>QRDG01000088.1:360364-880072 GCA_012064385.1 Puccinellia tenuiflora
TGTGTCTTGCTTATGTGAGATGGTTATTCATGTTAAAGACAATGGTTGTTCTATTTTCATGAGTGATCCTTTTTTGGAAATCACAAGTTTCGATTATAAGTGTATTATTCTTATTATAATCTAGATGATAAATTGGTTGAACATTTATAAAATAAAAGACATACTAAAATATCCAAAACTTAATAATGACAATTGTTTTAGTCGTGCTAAAGATTGAATAAACATTTTGATGTTTTATCAATGCGCCTTGTTGAAGGAGTATGACTAAAAATGCCACCCTTTGGAAGTGTGTCATGAGTTGCCGAAGATAAACACAAGTGTTGGTTGTATTTTCAGCAAATGTGAGATGTCATTATTTTGTGTACTCCATCATAAATGATTAAATAGGTGTATTTATTCGAGTTATGATATTTGATGAGATCAAATAAATTTCTGGAGTTTAGGATATTAAGTTAACAAGAAAATTGAGTCTTTATGATTTGATCAAAAGAGACAAATATTTGAGTTATATGTTAGTATGCGGACTTGTGAGAAGTGTTATCACAAATTACAATATTTAGAATATTTTCAAAGGAGTTTGATATGTCCTAAGATATTGTAATCACACACTATTTGATATTGTGTGGTCTCAAAGAAGGGTTTTATTTCGGGGGTTTAATAATAGCATTTAGATTTATTTGATAAACACTCTGTTTAGAAATAAGGATCTATTTAATGATTTGCATTTCGCATATGAGTTATGTGAAACAGTGGTTTCATTAATTATGAGATAATTAGAGACTATTGCGAATAATGTTGTAGTATATTCATAAGTATGACTATGAATGTGATTCCACAATATGAGACTAAAAGGGGCAAACCAATTTGTTGGTTGTGCTAAGTGTTTTAGTGGTTTTATCGTGAAAAGGTTTCATGGATAAAAGAATTGATGGAATAAATGGAAAAGCTAAAACCTTGCTTGTTTATGTATCAAGTGGCACATATGTAAAGTGCTATGTTAGTTAAAACTTGACACATAAAGGAATTAATGATGGTGATCATTGAATTTCGGTTTAGCTTGTCTAAAGAAAAGTAGGATTCAAGAATATAAAGTTTTGTCAGGTTACAAAATAATATTCATGATTTACTTGTCATGTTTCAGAAACAAGACATACCTACGAAACTGCAAAGAAGAAATAGAAGCCTTAAATACGAAAATGACTAAGAGTCATCCTGTGTTAAGTTTAAATCACAAAGTAATTGTTGCTTGATTTTGTGAAAGTGATGTTTCACATATTTATTCCTCAAAAGGTGTTTTGTAGAGAATAAATAAAACTTAAAGCTAGTAAAGTACTAGCGTTTCGTATAAAGAGTTCTCGATATTAATAGTTAATTAAGAATTTTGGAGGTGTCCAAAATATCGACAAATTACACGAGTGTGATCTAATTAAGATATGTGGCGACATATATTAAGTTAGAGCAGAAACTATTTTCCATGATCAAAATATGTGGTGACATATGTTTGAGTGGGAGCTAGTTAATCATGGTCAAATATAGAGATAACATATTTCTGAGTTGGAGCCAAAGTGGTTTCACAATTTAATATGTGTATGGTGTATATTTGAGTGGAGTTTACAACATCTTGTTTGTGTGAAATGGAGATTTCATAAATGTTGTAAATAAGTCAGGAACCAACGTATAACTTATGAAGTTAGTTTGAAACGTCAAATATCCATGGAGATGGATGTATCTATGGAGGATAGATATGTTTGATAAAGCATTATGTCATGATGTTTAACCTAAGTAAGATTTTGAAGGAGTTCAAAATAAAACAAGAGAAGAAAGGTTCATCTGCTTGTGAGAAATAGGTGAAACATTGAGTTGATAACTCAGTACAAAAATGATGGTTGGAGGATATGTTAGAGTTCGCTATGAATTGTTCATAGGACTAAAACATATAAGAACCATGTGTTTGTATTTGACGATATGTGACCCAAGTTCTTGGTTAGAAGAACATGTTAAATGAGGAGTCATTTTTCATGGAGTTGAGATCTAGAGATTGGTAGACTTGATTGAAGTCATAAAACCAAACTAGATTGGAAATCTCATAATAGCAGAAGCGCAGCGAAAGCATGATCGAAAATATCGAAGTGACATGATTGCACTGTCGATTTGTGAGTCTACAACATATAGGAGTATATGATTAATTCAAGGATTAAAAGATATAATATTATGGTTTGAGAAATTTTGTTTCAAGACTGAGTGAGTTTCGGGTGCACATGCTATGAGAAAGTCCTCTTGACTGATCATACGTCATGTAGGCATAAAAGGGAAACGAAAATATCACTCTCTAACCAAATATATTATATTCATCATATGATGATGATATGAGAATTATCATGTGATGATAATAGGTTTATCATGAGATGATAAAGTAATGTCAAATTAGGTGACATTGACGTTTTGCAAAGAACATAAAGAACTGTATAGTACAGAACATGGACAGAACCTCTTCCACGAGCAAACATGATCAGCACTGAGACTCCATGAGTGGTAGACACCATGAGTGTTGGATCGAGAAAATGTAAACTAGATTATTGACTCTAGTGCAACTGGGAGACTGTTGGGAATATGCCCTAGAGGCAATAATAAAATGATTTATTAGTATATTCATGTTTATGATAATAGTTTATTATCCATGCTATAATTGTATTAACCGGAAACATAATACATGTGTGGAATATAAACAACCAGGTGTCCCTAGTAAGCCTCTACCGGACTAGTTCGTTAGTCAAGAGATGGTTAGAGTTTCCTAACCATGGACTTGTCATAGTCACTTGATAACGGAGTCATATCATTAGGAGTAATGATGTGATGGACAAGACCCAAATAATAAAGAGTTGCAATTGATCGTGTCACACAGTTTTATTGCCAACACTTTTAGCATGCCAAGTATAGTTTCCTTAGACCATGAGATTATGTCACTCCCGTTTACCGGAGGAATACTTTATGGACATCAAATGTCACTTCGTAACTGGGTGATTATAAAGGTGGCTTTCAGGTATCTCCGATGGTATTTGTTGGGTGACATGAATCAAGACTGGGATTTGTCCTTCCTTGTGACGGAAAAGATATCTCTGGGCCCTCTCGGTAATATAGCATCAAGAAAGGTTACAACCATGTGATTAAGTGTTAATCACGGAGATCCTATATTATGGACGAGTAAAGAGAATTTGCCAGGTAACGAGATTGAACCAGATATGGAGATATCGACGATCAAGTCTCGGGCAAATTAAATATCGTGAGACAAAGGGAATCGTATGCGAGATTAAGAATCTCCGGCATCGTGGTTCAATCGATAAAGAACTTCGTTGAATATGTAGGAGTCAATATGGGCATCCCGGTCCCGCTATTGATTATTGATATGATCATGTCTGCATGTTCTCGAACCCGTAGGGTCACACACTTAACGCTCCGATGTAGCTAGGGTTAGCGATGAGATATTTTTGATGGAATGAACGAATGGTGATTCGGAGTCTCGGATAGGATCCCGGACGTCACGAGGAGTTCCGGAGTGGTCCGGAGAATAAGATTCATATAAGGAAAGTGGTTTCCGGAGGTATCGGAAAAGTTCCGAGATTTTCTGGAAGGGTTCCGGAATATTCTAGAAGGTTCTAGAGGAGTCTAGAAGTGGGACCCATAGGAGTATGGGGCCCACGTGGCATGAAGAGTGGTGGACTGGCCTAAAGGGCCAGCCGCACCACTTGCCCCAAAGGGGCCCATGCGGGCCAAAGGGCCCAAGGGGAGGCGCCCCAACTTGGGGGCCAAGGAAAGGGGGACCGGCCAGCCCTCCCCAAACCCTAGCCGCCCCATATAAAAGGAGGGGAGGGGAGGGGTGCGCCCCATCCCAAGGCTGCCTAGCCGCACCCCTTCCCTTGCCCTAGCCGCCGGCCCCTTCCTCCACCAAGCCGGCGCCACCTCTCTCCCCGGAGGGCTGCCGCCATCTCCACCACCATGGCTGCTGCACCACCCCTAGATGTAGGGCTGCTGCTGCACCTCCTCCTCTCCCTCTCCTCTTGCTTGGCTTGGCGAAGCCCTGCCCGTGGAGACTACACCATCAACGCCACCACAACCGTCGTGGTGCCGAGATCCATCTAGCCATCTCCACCTTGCTTGCGGGATCAAGAAGGTGGAGATCTACATCGAGCCGTACGTGTGGATACCGCGGAGGTGCTACCCCTTGTGGCACTTCGTCGGATTGGACTTCGAGGAAATACATCTCCTCGCGACTAGATGAGTCTAGTTGCGGGGATCGACTAGCCAACTCCTGCACCGACAAAACGCGTTTGTTGATCTTCAAGGGTAAGAGATTGGATCTCACCTTCGCTACCTTCGTCTAATAGATCTAGATCCTTGGGGTTTCTTCCGCTTGTTTCGTAGGAAAAATTTTGTTTTCTATGCAACGACCCCATCAAAGAGGGTCCATTCTTTCCTACTGAAAGTTTGTTGTGTGCAGCGCCTTCCCGGGAAAGGAACTGACGGTGGAAAGCAGCTAAGGAGTTGGACACCCGGGAGGGATAGGATGGATCGAGGACACGGCAGGAAAATAGCTAAGTCCTTGCATCTGCATCCTGCACTTAGGCATAACATCTCGCTCGGAGTCAATATACCATCGAGCTGCGCATGCTTGACAGTTGATGAGAGCCTTTGCGGGGGTAAATCTTCCACCCCAGCGAATGGTCCATTTCCCTCTGGCCAAGTACCTGTGGACAGTGGAGTAAGACACCCAGAAGGTATAGCGCTCTTAGGGGTACTTCTACTATGGGCATACAGTAAGGGTATCTGGCACCTAAGGGACCTTCCTCTGAAAACTAGACAGCGCGTTAGTGCAAGGGAAGATTTGGGACATGACCCCGGGAGTTGAGGCTAGGTTGCATTCATCTGAATTTAAATTCCGAATTACAATTCCGAATTACATTCAGTTCTGCAACTTCTTGATTACATGATAAACCTTTGCTACTAAGGCCAGTCTAGGGCCACTGGTTGTGCAGATTTGTCTTCTGCTTTGTCTTCCTTGCCGGGTAAGCTCTCGATTCCCGGGGACGCCTGGGGAAAGGGAGTGAACTCGTGCAGGACTCTTTCAGGCGTCTCGAGGAGCGAGAGCTCTAGTGGCCCACCCGGGATCTCCTCGACCAAAGATGCGGAAGATCTCATCCGCCAGATCACCCATGGACTGATTTTCAGCCTAAAGCAGGGAGACAAGCCAAGTCAAGGTCAAGTTTGATTAAAAGAGGAGATGAAAAGGCAAAACGGTCGCCTGTTCGATGGCCTCAAGTTCAGCCACAATTTGGGACAACTCTGGGGTCCCGGCCGTTCGCTCTCTCAGAACGAACCACAGGTAGGCCCTGCGGATCGCCCTAACCCTAGCTTCTTCTTGAGCAGCAGGACCAGAAACGGCCTCGAGACGGGCAAGATTCTAGTCGATAGTGGGCGAGATGCAGCTTCGCCATCTTCGGCGGCTCGGGCTCCGGCTCCTTTGGGTGCTTCGGCCGCGCCGCGGAAGGTCGACTCCGCCGTCGACATGTCGGACAGGGACATCTCCTCCTCTCCAGACATTGCTCTGCGGTCTTTGGAGGGGAAGAGAGGGAAGCAAGGCGAGAAGATGCGTCAGGGGAGACGGGGTTTGGAAGGCCTTTTATAGACCTCCCACGCTCCACCTACCCCTTGGCGTTACTGCTACTGTGTTAATGGGACGCGTTTGGCGAAAAACCGTTTCCACTCACATCAAGTACGACACGAAGGCCAAGAGACAAGGAGAACAAGTTCTTCTTCATTTCAAGGTCTACAGCGGGGGCTAATTTTTACAACAAAAAGGTTGGATCCCAGCAAGCAAGGAGCACCACCGTACAACGGAAGACGCTACTTCCAGAAGTACGTCGACGAGGCGGCCAAGAAGGAGGTGAAGGACATCTTCGGGGCCGCTGTCTCGGAGCTCCGCGCCCTCACGAAGATGAGCTCTCCTCGGCCTTGATGCTAGATGAGTTTTCCTCATCTTCATCCTCGTCGTAGGAGTCAGAGCCACTGCTGCTCTCGCTTTCGGCGCAGCATTCTACGCGCCCTCCCACAGCATGGAAGATCTTCACGGCGAGTGTGGCGTCTCCGACATACTTGCAGGCAAGGTATTGCCCCCGTGTCAGGCGATGGGAGCGAGCGAAGGACTTCCACCCCTGACCAAGGAGCATGGAGTCGTCGACGGTGTACTCCACCGAGATCTAGGAGGGGCCATGGGGACAGCCCTCCACCTACAGCCACAAGCCCGGAGGCTTGTCGCCTTCCATCGCCATCGCAAAGGAGTCGGGAAGGTCAATCCGGCTACGGATCTTTTGACGTAGATTCAAGATGAACTCGAAAGCCGTGAAGCTCGTATGAACGGCAGCCCGTGGAGGCGGAGAAGGAGATCTCCCACGCCTCACGGTCCCTCTACCTCCACCTCCGCACTTCGCTCGCCCTCTTAGGGCGGATCTTCCGCGGCCACGGCTGGAGGGACCGCTCTCTGCTACTGCCACTTAAACACGAGGACGACCCACTCCTCTCTTTCCCCTCGCCATTGAGCAGTTGGTCAGGGGAGGGAAGGATGGTTCAAGGAAGAAGAAGATGGAGATTCACGAGGCTCCCGTCCGCTTTTATAGCGCACGGAGCCTTTCTCTCTCCTGCCGTCTTCTCGGCTTCCACGCAGCGGGAATCGAGGAGGCGGATACAGTTATTCCCCCGAGAGGGATAACTCCAAGACCATCACGACGACTGATGGACCAAAGCAATCAAGGAAAGGCACCGGGAACCCACTTTGGCCAATTCTGTGGCCATAGCCCCGGTAGCATCTGAAGTAAAAGCCGCCGGGACCATGCCCGGGGGCTACTATCGTATCAGTGGAACATGGGGTTCCCCTAATGCTGCCAAAGTGGGTCCACCACCGGGGCCCACCATGAAGATGGACAAGGTGAGGAGTCATGTACAGAAGATGGGTTAGCTCATCTGCCCCAAGGAAACCCGACAAGTTCAACAACAACATTCTACGACTAAGGACCAGGCGACCTTCCGGGGTCGCCCCCTTTCCGGGAGAACAAGGCAGAATACCCGCGGGTCCGTGCACCCGGTAGGAGGCCAGGTGTGCTCTTGGGTACTCCATCCGTACTGCTGAGATGATAAGATCGCCAGCTCGTAGGAAGCTGGTGGAAGACTTGGGCACCAAGATGAAGGCCGCGCCTTGGTGACGTTGCCACGAGCGTAGTTGGTGGGGCGGACAGGCTTTGTCCGTCCCACCTTTTCCAAGGGCGGACGACCACGCCGCCCTCCAAAAGAATACTTGGAGGAGAGGATGCCACGTCTCCTCCAAGGACCACCGAGGGGTTTTCCTACCAAAACCCTTCACGCTCTTCGCGTGCCCATGTCGGATCCCCTTAGCCTATAAAAGGAGGACCATGGTACTGTGGAGAGGGGGCGCAAGTTAGAACACAAGCAAGCTAGAGCTCAGTCAAGACTAGACTAGGGTTCGGAGGGTAGAGAGAGAGGTGATCTCCCCAGGGCAGGATCTGCTCTTCGTCTACCTCTGGCCGAGACCCTGCCAGGTTCACCCGAGAACACCATTGTACACTACCCATGATGAACACTTCAATCCAGACATGCAGGAGTAGGGCTTTTAGCCTCCGGGCGGCCTGAACCTGGGTAACTCCGTGTATCTCTCTGTGTTGTTTGCTCGCGTCCCTCGACGAAGAACTTGGTGATCTTGCTCCCGGGTAAGACGTATACCAGCCTCCTTCGCGCCCCGTGCCGAACCAAAAAAGGGGTATCATCTACTCCCGGTGTCCGTCATCCGAGACACGACAAGCCGACACCCCCATCTATGAGATCTTGTTGTCGGTGATGTTGTTGATGGTGGGAGTGCACACTAGAGGGATGGTGCCGACGGTCTTGGTCGACTTTGGGTGATCCTTGGAGTCGAGGGCGTTGGTGTACTACGACCACATGAGGGGTTGGGACGCCTCAATCCCTGGAAGCGTGGCGTTGACCTCACGAGAGAATTGCTTGAAGTGGTTGTTAGACTTGGGCGCCTGAGACCCGCTGAGGATGCATGCTATTGTCCCCTGAGTGTCCTGGTAGCCCCCAGGGTTCTCGTCAGGGAGATTGTTGTTTCGGCCGGCGGGGTTCGCCTGAGCCCCCTGCTGGTGGTAATTGTTGTGGCGCCCGCCCCCGCGGCCACCACGGCCTCCGCCGCGGCCGCCGCGGCTTTGGTTCTTCTCGCGTTCCTTGCTGAGCTGCTTGAGCTCACAGCAGTCTTCAATCGTGTGGTTGTGCTTGTTGTGGTAGATGCAGAATGGGCGATTATCTACTTTCTTCTCGTCTGCCACTGGGGAGTCCTCTCGAGGCTGCTTGGTGCCTGGCTCTTCCGCGAGGATTGCGGTGGTCTTGCGCTTCTCGATAGGCTTTTTCCTGCCTCTCGTCCCCTCATGAGGCTCTTCCTCTGTTTCTTGCTTGACGAAGGGAGACCCTCTTTAGCCTTGGCACACTTGTCCGCCAAGTCGAAGAGTTTCACCACCGAGGTGAGGGTGTCGTGGATGCCGAGCTTCTCAAGCATCCTGCGGTTCATGACGCCCTCCCTGAAGGCGGAGATGACGTGCGAGTCCGGGATGTTCGGAATCTTGTTGCGGACCTGGCTGAAGCGCTGGATGTACCTGCGGAGGGTCTCGTCTAGCTTCTGGCGTACCGTGCGGAGATCATTGTAGGTGAGGGCGCACTTGTACGTGCCCTCGAAGTTCATGACGAAGACCTTGCAGAGCTCCTCCCATGTGTCAATGGTGTTCTCGGGGAGGTTCATGAGCCATGAGAGCACTGAGTCCTTGAGGGCCATGGAGAGCCAGTTGGCCATCACCTTGTCGTCGCCTCGCGCGGCTTGGATGGAGACGGTGTAGAGCTACAGAAACTCCAGAGGGTTGGTCCTGCCATCGTAGCGTGGAGGGAGATCTGGCCAAACAACGCGGTGCAAGTTGCGGGTGAAGGCGTTGCAGCCTGTGGCGTATGTCGTGGTGCCGTCGGTGAGCGCGTTGCGGTTCTGGTGGCCTGCGGCTGCAGTCTCCTGGACGACGCGGTTGTGGCGATCCCATTGGCGCTCGATTTCCACGCGTGCATCCGGAGGAGTGCGCTGGATGATCTGGCAGTCGTGCGGCAAGGACGCGTGTGACGCGGCATGGTGGTTCCCCGTCGGTGCTCCAGTTGGAGGCGGTGGTGGCGGAGGCGGAGGGGGAGGAGGAGCGTTGTGCGCTACGTTCCCTCTGTGTCCGGAGTGGTGCACCAGCGAGCGAGAGGGTGTCGGCGTTGGTGTAGGTACGACGACGGTGTTGATGAGCTCCTCGAGGCACCCGAGCCAGACGTCATGGCCTGCCTGTGTGGGGCGGTAGCGCAGCAGCTCCTGCGCCTTGAGTAGCGAAGTGGCTGGGCTGGGCGCTGCCCGGTTCTGCGTGGAGGCGCTCATGTGCTTGGACGGGTGTTGGGAGGAAGCTCCGTCACCGTCGTCATCATTGCCGCCGTCGCTACTGCCGTCGTTGCCGCCGTCGTCTTTAGGGTGCTCAACGCGGGGCTCGACATTGTGCTTGGGAGCCCGGCTGGCGCGCGGGCGACCGTGCGAGTTGTTGTTGGTGGCGGGCTCGGTTGTAGCTCTGCCGGATGTCTGTCGGGCGAGGCGCTCTGCTCATGTGTCGGTCATGGTGTGGAGAGGTCGAAGAGGTTGAAGATGCGCCTCAGCCCCCTACCTGGCGCGCCAAATGTCGGAGACTAGTCCCAGGAACTAGGGGTGTGTCTCACTGATGCCAGGAATCAAGTAAGTGGCTGAACACGCAGTCAAACAACCCTCAACTACTTCGGAGATGGTGCTCGTTGAGCTCAGTGAGGGACATCACGTCAGAGAGTAAACACCGGCCGCTACCCAGGTTCAGGCCCACCATGTGTGCTGTAAAGGCCCTACTCCTGCTTTGTTGTATTGCACTGCTTGTGGAGGTTACAGTACAAGGAAGTGGCCGAAGCTCAGGGTTTGCTAAGGGAGAACTATGGTGGCAGCTCTGTTCTCCTTCTCTCTGGTGGAGGTGAGCTCTAGCGAGCCGGTGGGTTGTAGAATGATTTGATCCCCCTCCTCGGTCGTACACTACCTCCTTTTATACCTGCCTCGGTCCTCTTCCCCGAAATCACAAGGCGGGAAGGGATACCACATGGCGGCCAAGGTGGAGCGCGGTGCACGGCGTCGGGGTTGTTCATGGGCGTGGTCCATGGCAGAGAGCAGCATCACCAAAGCTGGAAAAGTCACCGTCCATCTAGGACGATAAGCTGGCGCTGCAGAGGCCCGTGGGGTGCCCCACGGTGACGTCCGCCTTGGAGCGTAGCGACCAACGGTCCCCTTATCACCAAAATGGCAATTCTTGGAGTCCGCTTTCCCTGGCGCTGTTTTGTTGACCGCCTTAATCACCAAGAAGGCAACTGCAACGTTGTCTTCACCGCGCGCAGGCGCGTGCGTCACTCCATGGCGGGCGCATAGGTCATGTGCGCTCTGCAGCAGGTGCAGAGCTTGCTTCCACTTGAAGGAACCCCACGAGGGCTGGGCGCCTCGCCGAGGCTCTGAAGTACTTGAGACCTCATGAGAAAACCCTCTCGAGGGAGAGATCCCTCTCAAGGCTCGCCAGGCTGAACGCCTGGTCCTTAGCAGAAATGCTTGGCAGAGTGTTGAGGGCTGTGGCAGGCCGGCCCATGGTACCCTGGTTTCCACTGGGCCGACAGTCGTGGTCTTCATGGATAGTTACTGTGCGGTTGCGATTATCTCCGCTGCGGGATCTGCTTCCTCCCAAGCGGTTGTCGACCGCGATCAAGGCTCCACTCGCAAAGTTAAGCGATCGGATCTGCTGGTGATGCAGGGCCGTGTTAGGATCGCCTTCTGGGGGGTGTGTTGCCTGTAGGTACGTAGCCACAGACATGAGAGCTCCCTGAGCTGTTTTGGGGATGGGAATCCCGTCTTCATCATGCGTCATGAATGATACGTCCAGGTTGCGAGTCAGCGCTGCTCTTTCGCTTTCTGTCAGGTGCTCCAATCTGGACCACGAGTGGTACTGCGTTCGCCTAGAAGATTGCACATTTGATAGCGCCGCATGTCGTGCACTTGACGCACTGGCTGCCTGTTTGCGTTCGTCGAGAGCTGCATGTAATTTCTTTAGCCTCAAGTGTTCCTGCCAGAAAATATATTTGTGTGCCACGAGCTCTTCGGGTGTCGATTTATCGGGCATCATGGTAAAGTCATGCATGGCTTTGATTGCATGTTCCTTTGTAATGAGGGTCGTACTGCCGTCTGGCATGGTAACCGTCATCGGATAACTCGTCACGTTGGGGCGGTTCTCACCACTCGCCGAAGTTTCGGGTGCTGTGTCGTCATTGCCTCCCTCGTGCACCATGAAGACCTGTAGGGGAGCGCCGTGCGAAATTTTGCTCTTCTCACTACTGCCGCGACTGCCGATGAAGGTATCCGCAGGGTTGAGGTAGTAGTCGACCATGGCGTGATCGCTACTATAGTCGGTGTGAGTGGACTCGACGTCTATCTCGACTTCGCCCGGTGCACTGAGGCATGCTGATGATGCACTCGTGGCTCCTGTCGATGCAGATCCGTTTCCCGCCAGCAGGGCAAACGGTCGGCGCTCAATTAATGGAGACGTGGGTGTAGATAATGGCGTAGTCGGTGCAGATATAGCCATCTCCGAAGGTGTTGGCGACAACATCTCCAAAGGTGTTGGAGACAGCATCTCCAAAGGTGTTGGTGAATGTGGCGGCGTAATCGAGGCAGGTGAAGCCGTCGTTTTTGCGGGTGGCAAAATTGCCATTATAGCAGATCTAATCGAAGGCGATGCAGGTGCCTCGGATTGATGCGATTCCGCCGAGTAGACCATCCCTGGTTGGTTAGCATTAGGATTTGAAGTACCAGAAATTACGTTCACACCTGATTGCAGTTCCGAGTCTACCGGTTGAGGCTCTGGCGAGTGCGGGTTGAAGTCGAAGGAGCCGAAGCGGATCGGTCCTGTCATGACCACCGGCGAGCTGCCGGTTGCTGATGCAGATGGAGCCAGTGAAACCGTGGATCCAGCGCCACTCGTTCCAACATACGGCGCCAATTAACGAGGTGTTAACTCATCAAATCCCATGGTTAGGCACCTAGGGTTGAGATCGGGAGAGAGATTTGGTAGCGCAGGTAGTAACAACGGCTGACAAGCAAGGTTTACCCAGGTTCAGGCCTCTAGAGGGTAACACCCTACTTCCTGCTTGTCTGATTATTAATGGTTGTGAACAAAGGAGCTACAATGGGGTCCCGGCGAGATGTTGATCTCGCTAGGGTTTTGGTGGCTATGGTATTGCGTGACCCAGATCGGCGGCCCTCCCAGCCTTTATATAGGAGGCTGGGTCTCGGGGATTCGCAATCGACCAGGTTTACAGGTAAGGTAAGTCTAAACCGACCTAACCTACGCTTGATTTGGAGGGTACTCCTTCTTTATGGGCCTTGGTCTTGATCCTCTAGCGGGCCTCCATGGATGAGCCCAACACTATACGTGCACAAGGTATCCTCAAGGTTGAGCACCCGAAGGGTAGGTCCACGTCAGACGTTAAAAGCTCGCATGTGTGCATACGTCCATCAATCAAACAAGTACATCTATCAGTTACACATGCGTATATCCAACAATACGCTACACAAAAGGGGAATACTAAAGTGTACATCTATCTCGTAGCTTTATTTCCATTGAAGCTCTTCCGTAAGCCTAGCGTTTCCAATCGAAGTATTAGGCCATGTTTGGTAGCGAAGTATTTTCAAAGTTTTTTTTGAGAGAAGACAACACTTTATTGATTTTCAAAGTATTTTAGGAATACTAAAGTTTTCTGGAAATGTCACCTTGTTAAATAATATGCTGTTTTAGCTATAACAAAAGGGGATCTTTAGTAAAACCGTCCTAAGCTGAAACAGGCGACAAGGGAGGCGGCTCTTTTCCCCCCAATCTCTAACGATAAGGGCGTTGGTCCCCTCTCCCTTCGCTTGCTGCTCCGGCGGCAGGAGGGAGGGGAGCCCGTTGCTCCTTTCTGGCTTGGTAGTTAGGGGTAGGGTTAATATGTTGTGGCATGTCATTGGGTGGTGGGAGCACCATCCAGAAAAATAAATAGGCCTCAACTCTATTTCTACACCGGTCGTGTCCTTTATGGCGACGTCTCGGAGTTGTTGGCACGGTTCATGGATGGTGTTGGCGAGGCGGTGGCAGCGACTCCATCAAACATGTCTTTCCTCCTAGTTTTTTCCCATTGATGAGTCGTTGTATTAAGAGCTATGGTGGAGCAGAGAGGAATTGTCTAGAATCCATCCGACAGATGCAACCTATGGTTCTGGCGGTGTCGGAGTTCGTTTAAAAATGGCGAACCTGAAGCAGGGAAGGTGGGCCGTGTATGGCGGATCTGTCATGATCGCTTGACTTCTTTGACGGGAGGCGGTGGATCTGGAGCCGGGAAGGCACGTGCAAGATCTATGATACGTCTCAAAGGTATCTATAATTTTTGATGTTTCATGCTTGTTTTATATCAAATGCTACATGTTTCTATTATAGTTTTATGTCACTTTATACTTTTATTGGACTAACCTATTAATAGTTGCAAAAGTGCACAATGTTCTTGTTTTACACTTTAATGTGTATGAATTATCAAAAAATATAAAAGGAAACCTTGTTGGAGTCGAATTGGGGCTTTTCTAAAATCTGTCTAAAAACTATTTTGGAAAATTGTCACGTATCGGACAGAAGGCGACGTCTAATTGGAAAAGTCTAGTCGCGAAAATTGCAGAAAATTTTCCGCCAATCGATCTACACATAACATTTGTGAAAAAGCCCTAAATTGGATGACGGGAATCCGAGAGTCTTTATAAAGGGTGGAAACCTATGTCACAAAATCCCACGAATTTTCCTCCTCCCAGGCAGTCGTCTTGGGGTGGAGAACCTCCTCCATACCAGCACCATCTCCAAGGAAGAAGGGAGCCGAGGGCCGCTGCGCCCAAGGACCGCCGCCGCCTCCAAGGGCAGCCGCTGGCTATCGCCGCAACGAGTTGCCGCCGCCCGTCGCCGCCACCCGCCATACCCGTCGCACCCACGGCCGCCGCGGCTGCCGTGGCTACCGCCTGCTGCCGTCTCCTCTCCGAGCTGCACCTCTCCATGAAGCTTGCTCACCAAGGCCATGTGTGAGTAGTCTCTCTCAGGGCTGAGGGCTCGTACCGTAGCTATGTGGTTTATCTCTCTCTCCCATAGTATGATATTTATGTGAAATGAGCATTGTAATATAGTTGAATTCATAAATGTTTTTACCCTTCATTATGTATGGATATGTTGCTCAATTTATCTAGTATAATTTCCGAAATCACAGTTGACAACACAAAGCCTTGGTGACAGTGTGGGTGGCGTGTGTGACTTTATGGATGATCTTATGAAATTGTGGTGTTTGGACTTTGGGGTGTGATAGACCTACGCAAGAATTGTGGTGACCAAATTTTAAGGTGTGCTTTTGTAGCCCTACGCGATGTTCTCCGAGCAACGTCTATGTTACATGTTTTTAGAGGAAGTGCTTTATGTGTTTAATTATGTTACCATTGTTGAGAGAGACCACTAGTGAAAGTATGATCCCTAGGCCTTGTTTTCAATCATCGGAACACCGTTTTTAGTCACTTTTGTTGCATGTTTGCTTGCTGCCATTTTTATTACAGATTACAAATACCGCTTGTTACCATCCATATCACTTGCATTTTACTATCTCTTCGCCAAACTACTGCACCTATAAGTGAAAAAACGGTTTGACTTTTTCCTAATCTATTTCTCGGAAAAAAATCACGAGCAAACGCCCAGCGCCGCCCGTTTCAATCTCACCCTCTCTTGTGCCGCCAACACCGTTGCATGCCTCCCCAAATCCCCATGAACGGGTAGCGGGGCTGAGCCCTTGGGCTGCTGAAATTTGGACCGCTTTGACCTTTGGCCCATGGCCCTTTATCAAATTCTGAAACTCACATGGCCCATCCCAAAAATCAGTGGCAGCACTAGTGGGGGACTAAAGTTTAGTCCCACACTGCTAGTTGGGAGAGAGTTGGAGTGGTTTATAAGGAGGGTTGTTCTAGTGCTTGTATGTGAGTGAGAACAAGAGAGAGCCCTCGCGCACTCCTCCTCCTCTTCCTCGCTCGTTCGTTCGTCACGATGCGCCGTGGGTTGTGGGATTGAGCCGAGCCGAGAGCCTATCTTTTGTTTTGCCGTTTGGAAAATTAATTCGCATTAATTATGAGTCATTAACGGACGCGTTACTCAGCCCGTTTTGCTTCCGGTCTCTCTAGATCGTGGCGGGCCCGACTCAGACGTGGGTTACGTCCCACGATCTTTCCAGCCGCACTACATAAGCGCCTGCACAACCCTAGCCGCTATAACTAGACGCATATGCGACTACCTCCTTCCAGTTCATTGCGCCGCCGCCATCGTCTTCCTCATCCCGTCCGTCGGCGTGCACCGACTGTCGGGACAGTAGGCCTCCGGAACCCTGCCTCTCGTCAACCTGTACGGGTGATGGGCAATCAGGTTTTTGGGGAGCGCTCCGACGCGACTACTGGCATCACGACGTCGTCATCGGACAACGAGTTTCTCCACACCGACAACTTCTTCCCGGATCTCAGCGACTTCTTCAGCAACCTCAACATGGGCGACAACGTCAACACCAACTCCAGCGGTTCTGCTCCCGCTGTTCAGTACGTGTTCCTGTCCGTTCTATATGATATGTTTATTCAATTCGTTTGTCTAGCGGTTGCAATAGATTGAATCAATTCATCTGTTAGATTATTTGTTTGCATGTTTAGTCTACTTGCTACCGCCTTGATTTACATGATAATATTTCGGATTAAATCATATGCTAAATTGCTAATATATTCAACATGGGCCACACCAGCAGGTCACGTCGTGCCCCATCCCCGAGGCAAGGCGACCGGCGACGACCAACAGCTCGACCATGGCGTCGGACTGCAGGAACACGACCGCGCGGCCAGACTGCAGGAGCTCGACCACGGGACCGGGACCGGTGACCTGCATAATATCCACTCATTCGCCGACCTCCTCGCCGCTCCCACGCCGTCCCGGCCACCACGCCGCCCCCGCCTGCGTCTCTGTTTCAGGGCGACGAGGTACGGTGTCCTACGCGCGTGGTTCGATACCTAGCTCCCAATCGGCTCGAGTGCATCCCAACGACAATATCGTTCGCCAAACTCGCAGATTGACTGGTCTTTCATGGGCACCGGGTGATTCCCGTACACGAGCCCTGGGAACTTCTCATTTTTCTATCGCCGTGTGGTTCAGTTCCCAAAATAATGTCGTCAGCTGTGGAAAATCGAGAGCGATAAAAAGAGAGAGACATGTGAATTATCGGAGATAAATAAATGATTGTGTAGTACTTTTTTCGGATTGAGATGGATCGGTACTACTCTTGACTTCCTGAGCCAGCTGCGGCTAAGAGCAGACCCACCCCACTCGATGCTACAGAGCAGCTGTAGCTAGAAGATGACCTCTGCTCGGAGGAGACCGGCCTTATCTACTAACTATATTAAAGTCGAGCGGATTCTCGCGCTGAGAGGCCTCCTGCTACTGTAGCTAGCTACAGTAAGCACTGTAGCTAGCTACAGTACTACAGTACTCGATCCCGGCCGTCCGCTGAAGATCCAACGGCCAGCAGAGGCGTCGAGCACGCTTTTGCAGAAACGCCCCTGCAGAAAAGAGAAATCGAACCCGCAGTCCACACAGTCCCGCAGACAGGGTCCTAGACGCAATTTGGAAAAACACGGGGGCTTCTTCAAAAAAACTGCCGCATTCCTCACCTTCTCCCTCTCCTTCCCCGCATGAGCCGGAGCTCCGCCGCCGCCGCCGCCGGGCCGAGCCATGGCACCGCGCCTCCTCCTTCAAATCGCCGCCACCGTGAGGTGCGCCGCCGCTGGACCTCACTCCTCGCCGACACTCGCATGCCGGGATGCCGCGGCCGCCCAGTAATCACCGTCGCAGCGCCGCTTTCCTCCGCCTCCGTCTCGCCGCCGCCATGGCCGTTCCGGCGACCAATCGCGGGCGGCGCGGCCACGTTCGGGTAGCGCGCGTCGAGGCGCGTCTGATGCGCGCGCTCGTGCGTCCCGGAACGGCGTGTCTCGCCGCCGGCGTCCACGGCGTCGCCGCGGCCGAAACGCCGCCCGCTGATGCCGTCAGTGTGACGCACGCGTCCCTGGGCTGCGCTGTGGGCCGCTGACGGGCTATACTGGGCTGCGGCCTGCGACAGCGAAAAACTCTTTTTTTTTTCCTTCCTTGACTTTTCCTTTTTCTTTACATCTTTAAAACTATACATCTAAATGGATTCAAACAAAATTGTAATTACTTATACCAAATCATACCTGCAATTCAATTCTAAATATTCAAAAAATACAAATTAGGAATATTACAAAATTGTTAGGACTTCAAATCATTCCTCCAATTCAAAATATTCAAAAAAAAATACAAACTAAGGAAACAAAGTTGCAAAATTGTTAGAGTTTCACAAATAAAATATCAACCTCAAATATTTTATACCTTCTCCAAACAATTTTAATTTTAAGAAAAAAAACTTCAAAACCCAAAGTAGTCATTTAAAATGCTGCTTGACAAAATATTATGAATTCAAACAAAATTATAATTAATTGTAACAACCATCCATACAATTCAACAGATTCAACTACACTTTTCCATTATATTCCAGAAAATACAAATTAAGAAAAAATTCAAACAAAAAATGTACGAATGGAAAAAAATAACAAAAAAAATGTCTATTATTTTGGGTTCTGTAGTGTGTTTTCAGCTGAAAATTTTTAGGAAAAAATAAACAATATTTGAGATATACATTCCACATATTATTTAAAGTTTTAAGATATAAAAAATAATTTTTAATAGATTACAAATTATTCGAAATGGCTATTCTGATTACCGCACTAATTTATTACGATCGCGCTACACATTTAAATTTGAAAATGTTTCAAATCAAACATTTTAAAAATTCACAATTTCCAAAAAAAAAAATTTAAAAAAAGAACTCCCAATTATAGAGACTTTCCAATTTCAAAAAAAAATATATACCTAACAGGTGCGGCATTGCCGCGCCCAAATACCATCTCGACGGAAGATCGCGAGCCGGAAACCTCGGAGGCGCCTACGGCGAGGCTTTCTTCTCCGTGTCCGTCTGCCGCCGCCGTGCTTCGATTCGTCGCCACCACGCCTCGCCTTGCCTAGCGCCGCCAGACTTCGGCTGCCCGCGACGCGCCGCGTCCAACGAGCTAGGCCACGCCGCCTCTATTGGCCTCAAGCACCTCCGCCATCGTCGACATCACCGCGCGGGGAAGAGGGCCGCCATTGATGATGTCATCGGCTGACGTCATAACGGGGCCCACCTGTCAGCTTCAACTTTTTTTCCCAAATAATTTTGATAAACATTAAGCCCCTGACAGTGGGCCCAGTTGTGTTAAATAATTTAATATTTTCCAAAATTCCAGCTTTTAATTTAGACTTTACAAATTCATAACTAATTTATTTAAACTAAAAGTAATGTAATTAACGTACCAACAAGTTTATTTAAATTTCGATAAAATAAAAAAGTGCCCAAAAAATTATCCGTCATAAAAAAATAGGAAAATTATAGGAAAAAAAATACTTGCTTAAACTTTAAAAAGTGCCTACATAACTAAACAAAAAAACTAAAAAGCATTTCAAATATGAACAATTAAACTTTGAATTTCTATACTTTCCAAACTCGAGCAACTTTCAAATATGAACGTTTTCAAATTTAAATTTTACCACACAGCCAGGAAAAATATTACAGTCATATTAACATGAACAGCTAAAAAAAAATTGTTACCTACTTATATCATATAACCAAAATGCAAATTGTAATATTTCATAATTTTGAAAACATTTTCAAAAATGACCATTTGACAAACACGAATAGAATTCAAATATGACAAAACCCACTGGCGAAATATGACAAAAGCACGGACTATTTATAGCGTACAATTAAATTCCAAAATTAGATATTTTAAAATTCCTTTTACCTTCCAAATCTAAGTAATTATTAACTTTCTTTCAATTAAAAAAAAAACAAAAAAAAAACAAATCACTAATTCAAGAATCTATCCATATGAAAAAATATAACAAACTTATCAAACCGTCCAAAAAAAAAAAGAACATGATAACTACTTACATTAAAATACAAACATTTTTGGACATTTCTAATCAGCAAATATTTAAAGAAAACCTATTAAATGAAATTGCATTTTAAAAAAATACACACTGTATGTCCAGTGATTACGTAGCTTAATTACATATAGTAAACTACAAACATAAGCCTATATATATATATTCGACCATTTAGAATTGCTTAAATTTTTAATCTACTCCAAACAACAGATTGCGACAAATTTTAACATTTTGAATTGAAAAAATACGACAAAAAAAATTTCAAAAATGCCAATTTTCTTCACAAAATATACTATACAGCTAAAACAAAAAAATAAAAAAAAATAAACACCTAACTACCTTCTTTAATCATTACACAAAATACTAACTATTTATAGGGGAAAAAATGTGTTTGATGCTCATGGGATAAACACATGAATAGTGTTAATTATTTACACCACGATACCTACAAAAATGACAAAAGAATACCTACAAAAAAAACTACTTATGGCATATGATGTCCATTCAAATTTCACAAATTTGCAAAACAAAAAACAAAATAGTCACTGCATTTAAAATCCAAATGTTTGCTTAGAAGAATATTTTGAGAAAATGCAAATTCATTTGCTCTAATTATGGCTTGCTTCTAAATTGAATTAAATATAAATATAAATAACTTCAAAAAAAAGGTTTGATTACATGCAATTCCAAATTAAATGCGACCAAAAACCACAAAATTGTAAAAAAGCAAAAAAAGTCATTGCATTCAAAAAAAAAGTTTGATTAGATGAATATTTCAACAAAATGCAAATTCGTTCGCTTAATCGAACCTTGCTTCTAAATTGAATTTAGTAAGCATAAATAGCTTCCCAATTTTCCAATTAACGTTCTAAATTACATATTTACAGCGAAGTACAAACATAATATTTAGACATAACCATGATATATTCCCTCTAAATGTGTTGGTAAATGATAAAATTATGCCAAAACGGAACCATTTAATATTTATACATAACCATGCTATATTTCCTCTAAAAATAGTGGTAGATAAGAAAATTATGGCGAAAATGGAACTATATTTCAACATTTCAATTTACCTACCACATTTAAAGGCAATATAGCTTAATTCTACCTAATTATGGACTGACAATTAAAAAAAAATTGATTAGATGAATATTTCGACAAAATACAAATTTGTTCCTCCCACCGTAGCAACAAGACAGTCCAGCCAGATTAAGGCACATTCAAAACTCTGGTTGTCTATCAATCGCAGGGACCATAGAGATAACTAACCAGCTCGACAAATTACATCAGAAAAAGGATAGGAATGTGTGTGCAAAGCACTCACTGCATGCATGCAGGCACCCCGTACCTAGGTTTTTGCTGAATGAAACTTCATATATATGTTCTCATGTTCTGTCACTACCCTAGCCGGCCTCTGGTTGAAAAAAAGGTGCGCGCATGGTGAATTAGTTAGCCCCTTGAGAATTATGCCATGTATAACTACATACAAACTACTTATGGTAAAGATTTTTTGTTTGGTTGAGTACTCAAATTTTCTCACCATTTAGAGACAATTCAAACGCATTTCTCCTGATCTCATTTAAAATTTGCCGCTCAAATGCAAACATGTAATTTTGAATACTCAAATTTTGTCACCATTCAGAGGTAACTCAGATGCAGTTATAGCTTGCTTCCAAATTGAATTAAATATAAATATATAAAACTTCCAAAAAAAAAGTTCCGATTACATACACTTTCAAAATAAATGCGACCATATTCCATAAAATTATTAAAAAAAAGAAAAATAGTCATTGCATTAAAAAAAAGAGTTCGATTACATGAATATTCCAGCAAAATGCAAATTCATTTGCTCTAATCGTACCTTGCTTCTAAGTTGAATTTAATAAATATAAATAACTTCCCAAATTTCCAAATTTTGGCATTCGAGCAACTTAACAATGTAAACTTTCCTTAAAATTGAACATATTAGAAACCAAAAATCTTTTAAATATGCATATTTCCAGAATTTAATTATTTACACCACGGTACTCACAAAAATGACAAAAGAATACCTACAAAAAAAAACTACTTATGGCATATGATGTCCATTCAAATTTCACAAATTTGCAAAACAAAAAACAAAAATAGTCACTGCGTTTAAAAACCAAATGTTTGATTAGATGAATATTTCGAGAAAATGCAAATTAATTTGCTCTAATTATGGCTTGCTTCTAAATTGAATTAAATATAAATATAAATAAGTTAAAAAAAGGTTTGATTACATGCATTTCCAAATTAAATGCGACCAAAAACCACTAAATTGTAAAAAAGCAAATTTTTTCACCATTCCGAGGTAACTCAGATGCATTTCCTCTAAATTCAATTAAATATTGAGGTTGAAATACAACCATGCTCTAACATTTCAACATATCAAATATTTAAATATTGCACAAAATATTGAAAAAAAATGCCCACAAAAAAAAAGATGCTACCTACTCATACCAAAATAAAAGAAATATATTCCCAAATTCAAATTTGGTCTACATTTGGCAAATATTTTGATATTCAATAAAAATATACCGAAGATACTAAAAGGAAAACTCTATGCACATATAGCAAAATACAAATCTTTTTCACACTACAAACTGCCCAATATTTCGACCTCATACGAACAAACTTTCCCCATATGTGGATTCAAAATCAAAATATTTTTTCTAATTTCAATTAAATAATGACGGCAAAATTATAAAAATGATTGAACATTTGGCACCACCAAACATATTCCACAAAATATATCAAAAAAAATGCACATGGAAAAAAATGCTAACTATTCATAACAAAATAAAAACATGTTTAGACATCCAAGTTTAGCAAATATTTGGCCAAATAAAAACAAAAAAGGACAAAAAAAAAATCTAACCAAACGTGGGAAACACTTCGATTTTAGCTAACATTTTGTCCAACACTTCAATTTTGGGTATCAAAAAATCCTACACAATATATCAAAAAAGCTCAAAAAAAATGCTGTTTATTCATTCCAAAATAAAAACATGTCCGAACACTTCATTTTTGACTAACATTTTGCCAAAAAAAAACACCAAGGGCGTGGCGTGACGCCACGCCAAAATTATGGCTTGCTTCTAAATTGAATTAACTATTAATACAATTAACTTCAAAGAAAAAAAAGTCCGACTACATGCATTTCCCAAAATAAATAAACCATCTAAATATGCACATTTCCATAATTTAAGTATTTACACTACGATACTCACAAAAATGGCAAATGAATAACTACAAAAATGGCGGAGGAGGGATGGCGGTGCGGTCCGAAAAAAAATTGCTTCTCTATGGTCTACAGAAGAGAGGATGGTTCAGCTACTTGAACACCTGTAATACCCACACATTGATTTGATTGGCATCCAAATCTGAGCATTTGAAAAATGAAATAAAAAGTACTAATAGCTTCCCACTTTCACCAAATTTTGAAATTCAAACAAAACATAAATCAATATCTCCGAACATGTCCGTTGTAAAACATACGAGTAATATATCAAAACAACCAGGAAAATACATACAAACTACTTATGCTAGAGAATTTTTTTCCGGATTATTCAAATTTTGACACCATTTGGATGTAATAAAATTACATATTTTCTAATTACAATCTATTATTGTTGCTGAAATACAAATACGATCGAACATTTCAAACTACTAAATATTTGCATACTCTGCAAAATATTTGAACATTTCAAACGGATTTTTCTAATTTCAAATAAATATTGACGTCGAAATACAAACATGTTTGAACATTTCAAACCACTTAATATTTAAATATTCTACAAAACATATTAAAAATGCTCAAAAAAGAAAAAAATGCTACCCATTCACAATAAAATAAAATATAGTTAATTTCACAAAAAAAAATTATTACAAAACAAAAAAAAAAATCACCCAGGGCGTGGCGTGACGCCACGCCAAATTCAACTAGTACTTTGTTTATGACAAGTAGTATAACTTTTTTAATACTCCTACAATTCATTTGTTTGCCAATATTGAATGTTGCTGATGTAATAGAGAACTACAAGAAATGTGACCGCACACACGTGTAAAAAAAAAGTCTTGCATACGTTAAATAAACAATATTATAAGCATAAAAGCTAATAACACATATGTTAATCGTTTGCGAAGAATTTAATGTATAATTCAAAAACATTATTATTCATAAGATTTAAATGACATGAATATTTGTAGACCAAAGACATGAAGATTTTTTTTACAAAAATTAAGTAAAAAGTTACTAGTGCAAAAAAAGTAATTTTCATTTATTTATTTGATAAAGGGCATTTTATAACTGAAAGTATTCAAAGGATATCAAAGTATTACACCTGACCTCTGCATAACAAACTTTTAAATAACACACTAGCATATGTTAAATCAACAATATTACAAGCATAAAAGGTAGTTACACATATGTTAATCATGTGGGCAGAATTTCATGCATAATTATAGTATTCATAAAATTTAAATGACATGAATATATGTAGACCAAAGACATAAATATTTTTTACAAAAAAATGCATTAAAATATTACGAGTGCAAAAAAGTAATTTCCATTTTTTGATAAAGGGAATTTATAACTCAAGGTATCCAAACGATAAAAAAGTATTACTCCCAGCCTCTACATAACAACGAATGCACACAGGCCAAAGCAATCCAAATTAAAAAAAAGTAGCTAAAGCGAATTACAAGAAATTCGTAAGAGGCTTATGTAGTAAATGGAGGTCCAATCCGTAGATTATGCCACCACCCACGCGGGATAAAAAAATCCCTCAATGTATTTTCCAACCGAACAGACACCTCCATAAACAGGTCGTGAAATTTCACGCATTGTAGAGACGACCATGAATGAAGCAGATGTGTACATCGGTAGATGACCTGCATAAGAGAAAAAATTATCATTAAAAATGTTATCATTTCTACATAGCAAAGCAACTAAATTACGGCAAACGCTCCCACCCTAAGTAGAACTCTAAACTTGTGGTCAATACCATATAGCGAGTTGCCAAAAACATTTGCAACACTACATGAGGGGTACAAGTTTGAAGCCACTTGGATGACAAATCATATAGACCGAGCAAACGAGCATTTGAAGAACAAATGTTTTATTGTCTTATCATGAAGACAAAAGACACATTTTTTGCACTTTCCAGATACACTTCGCAAGGTTGTCTTTTATTAGGATTTCCCCTTTGCGGAGGTACCATCCAAAGATTTTAATTTTTTGCGAAGTCTTCATTTTGCTAATCCTTTTATTGCTATTGTCTGGCACATCTTGATGAACAAGTGCACCATACATGGAATCAATCGAGAATTTCCCATTCTCATGTAGGTTTGAACGAAATACATCAGCTCCTTGCGGTAACTGGACCACAACCAACCGCCCTAATAAAGCGTCGTGACAATGGTATCTCCCTTGTGACGTACAATATTTATATAGAGCTGGATATTGTTCCCGGAGTGTGGTATTTCCCAACCACTTGTCCTCCCAGAAACTATCTCTGGGTGAAAGGACAAGGATGTCACCTAGAGGGGGGGTGAATAGGCGGTACTACCGTCCGGATGATTTTTTGTGGCATTCGGTACTGGTTTTACGGTACCCGGGCGGTACCGGGGTAGTACTACCGCTGGACAAAAAACTGCAGAAATCCGGACTCCGTTTTCGATGTTCTTGGGCTCGTTGGAATCGTAACAACGAGCTATACAAGAATATATAGAGAAACATCATAGTCAAACAAGAGAGGATAAAACCAAAATGGTAAAGGTAAAAACTCTCTATAAAAGACGAACCGATAAACCTTCAAAAACAAAAACGTAATAAGTTTTACATACGAAATCCGTTTTTGATGAACTTAGGATTGTCATGAAGAACACGACAAGCACCAACCACTCACATATATAAGAGCCAAATAAGAACCAACAAAGATGAAGCCAGGGGTGGAAAGGTTTGAGCTCTACGAACGATACGATCAAGATACTCGCTCGAGAGCCCCTCTATCCTATAATCCGGTCTCCCAATTAACATCATGAGACCGGTAAAATAGAAAACCTATCAAGATCATATCTTTGCTTCGAGCATAATCCATTTGAGCTAGATGATGACGATCTTGGCCCTCTAAAGTTGGAATATCTTTCTTGATTGCGCTCCATTTGGTGAAGACTCACATATTGCTCCCCCATACACCAATACGGGAGAGGAACTTTTTGGCCTATCTTCACTTGGCCATTATCTTCGAATGAGTGGAGATACTTAACCTCACATAGAAATACCAAGCACATAGATCATGGGTTAGTTCACAAGGCTATATTGACAATTGCTTATCATACCATGAGATCATCCGATTCCTCATGGTACATCACTAGCCTTTTGTGTTGATCAACTTGCACTTAGCCTTGATCAACATATAATCTTCTTATTTTAGTATTGATTCCAACAAATGGAGGTCAAGCATTGCTTATGGACCAACTCAAAGCACACATTAGTCCATAAGGATTGTCATTAATTATCAAAACAACACATAGGGGAAACCATGCTCTTTCAATGGTTACCCTCATGGGGGCATTACTCTGGGTACCTTCGGTACGCTAGGACCCCGATGAAAACCATTGACCATTGGTCTCGACGACCGCCATGTAGATTACCCTCTTGGGGGTGTCACCGTGGAGCTCTGGTACCCCTTCGACATGTTCCGGTGCTTTGCGGTGGCGAGTTTGGCGCCATTTGTTCTTACTTTCTTATCCCGATATGATTTGTAAGAGGTTCCACTCATCACTTCGTATCGGGTCAACCATTTAGGATTTATTTATAAAGAGGAGCGAAAACCTATTTCGAGGTAATCCACAACATTGAATGCTAGCAAGGCAAGTCTTCGTTAAATATTCTCGGCCTTGGATGCTAACAAGGCAAGTCTACGTAAAATCTTCCTTCCTCACATGGCTGGGTTCCTACGATGACGAGGCTAAGAGCAACTCCAGCCATTCCCCCAAGAGGCCCCCCAGGACACCTTTTTTCGGCCGGTGAAGGGAAACCCTCCCAGTTGCCCCCACCCCCCGATGCTCGTTTTTCGTCGGATTGGACCAAAATTTTATCTGGCGACCCAACACTCTGGGGTGCGCGTGGGGGTGTTGGCGGAAGCGAAAAGGCGAGTGGGCCAGCTCTGTTGGCGAGATAAGTTCTTTATTCCTCCCTTTTTTCATTTCCCTCCCTTTCCTCCCTTCTCCCACCCATAGCCTGCAGCTCCCGCCATTTTATCGATCGAGCGATGCTCGCCAACCCCCAAATCCACACCGTCCTGAGGGAGGAGAAGTCCGACTTGAGGTAGTCGATGTTGCTGCAAAAGCAAGATGTCAAGATCGACCTTCTCAAGACAATGTCGCGGACAAGAAGAGGAACACGGCTCTGGCGTTCCTCATGGGCGGCGACACGACATCGATGAACGATGAAGTGAAGGCATGGTTCATGGCGGAGTGTTGGTGCCAATGCTCGGGTTGAGTGGTCGGGCCTTGTTCCTCTACAACACTGACATGGGCCGTGGCCACGCCCTGTCCGTGCATCAGTGCTGACACGGTTTATGAGTGTCGACGTGACAAAGTCGGCAACCGTCGGCCAAGAATTGAAGCCTACGATCTACGGCGGGATGATTGGATCGAACTTGACTGCTACATCCCGGTGCCGGGGCAGCATTGTAGACTATTTATCGCGCTACGTGTGCCCTCCTTCAAAGGATATTGTGGTTCCAGCCATGCTAGTTGCTGCAAGAAATAAGGAGAAGTAATCTAGGTAGTAGCTGAAGAAGAGGACAACGAAGCAAGTTAAACTTCTCAATTCAAAATTTGAATTGAGAAGAAGTCAACGAAGCAAGTTATTATGGTGCCAGGTTCGAGTGTCAGACTGTACGGTCTGTGTGAGGGGACCTCTCCCCGCAACCACTATTTATCGCCCTTTGCGAGTTATACCAGGGCTCGCCCGTGGGCGATCTGCAATGGGCCGCGACCCAGCAACCATTGGTTTTCTAGTTTCTTTTCGTTGTTTTTTCTTTTCTTTTTTTGTTTATTTATTATTATTATTTTCTCTATATTGTTTTGTTTCTTTTCTCTGTCTTTTTTATGATATTCTTGTTATTTCCTATTTTTTGTTTTATTTTTTATTCTTTTTTGGTAATACATGAATATATTTTATTTTTAACTCTTAAATATTTTTTCGAACATGTGAATTTTTTTCGAACGCTTGAATAATTTTTTACCACGGGTGTTTAGAATCTAGAAACATTTTTGAGCCTTTTTTAAAAATTAGTAAACACTTTCTTAACCAGTTGAACATTTTGTTCGAAGCAATTTTTCAAACCCGAGTTTTCTAACAGCCAAACATGTTTTGAACCCATGTTTATCATGAATCATTTTTTAGCGTGAACCTTTTTCTATAGTAGGTGAATATTTTTCAATTTATCGTGATAGTATTTTATTATAGGTGAAAAAATAATTTACCGTGAACCCTTTTTTTTATTATAGTTAACCCTTTTAAGTTATCGTGAACCATTTTTATTTTAGGTGAACAGTTTTAATAACATTTTTTGTATTAGAAATTAAAATAATATTCGTGAATTCGAATAATGTTCATGTGGTCAAACTAGTATTCATATATTTTATCCAAAAATAGGGTATGAAAAGTAGAAAACATATTAATAGAGCAACAAAAAATAAATAAAAATAAAAATGGAAAACAAAAGAAATAAAAATCAAATAAAAGAATACGAGAAAACAAAAAAAAGCGGAGCGGGCAGGTACCACCTACAGCTGGCCAAACGGGCCATTCCCGCCCATTCCTTCCTCCTCTTGCTCCGCCACCGCCACCGCCGGCGAAGAGAGAGAGAGAGAGAGGCAGGGACGAATCTAGAAAAAAATCTCAATGGGTTCAGCTCTATATTGTCTATAATTCACTGGGTCATTTTTATACAAAATAGCATTACTGTGTACTCCCTCCGTTCCATAAATGTGGATGCTTATCATGTACTTTTGTTTATGGATGCTTATCATGGAGCGAAATAAATGTGGAAATTTAGTATGTTTAAGTAGTTGTATAAATGGCTAGAGAGATACCTGGGCCGCTAATCTAAGCCATGCTGTCATGGTGGAAATTTACTTACATGCTATGTGAACCTTCAGTGATACACCTCACAATAAAAATCTATACCAATAGTAAATAAAAAGGGTGTTGAGATTGTTCCTTATGTTTGTTTGTCTTGTCATTTTGACATGGGCTTGTTCCATGTCCTGGGACAAGAGGTACCCCAGTTGATCTTCTTTATGACGCTATTATACAATGCTTTTACTTGAACCTGCTTAGTTTCCCAAGTTGAGTAACACCATGGTGTAGGTACTCATATTCAAGGGGCATGAAACTTTCAACCATTGCTTTGTCAAGTACACTACTCATATTTGCTTTCACTTTAAACTTTAATCATTCGATATGCTATAATGAGGGGTAATGAGAGCTTGACACCAATGATACCACATTGCAAACATTAACTTAAGTAGAAGTATTTGGAAGTTAGATGAAGCTTGTTCATGTTTTTACCTCTACTCATACATATCTATCCAAAGTGTCCACCTTTTATATTCAGTTTTATAAGAGTACTCTATGACCATTATAGGATCTTTTTACTTTTCATTATGCATACATTTGGTCCATAGTACTTTCTTCTATGTTGCACTTTGTGAATTGTCATTAAACATCCTTACATTGAATATTTGATATCACTTTATAATCTATCTTGCATATTGCTACTCCTTTAAAGAATGAATCATTTGACTCTATGTAGCAATAATAATCATCTTTGATATCCACTGATAGAATTAAAATGCAAAGTCCATGTTAGTTTTATCACATTCATACTCGAGGACGAGTATAGGTTAAGCTTGGGGATGTTGATGCATGTAAAATGCATACATGAACTTTGCATTATAATTCTCATATTTCAATCATATTTGCATCATATAAGGGTTATATCATTGTTTTATATTGATTTTGGGGATAATTCAAAGTTTCCCCATTTATTTGGAATTAACCCTGCAGAACCAGAAAACCCCTTTTTCCATGTTTTTGACTTTCAGGGAACCAAACGACGTCCAAATGACCTAAGATTTTACGGGGCCCAATATTTGGAAGGAAGAAGACGTACGAGCCAAGGATCCGCGAAAAAGGAAGTCCGAGGAGGAAATTGGGTGGGCCCACGCGGCCAGATTCCCTGGCCGCGTGAGGCACCCCCTTTTCCCCCTCGTGGCTCCGATGCCGTCGATCTTCGTCCCCCTGGTTTTGTCTTGACCTAAAACCGACTATAAAAATAGTCCCCCGATGAGTTTCGCGAGGAAGCGGCGGAGAAACATAAAACCACGAAACAGAAGACAGAAGGCTGCCACCGGAGAAGATCGGAGGGGGGAAACGCCGCCGGAATCACCTCCGGAGGTCTTCTCCATCCCCCCTCCGGAGTCTCCATCAACACCACCGTCAAGACCAGCACCATCTCCATCACCATCTTCGTGATCCACTTCATCCCCCTCATAGTTTGAGATTGTTCGAACCCTAGCTATTGTCTAAGTACTATTCTACATGTTTGTGAATTGCTACTTGTCAATGTTTTGTGGGGAGATCATAGTTTCAGATTGTGTTGTATCACTTATACCACTGAATCATATCATGTCTTGGCATTGTGAGTAGTTCTCTCATGTTCCTGGGGGTATAGGATGAATTGGCAATGATTTTTATATGACATCTGTTGGTATTTTGTCTAGTTTTTATCTTTGATGTGATTCTATGATGGTGTTATGCGAACGTCGACTGTACATCACTTCACCTATATGGGCTCATAGGAGAACACCGTAGTGTAATGGATTGAGTAGGACGGGTCGGAGTACTAAGACAGAAACCACGGTCTGAGACTTGAAGTTACATTATGGGGGATATATAACGGGGACCTTAAAGATTAATGCTATGGTGGGACTTTATGTCTTAATAACTCTTGTGCAGTCATTTACTTGGCCACATGATCCATCATAAGAGGTTTAGTTTATTTATTTAGCTATTCCTAATTATGGCTCCGTCCAAAGAAGATTAAAACTTGACAAAATGTTTACCTTGTTGTTCTAGAAATATTTATGCCATGAAGTCGATCTAGGTAGCCTTTGGGAACTGTCTCCACCTATAAGAAACACACACTTGAGCTTGTCCTCTTGCTGCATAGAGGATTGGGCTTTCTCTCTTTGAGAGCTTTCACTTGTCATATTGCATTCTCAGCATTTTACTTTATTGCAATCTATACACCAAAAACCCAAAAACACTTGCATCATTTAATCATTTTGCTTGTCTAGTACATAGATAATAAGAGTAGTGACGCTCTTATTTGATAGGATAAATACTTATACCTTATACTCCTCGTGGGATCGATACTATACTTACATATCGAAGACTTCAATGATCCCCTATACTTGTGGGTATCACCCCCTCGCTAGATCCGGGGGCTTAGGGTTTAGTCACCTGGCCACGTTCCGACCTGGCCACGGGTTAACGGCGACATACGGCTCCGGTTTCGATTTCCTCGCGCTTTAGGCCGGAACTACGCTGGATGCCTTGATTCGTCGGTCTCGGGTGATTTTGTTTCTCGTTGCAATCAAATTGGGGTGTCTTTCTGGCAGTTCTTATGAAGGATCAGTGGCGATTTCTTCCTGATTTTTGGGGGTAAAAGTGGTCCCCTTTGGTCATGATACTACGTTCCTGATTTATCATGGTTTAGGGGATTGATGGTTTGGTTGGGGTTTAATTCCTGATCTGGGGTAAAATTTCTTAACTCATTTCTCGTTGCAGAGATTGCAAAGGAGCTGGATGTGCACGGGCACGGGATCCCGGTGACGGTGGCCAGCACGACATACATGGGCATGAACACGCTCCATGCTGCTGCTGGCTCCGGCAAGCTGCCTGTCTACCAGTATCTCATTGAGGAGGTCAAGATGGACATCAACAAGCCTGACACCTCCAAGCGTAATTCGTTCCTTCATGCCTTTCCAGTCCTGTACTGTAGGTTTATGACTTGATCACCATGAACTTTAAGTTTATGCCATGGTGATAAGAGTGGATACCAACAGCCCAGCTAACCTAATACAAACAGTTTTCTTATGCTATACATTAAAACAAGTCTGATCTTTGCCACTTCTTGTTGCCATCAGGACATCAATCAGTTTTACGAAAAGTTTCCCATGACATGTCTAAGTTTTTTTTAGATAAAGGAATTTATTACTTAAGAGTTTTAAGCATTACACCCGGCCTCTGCATAACTAAGATGGACACAACCACCAGTTCAGCAGTAACCAATTTAGAATAAAAAGTAAAAAAAGGCGAATTACATATCATAATGAAAAATTGTAGATCCGTCTAAGATGCTGGTAGGTCTATCCGGAGTCTATGTTGCCATCCATGCCGGGAGAATAACTCCCTTGCCGCATCCTTCAGCCTCGACGCCACCTCCAAAAATAAGTCTCGGTGCTCCACACGCTGCAGGGCCGACCATGCTCGTAGCGTAGCTGTACACCGATAGATAACCCGCATAACAGAAGCATTTTTATCGTTAAAAACCTTATCATTTCTACATAGCCACAACGACCAAATAACGGCAATCACCGGCCATCCTACTGAAGAGTTTAAACCTAAGATCCACGCCATTTAAGTACATTGTATGTATCTCATATGAATATATGATGACTATTTATTTAGGTATGATTACTGTCTTCTTTATGGTAATTCGTTCTGCATGTCTGTTCGGGGAAATGTGACCCAGAAATTGCTTTCCCCTGATAGTTATTGAAACATGTTCCCCGAAAACGTTCTGTGTATATACTCTTCATAGTGTTATGACCCTAATCTCCTTTTTCTCCTTTTCTCCAGGGCACTCTGAAATAGTAAAGTTTCTTGTTTCTAGAGGAGCTGATGTTGATGCACTATCAGTTACTGGGACACCACTCTGTCTTGCTGCTCGCAGAGGACGTGCTAGTACTGTCAAGATCCTTTTGCAGCACAATGCAGATGTACTATTCAAAATTTTCATTGATCTCTTGGCTTTGAACGTCAATTCTCTCTTTTGCTGCCTTTTTGCTACGTTCTCCAATTGTTCCCACCTGTATTTGAGGGCATTATTGATTGGTGACTAGCCACGCTAAGCCAACAGTTAGACAAGTGTGACTTAGTTATCCTTTGGTTCGCAGCCACACTTGTGGAAAAATTCCTTTCCTACAACTTAGGTGCCCCGTATCACTGATTCCCTTAGGCTTAGCATAGCATGACACTCCGTAGGCATGTTTAATAAATATCGGCAACCTTCGTAAATCAAGCAAATATGCCCTGCTGATAGTTGTTAATGCATTAGCCACACGAGGCATGCTAGGACCAGTGATCCATGCAACAACTCTGAAGAATCAGTGGGAGCAAAGGGACTATAACTTTATAAGCTATACTCCTATAAAAGAAGTATTGGCTCAGCTTTTTTTTTTTTTTTTTTTGAAATAAGCAACTTGTATTCAACAAACAGTAGCAAGGATACAACATACGAACGCAAAGAAATACAAGAGCACATGGAACGGATACAGGAGATTTTTTTTTGATAAAGGGATTTTATTACTTAAAGAGTATTAAGCATTACACCCGGCCTCTGCATAACTAAGATGCACACAGCCCAAAACCGTCCCAAATATCCAAAGCAGCAGAAAAAAATAAAAGGCGGGTTACATATCATCATGAGAAATTGTAAGGCCGCCTAAGGTAATGAAGTGCCGATTCGCAGGTTATGCGACCATCCATGGCGGGAGAATAACTCCCTGGTCGCCGCCTCCAAACGCGACGAAACCTCCAAGAACAGCTCCCGATGCTCCACACGCTGCAGGACCGACCATAATCGGAGTGTAGCTGTACATCGGTAGATAACCTGCAGAATAGAAGAATTTTTGTCATTAAAAACCTTGTCATTTCTACACAGCCAAAGCGACCATATAATGGTAATCGCTCCCACCCTAATAAGTAGTTTAAACCTAGGATCCACCCCGTTTAGCCAGTTGCCGAAAATATTTGCAACGCTACGCGGTGGATATAAGGTAGAACTTATTTGGACAGCTGACCATATAGACCTAGCAAACTCGCACAAGAAGAAAAGGTGTTTAATGGACTCATCGTGATCACAGAAAACACACTTTTTACTCTCATGCCAATTGCGTTTGGCAAGTTTGTCTTTTGTAAGAATTACTCCACGACGAAGATACCACGCAAACACCTTCGTTTTGAGCGGTATCTTCATCTTCCAAATTTTCTTATTTGAATCGACAGGAATAACAGACTGGATAAGAACTCTATACATAGAATCAACCGAGAAAATACCATTCTTAGTTGGGATCCATCGAAGTTCATCAGGGCCATCCAAGAGCTGGACAGAGTCCAACCGGAGAAGCAAAGCATTCCAAGATGCTTCTCGAGGCCCTAATAGCGTTCTTCTGAACGATACATTTGGTGGGGAAGTACCCAACACCTTAGCCAGTGTATCGCCTTTGTAACGCACAACATCATATAGAGCCGGATACTGTTCACGAAGAGGAGTTTGGCCAAGCCACCTATCTTCCCAGAACCGAATTTCCGATCCATTCTTAATGAAGAAAGAAGCATGTGGGAAGAAATACTTCTTTGTGGCCATGAGACCAGCCCAGAAGTGTGAATCACCAGGCTTCCAAACAACCTGGGATACAGCTTTGTCCCCCACATACTTCCTCCTAATGAGTGTCTGTCAAATTCCTTCTTCAGAAAGAAGTTTGAATAACCATTTACCAAGCAAGGCTCTATTCTTGACTTCAAGGTCATGAACACCAAGCCCTCCTTGGTCTTTTGGCCGGCAAACCATACTCCATTTAGTCAGTCAATATATACTTCTTCTTTTCACTATCCCCTTATCAAACGAATTTTGAACAGAAATAATCCAATCTTTTCAAGACCCCTTTGGGTAGTTGGAAGAAGGAAATCATATACAGCACCATGTTTGTCAGTACTGAATTAATGAGAACCAGTCTTCCTCCAAGGGATAGGAGTTTACCTTTCCAACTATTTAATCGGATCTGAAGTCTTTCCTCCACCAACTTCCATTCAACATTTGTGAGCCTCCGATAATGAATCGGGATCCCCAAATAGTTGATAGAAAATTGACCTTGTGCACACCCAAAAAGCTTGGCATACACGGAGGCTTCATCCTGGGTCTCGCCAAAACAAAACAATTCACTTTTATGGAAATTTATTTTTAGACCCGATACTTGCTCAAACGCCGATAGAATTAACTTTAGGTTACGAGCTTTTTCGATGTCATGTTCCATAAAAAGGATTGTATCATCGGCATATTGAAGTATCGATAATCCATCAACCAAATGGGGAATCACACCTTCAATTTGACCCTCAGACTTAGCGCGCTCGATCAAGATTGCCAACATATCATCCACTATATTAAATATTATCGGCGATAGTGGGTCTCCTTGTCTGAGACCTTTCTTTGTTTGAAAGTATCTACTAGTTTCATCATTGACTTTAATAGCCACACTTCCATCCAAAATAAAGGAATCAATAAGCGCACACCACTCAGAAGAAAAACCTTTCATTCTGAGCGTCTGCTGAAGGAAAGACCAATTAACTTTATCATAAGCCTTTTCAAAATCAATTTTTAAAATTACCCCATTCAGTTTCTTCCGGTGTAGTTCGTGGACCGTTTCATGCAAGATTGCCACCCCATCAAGGATATTGCAGCCTTGCATAAAAGCAGTCTGAGAAGGCCGAACTACATGATCCGCTACACTGTTCAGCCGAATCGTTGCAACTTTAGTGAAAAATTTGAAACTGACATTAAGGAGGCAGATAGGTCTGTATTGTTGGATCCTCTCTGCATCCTTAATCTTAGGTAACAAAATAATCTCACCAAAATTGAGACGAAATAATTCCAGTTGACCAGCGTGGAGGGAAGCAAACATATTAAGCAAATCAGACTTGATTACATCCCAGAAATTCTGATAGAAGTCCGCTGGGAAACCATCCGGTCCAGGTGCTTTATTATGTTCCATTTGGAAAACTGCCTTACGCACTTCTTCCTCCGAATAGGAGTTAGTGAGCAGGTTATTCTCCTGAACTGAAACCTGGGGAATATCAGCTGTTCTAGACTCATCCAGAGTGAAGTTCCCTTCCTCTGGAGCTCCGAACAACCCTTTGTAATAATTAGTAATATACGACTTAAGTTGCTCCTGGCCCTCAATCGTTCCCTCTTCCTGTACTAGGGAATGAATGCGCTTTTTCCTATGTCTGCCATTGGCAATACTATGGAAGTAGCGAGTATTCGAGTCCCCTTGAAGGATGAATTGTGCTTTGGAACATTGATACCATTTCAACTCCTCCTCGCGCAAAAGTTTGGCTATTTCCGCATTGAATTGGCTTTTCAGCTCAATTTCCTATGGGGACAATAGTCGCACCTCTGCCAATGCCTCCAAAGCATCGATGATCGAGGATAGACGTATCTTTTCTTTTTTGAGCAAACTAGTAGTGTGACGTGCCCACCCAACAAGATAAGTGCGCAGAGCCCGTATCTTGTTATTCCATATCTGGATTGGAGAGGCACCCGCAACTGGTCTATCCCAAATCATTTTGACCATCTCATGGAATCCCTCCCGCAACAGCCAGCCAAGTTCAAACTTGAACTGTGGTTTGCATGGAGGTGTAACCATACCGGTGGTCAAAAGAATAGGGGCATGATCCGACAGACCCTCAATACGCTCTAGAGCCCGTACCGATACCAATGGGAACTTGGATTCCCAATCGGTGTCCATCAGCACACGGTCCAGTTTTTCGTATGTGGGTTCAGGAAGAGAATTAGCCCAAGTGAACTGTCTCCCAACCATTGAAATCTCCCTTAAATCCAAGCTGTCAATGACCGCATTGAACAAGAGAGGCCAACGGTTGTCAAAACGTCCCCTGCTTTTCTCGAATGGAAAACGAAGCAAGTTAAAATCCCCACCGATGATAAGCGGATGCGGATTGTCTTTTGCCAAGTTTACCATCTCTCGAAGAAAATCAGACTTATGCTCCACCTGGGCAGGCCCATACACGGCAACAAGACTCCAAATGAAGTTGTCTGCCTTATTTCGGATGTGCATTTTTATGTGAAAATCACCATCCGAAACGGCCAACACCTCCATGGTATCAGTCCTGACGCCTAGTAAAATGCCACCCGAACGACCCCGCGGGGGCCGAGAGTACCAAGCAAAATCCATGCCACCTGAAAGGCGGTCCAAAAGACCTTGCGAGAACTCCCGTCTACCCGTCTCAGAAATAGCTAAGAAATCCAAATTGTGATCCCGAATACATCCAGCGAAGTGCAAGTGTTTAGCCAAGTCACCAAGACCTCTGCTATTTGCAAACATGCCATTCATTTGGAAACTATTGGGGATTTGGAGAACTTAGCCCGTTTTCGGGACGCCTTGTTAGAGGCAGATTTAGACTTCCGGCCGGTTGCTGTGAGCTCATACAATGAACTTAGCCCGTCCTCATCCAAACCCACCTCCGACACATCACCAATAAGATGGGAAAGAAGCTGACCATCTGATGTGGCATTCGCCTCTTCCTCATCCTCATAGGTGTCTGTCAACACTGTCGAAGCTTTTGGAATAACCGTTAGACGGTCAAATTCCATATGCCTCAAGACATTAGTTGACACCTCTACTTGAGACTTACTACTACCAAGATCAAAGCCTACACTACTAAGCTTAGATTTAATTGAAAGCGGGGAAAAAGAGAGAAAAGACTTTGACTTCATATCCGTACCTAAAGAGTCCAAGTTGCGCTCCGCCTTGCGACGCATGGCCTTCTTCAGCGAGTCCTCATCCGTGGCGGAAGTCCCCTCCGCCGACACCCCGAACCGCTCGCTACGACGGACCGGAGTGATCCCAGCCGCAAAAGCCGTCGCAGCAGGAGGCGGAGTACACGGCGAAACAGACCCTCCAGCCGGCGCAGTCCCCGCCGGAGAAGCAAGGGTGTGGCTCGGCAAAGGTGAAGAAGAAGCCGACCCATCCCTTGCAGCAGCGTCGTCCTGGGTTGGCAAAGGCGAAGAAGATACCAACCCAGCCTCCAATACCACCAGAGTAAACAAGTGACGGAGGGGTCAAGGTCGGCGTCGAGACCACCTCCATCACAACAGGTGACCGGCACCCCAGCTCTGGCAGCATGGCATGGAGAGGCACAGTCGAAGTTTGTAATGCCCCATAGTTCAAAGACCCGAAGGGTAGATTTAGAATTTGTGCATTCGCATAGCATGCATCTGAAAATGCGGGAAAATTTCGCGCTTTTAAATAAAAGAGATAAAGTGATCGATGTTTCGCTCGACTCGATGAATTAGGGATTAGATCATCCTGTCAAGTGCAATAAATTTCGATATGATCTTTATACTAAACCTAATTGAAATCACAATCACAATAAATTAGTTGTCGCTCGACAGACTAATTGGTCAAATTAGTCGATTGTCGAGGTGCGAGGATATTAGACATGATCTTCCCCAATTTCCGACACTTTGGATCACAATTCTCAAATATGATAATATATCATTTACATTGAATACAAAACACAAATATAAAGTTATCATTTCATATACATGATCTTATACAAATATCTCATCTCATACACATATTATCTCATCTTATCACATTCTTTCCACACAATATGATCATACATGAATTCATATATCCAAGATCTTATCACATTATCCTATAGGTATCCATACACCATCTCAATTCTCAAATCATTATTTGACACAAATATAAATACACCTTCATGAATTCACATAAAAAGGGAATGTCTAAAGATACAAGTGCATACAACACACGCAAATGGGAGCATATGAAAACTTTACAATTCGAATCGAAAGAATAATATTACATCAATTATCGAATAAGCACATCCCAATTACAAATGTCCAAAGTACATTGTGATGTCAAGGGAAATGACATGATACAAACTTTCCAAATTGAAGTTGAAAGAATAACAATTATTACAATATTTCCAGAATATGCACATATCTTAAAACAAGTAAAAGAATTTTGCAAATAATCAAAAGAATTCTTAAACTAAGATCATCTTAATCTGCATCTAGATCTTGGTCTTCCAATCATCTTATTCTTTCCTATTTTCTTATTCTTCATTTCCTGCAAAACAAAACATGGCAGTATAACAGAAAGAAAGAAAGCAATCATTTGCTATTATCAACCTCTCTAGTAAACAAAATAATGTGATATTCAAATGCTTTGGGGTGTTATAGAAGTAGTTTGATAACAGAGCCTGATCAACCTTGCTAACAAATTATTTTTGTATGCATAAAGCAATTGGAGGTCATATAACCAACTCAAATCCATCTAAAATTAAATAAGGACCAAAGAAAACTTTCTGTTAATTAAAATGTTTGCCCACACCATAAGGGTAAGGCAATTTGATTTTGGAACTCAACTATTGAACCAGAAGAACTTGTCTTATCATGCAAATCTGGACTAGAGGGATAAATATTAATTCAAAGGCAACAATGGATCATTTGGGGCATCATGGATCAATTAGGCAACAAGAAGGCAGCAAAGGACATGATCCATTTAAGCAAGCTACAAAGGCAACATGGGACAAGAGGCAACTTTGATCCATTTATCTTAGGCAAAGAGGCAACTTATTAATCCCTCTAATCTAGTCATGTTCCTAATAAAAGAAAGCTCACATTCTAATAATTCTCCAATGGTATTAATCACCAAGGAAGAAAGAAAGTCAAAATCCACACTTTTGAAATTACAAAGCCCACTTGATCATCACCACCCATATATTTCAAAGCCCACATAAGAGAGAAGCCAAACCAGCCCATGTGAGAGAATCAGCCACAAGCCCATCTAGTGACAAAAGCCACTTGGCATGCCCAAAAATAAATCCTACAAGAGGATAATACCAAGCATGAGAGGGATAAGCTTGCCACATAGGAGAGTTATCCACAAGCAAAATATCTAAGTTAACTTGAACCCCAAGGAATGCTCATGCGTGAGGGCATGACAACAAGTAGCTTACTCACCCATGTAAAGCAAGAGTCACCACTTGAGGTGTCAACTTGTGAGGGGTAGCAAGGCTCTATAAAAGAAACCCTTGGCAGCCATTTGCCCACTAAGAACCACAGCATAATGATGACCAACGAATTTAGACTAAACCATTTATATGTCCACTTTAGCAAGAGCACAAGAACAACCAGCCGCACCACAAATTCTATCAGCAGCTAAACATACTCTTCCATATCTCAAGAACACCCAAGAACACCACCAAACCATGCCAAATCTTTAGAACCACTAGGAAATAGGTCAAGCAGCGAGGAGGAGCAGGCTAGCCACAAGACGCAGGTTATCATCATTTTCCAGAAGACCAAGCTTCTCTCCAGCAGCAGGTTGCTAGGACCTAATCTCATATAGCATAGGTGCATATCTTTAGATGAGAGGGAAAGAGAGGAGAGGGGTACAGCAGCTACTCTCTTTGGGAGAGGGAGGAGATATTTCCCTCAGATTGGCATAGGGATGCTATGCTTAAACATCATGGGGGCAATAAAATCTTATGCTAGCATCTGTTCTTATCAAATAAAGGCCTCAGCCTGTGCATCATAGGCAGGGGTCAATATCACACGTTTTGAACAAAGGCATACTACCAGATCTGGTAGAGGAGTGCATCAGTGTAAAGCACAGATCCAACATTTGGTTTGTTGGGCACAAAACCCCACAGGGGAGAGCACCTCAAGCACAATCCCATTAATCAGGAGACTGAAATCACTGTCCATTAGAAGAAGCACAGGAAAGCATAAAAAAAGATTTCCAAAGCCTGATTAACAAGCTAGCTACTGTGTAACTTCTTCAGAAGGCATCACAGCAAGCCAAACAAGCTAATAAGTTTTAGAATTCATTTCAGCTTCACTAGAGGCAACAGCCAATAAATCCTACATCAAGAACACAAGTATTATCACTACATGATCTTCTAAAATCAACTATTTGCATAGTTTAAAACCCTAATATGCTGCACCAACAACACTAGGTCGTGCTGAGCATATATTCACCACTGTGCACACTCATCTGAGGCACCACAGTGAGCAAATCATGCATAAATCGCAAGCAAGCAAGCTATAGATTCACCTCAAGGATCTAAACTTATTAAATTATCAAGCCATCAAAACTACATATTCAATATCACAAGTCTTGAGCTAAAATACATATCACTGCATCAACTCATCTAAAGACCAGTGGCAAGCATCCACAACATCCTCTGTATTAAGAAATCATCTAAATTTTTCTCTGGATTTAACCGAAAGTAACTAACAGAAACAATACTAGGAAGCTAAATAATTTCTTCAGTAGCATCTCTGTCAGTGAGGAGCTTATCACAATCACACGCACCAGTTCATCACCAAGTGAACTGAAGCACCACACGAGCACCTCGGTACATCGGCTCAATGGCCGGTCACAGAAGTAAACTCACCTGGTTGAGTTGTAGTCGAGGCAGAGCAAGGAGGAGCTCGAGGAGGCGTAGATGAGGGAGTCGTACAACCATGCATCACCGTGGTTGCGGTGACGGCATCACCACCATCCCGTCGGTGACAACAGCACTGCATCAGCGTCAGGAGAAGGAGGCACAAGGAGCACCACAGCCGCAGCACATCGACCTGCGCCGAGCCACACCAGACGCACCACCACCAGGCCGAAGCGAGCCAGCTGACGCCAGGGTTGCGGACAGAGCGCCGCCATCCTGCAAGCGTCGAGGGTGTGAGGAAGATGACCCGGCGGCGCTATCGAGCAGAAGCTCGATAGGGAGCCGAGAGTGGAGGAGAGCAAACAAAAGCAGCCGGAGGCGCGGATGCATGGCAGCCGCGACAAAGTGGAGGCACGGTGGCGCAGCAAGAGGCGCGGTGGCGGAGAATCGTGCCGGCAGCCCGAGTCGAGGCGGAGCTAGGGTTAGGGTTCCGCGGGCAAGCTCGATTGAGAGCGGGTGGAGGTGAATCGGCTCCGCGGAGGCGGGGAACCGGCGGAGGAGGACTTGGCGGAGACGCGCCGGGGCGCAGCGGCGCCGGAGCAGGCCGGCAGTGGCTGGAGTCGTGGGTGACGGCGGCGGCATCGCCAGGAGAGGGACCGAGAGGAGGCACGCGTGTGTGCGAGAGAGAGAGAGAGGAGGGAGTGGGTCGGTCGTTGACCGACCAAGCCAGACCTTGACCCAAGGTTAATGGGTTGGGTCCAACCCATTAGGCCCAGGGGCATTTTGGTAATTCACCAAATAAAATTATCCCAATTAAAATGAATTTTAATTCTCAAATCAAAGGAACAAAAATCAGCTAAAAATAAGTTAAAAATATGTTTTCAACTCAAATTTTTATAAGGATTCCAAATATGATTTTTATTCTATTTATTGAAAAAAAAATTCTTGAGTGAAAAATTCAAAGATCCTTAAGTGGATATGATTTGAATTAATTTCAAAATTAAGTTTTGAAGAGATTTTCTTGTGTGAATCATTCAAAGATCCTTAAGTGGACATGAATTGAATTATCCTTAAAAATTCAAGGATCCTTAAGTGGAAATGAATTGAACTAGTCTCAAAAACAATTATTTTCTAAAAGAAAAACAATTTGAGTAATAAACTCAAAGTATAACTTTATTACATACTATAAATGACTGACCTATTACTCATCCTAGGTAAAACACACAAAGAAGAATTCATCTAAAATTCATTCACTCTTGTGTTGATAATATTTGAAAGTTAGTCAAGTAAATAAAATTTGAATAAATAACTACTTCATGATGTTAATGAAACGTTTTCTTAAAGGCATTAAAATTGATAACTTAAAATTGCAAATCTTGTTTTTCTAGCAAAGAGAAAGGTATTTACTTGAGTAAAACAAATTCTTTACCTCAATAAAAGTGGTAAACACTTAATTCTAGATATCATAACAATTCAAAGTAATTCAACCAACCCACAAATTATAAGCACTAACTAATCCATAATCCTTAAAATCACTTCAGTTATCAACTATTGAATAAAACAAAGTTTACTCTTATGAGCTTGGGTATTTTGGGATATATACGATGCATCTCATATTTATGCATAATAGCATCTTGCAAGTGTTTCCAGTAGTCCTTACTCGGACTACGTTACTATTTTCAGATTCCGGGTTCTGACACACCCTAGAACCCCGAAGGGCATGAACTGCCACCTCTGTCACAGGCAAGTTCATCACTTGCTCATACCTTTTGAAATATTTGTTAAGAAACTATTTGGGAAAACCTAGTATACTATCATTATCTCCAAAGTGGATGCATAAAATGATATTTTCAGAATAATATGACTATATGGTTATCGACCCGAGTGGTGGTAATCTATTATGGTTGGCAAATGGGACCATGGTAAGAAGAATAGGTCCGGAGGTTCCATTTGCACGGGAACGTATTACCTAGGATTAACAACAAATGCCGTCATAATGATTGCGCCGTAAAGAAGCGTTAACCATAAGACCTGGAATGGGACGGGAAATGCCATCTGTACTTCTTCCGTTCGCATGTCGACGGGCTGCCAGTGCCGTACGCTGTAGATCTTGCGGGACTACATGCACATGGGTGGGATCCCTTAAGTCCCACGGTTCCTGGGGTCTATGATGGACTGTAGGGATGTCTGGAACAGTCTATCCTTATGGTAAAGGGGAGGACTTCGATCTGGAACAGTCTACCTAAGGATAAAGGGGAGGACAAACCTACAGAAGGGTGGGCATGCGGGGTGATGAAGAAGCACAGTGAATGACTTGGATCAAAAACTGGGCCCCACACCAAAGAGAGTGTGGACGGGAAAGATCGCCCGGTTGTGCAACAAAGTCTTGATCTCTTATGGGTAAAGTAACGCACCTCTGCAGAGTGTAAAGAATTGTAACATGTTACTCCCTGTTCCGGGAAGGAGCTGCGAACGCCGCAGGAAAGGAACTCCATGAAAGTTCTAGCACCTGTGAAGGATGACGGGCATAGTCTTCAGAAATAAAAGCAACCTCTTGAAGAAATGTTTTACAAAACCTTGCATTAGCTTGTGACTCTTTTGAGTCTTAAGCAGTAGTTAGTGCATCAAACTTCCCTCTGTACATAATGGACTTGCTGGGTAACGCTGGTTACTCACCCCTTCCTATTTGACCCCCTGCTTAGACTTTTGGAGCCATCAAGGGAGTTGCTAGATATCCATCACGATGTTGAGGAGGTCTTCCTCAAGGAATCAAGTCGACCTGGTGGAGCTTGAAGGAGTTGACCGCTACTTCACCAACAGAAGAATGACGACAACCATGGCAATGGAGGGGCAATGACAGCAGTGTCAATGGCATACACAAAGACCACACTGCCAATGGAGGAGACAACATCTATTGGAAGGACGAGTACAATCCCGGATAAAGATATTCCAGATGGAATAGATTAGGGGAGTGACAATAGCAGTAGTAGATTAGGTATAGAGCTAGAGTTAATCTCCAGCTTAGTGCTACGAATTGGATCTTTTCTGGATTTCATTTGTATGAGACTTGCTTTTATATAAAGGAGGTTCTCAAGATTTTGTATTGAATATTGTTGTAATCCTGTAGTGTTACCTTGGACCTGCTATGTTTCTGTTGTACTACTCTGAGGGATGTAATATTCACGGATAAGTCCTTCTGTGAGTGTTATGTCAACGACTTGCGCACTACAACATGCAGTGGTGTGCTGGGTCACCGCAGATGGTATCAGAGCAAAAGCGACCTTAGGTTTAAAACCCTTTTAGGAGACTTGTAGGTTGGTAAAGACTATAGGAAGCTATTTTATCTAAACGATATCTTTCTATAACTTATGGTGGTTATTCACTCCAGAATAATAACATCATACTTATATAGAGTATTCTTATCTATTCTTCTATAGGTATAGTACTTATCTATCTTGTATCTTTTTTAAAACTGGTATACCACTTGAAGGAATGCCCTATACAATAGTTATATCAAATAGAGTTACATCTAAGTCGGTGATATCTATGTGGTATCATTGATGAGAATATCCTATGAAGTAGACTCCTTTCATGAGGTGATGATGGAGGAAGAAGAGAAGAAAAGAGTATGATAGTAGTGAATTGGATGTACAAAGCCATGCAATATGCAATGAGAGACCATTTCATGGAGGTTATGGAGCAGTACACGTGTCCAAAAGTGAAGTATTATGGTATTCATGTATACCAATAGTACCCACACGAGTGATTGAGGGGTCACATAAGGCTACACTTGCTGAGATGAAGACGTATGGAGCTATGCCAAGGTATGAAGACGAAGTTCCATGCCAAGAAGACTTAGTTCCTTTTGAACTAAGATGGAGATAGGTATAATTAGACACTAGGTCAGAGTTATTCAATTGCGAATGGTCAATTGTGGTAAACACTTTGAGTGAAGGATAAACCTGTCCCATAAGACAGTGAGGCAAGAGTTGTTATATAGAATAGGTCTATAAGGTAATTATATACCTAACTTGTAGTGTTTAGCATCTAAGCCTAGGTACTCGAGATGTTTTTACTCAAAGTACTACCTATTTTACGGGCTTATGTTGCATGAGTGATATATAACTGTATTTGGATTTTATTGGTTCTTATTGGATTTTTGATTGACTAGATCCGGGCATGAAGTTTGAACTTGATGTGCAAATGCATGTTGCAACATTTTGTTCTTTCTTGATGTTACTGGTCTAGAGGGTACATAGGTTAGTATGAGAGCGTTCTGAGTGATCAGAATTGAGGCAGCAATGGAAGCTCATGAAGAGAAGGTAGTTAAGAAGACATAAGTCAATGAAGCTACTAACGGGTGTAGACCACATTCCACATCATGTTTGGATTTGGAGACATATTTTACTAGTATAAAGAAGGATGGAGGAACGAAGTAAGTTTGACCAAGAGTGTTACAAGTAGCTGGACAAGGATCTACCAAAGATGATGCAAGGAAAACTACATCAGGGGACATAACCAAGAAGGAATGTTATGAAGTCTTTGCATATCAAGTCATGAAGTCTTTTCATGGAAGTTCAAATTCAAAGATGAAGAAGGACAATATGCAGAATACATGTGGATTTGTCGTAACTTGGTGGAAGAGGTTATTATTGGAGCAATAAGGAGATATTGATACTACTTGGATAGATTTCGAGAAGGAAGTAAGTTAGACTTATATGTCTAAGAGTATCATAAGGTTGGAGATAAAGGAGTATGAAAGTTGGAAGAACATGGATATTTTCAGTTCTTGAAGAATAAAAGGGGAGTTGGTCGTCTATTCTGAGGCATCACTGGAAACGGTAGCATGGGAATCAACCGCCAAACAAGAGTTCATGGTTAGAGATCAGATATTTACAAGGATATAACTTGGTGTTGGATACAGATATAGTCTACAAGAAAGAGTGGATGAGAAAGACATCCAACAAATGAGGATAAAGCATGAGATAAGGGAAGTAAAGTACTTGAATGGAGGCAGGTTGATATTCCAGGAATGACATATCAACCATGACAAGAAGTGTAACTACAGAGTTCAAAGTTCAAGAGAACATCAAAACCCTGGAGAAGAGTCTAATTTGTCGTGGATTGATGATAAGCCAAGAAGATGGACAAATTTGGAAGAAGATGTCTCACACATATGATGCCAAAGTACCCAAAGTCACGGTTATATCTGGAATAACTGTGGAGAAAGATGTGTTATCAAGAGGATTGACATCTTAGAGCCAACCATTGAGATGGTAGACATACCATGTATTCTTCAGGAAACTGTTGGGAACCTGAAAATAGTATCATTTTACTCGAGGACAATACAAGGAATTCACAATATGGCGGATACACCACGTATTCTTCATGAGATCTTTAGGCAGGTATAGAGGAAGTTTGAGCAGAAATGTGAGTTACAAAGCTCGACTGAATGGAGTTGACTGAATGAAGATCGACTGACAGACGGTTATAATGGAGGAAGTATTAGGAAACTCCAAGGGGGAGAGTAAACAAGTATATTGAATAGTACTTGGTTTAAGATAACACGAAGTTCGGAATGAATACTTCGACTGAGATAGTGTTGAACTAATTACTAGTGCTCTAGAAGTACTTTGAATGGATGAGCATTGCTGGAAATCTTTACGAGATTCTGAAGTAAAAAAAAAAGGCAGATGAGATTTGGAGGTTGAAAATCGCAAGGAATCCAGTGGTCATAGGAGCTATAACTAGAGGATCTAAAGTAGATGGAATAAAAAGAACTAGAGTTCAAGGATGAGAAAGTATACCGTGTCAATACCAGGATACGAGGAGATTGACATTGAAAGGATTATTCCCCTTTTTACAAGTGACGGGAGGACGACCTATAAAATAGTGTTCATGGTTGGATGGACTAGCGATGTCTAATTCATCATGAGGAAGCAAACCATTAAGGATGAATTATGTTTGATAAGCCAATAAGGATAGTTATTTGAGAGGTTCTGGAGCCTAGGCGATGAGCTTACCATTAGAAGTAAAGTCCCCTTTAGTGTCCTGATTATAAGGAAGTGTACCAATGAGCATATCTAAAGATCTTATAAGGATGTAGAAGAGGATCTTCGATAGAGGGCTATAAGGGTAGGGTAATGCAAGGAGTTTGAATGGGATGATTCGAGAGACATGAAGGAGTAGTAAGAACATCGGAATGTATCAAATAGTTAATGAAAGTAGAGAAATGGATAGTGTGGACCAATGGAGGATGCACAGAAGTATGTTGGACAAGGGATCACCTAGATCTACGTCCACTTCAGCAAGGAATTTGAGAGAATCAATATCTGCAGAATTTCATTCTACTTATCCCTACGTGAGAGGAATCAAAACTTCGGGACGAAGTTTAGTTTAAGGGGGAGAGGATGTAATACCCCATAGTTCAAAGACCCGAAGGGTAGATTTAGAATTTGTGCATTCGCATAGCATGCATCTGAAAATGCGGGAAAATTTCGCGCTTTTAAAATAAAAGAGATAAAGTGATCGACGTTTCGCTCGACTCGATGAATTAGGGTTTAGATCATCCTGTTGAGTGCAATAAATTTCGATATGATCTTTATACTAAACCTAATTGAAATCACAATCACAATAAATTAGTTGTCGCTCGACAGACTAATTGGTCAAATTAGTCGATTGTCGAGGTGCGAGGATATTAGACATGATCTTCCCCAATTTCCGACACTTTGGATCACAATTCTCAAATATGATAATATATCATTTACATTGAATACAAAACACAAATATAAAGTTATCATTTCATATACATGATCTTATACAAATATCTCATCTCATACACATATTATCTCATCTTATCACATTCTTTCCACACAATATGATCATACATGAATTCATATATCCAAGATCTTATCACATTATCCTATAGGTATCCATACACCATCTCAATTCTCAAATCATTATTTGACACAAATATAAATACACCTTCATGAATTCACATAAAAAGGGAATGTCTAAAGATACAAGTGCATACAACACACGCAAATGGGAGCATATGAAAACTTTACAATTCGAATCGAAAGAATAATATTACATCAATTATCGAATAAGCACATCCCAATTACAAATGTCCAAAGTACATTGTGATGTCAAGGGAAATGACATGATACAAACTTTCCAAATTGAAGTTGAAAGAATAACAATTATTACAATATTTCCAGAATATGCACATATCTTAAAACAAGTAAAAGAATTTTGCAAATAATCAAAAGAATTCTTAAACTAAGATCATCTTAATCTGCATCTAGATCTTGGTCTTCCAATCATCTTATTCTTTCCTATTTTCTTATTCTTCATTTCCTGCAAAACAAAACATGGCAGTATAACAGAAAGAAAGAAAGCAATCATTTGCTATTATCAACCTCTCTAGTAAACAAAATAATGTGATATTCAAATGCTTTGGGGTGTTATAGAAGTAGTTTGATAACAGAGCCTGATCAACCTTGCTAACAAATTATTTTTGTATGCATAAAGCAATTGGAGGTCATATAATCAACTCAAATCCATCTAAAATTAAATAAGGACCAAAGAAAACTTTCTGTTAATTAAAATGTTTGCCCACACCATAAGGGTAAGGCAATTTGATTTTGGAACTCAACTATTGAACCAGAAGAACTTGTCTTATCATGCAAATCTGGACTAGAGGGATAAATATTAATTCAAAGGCAACAATGGATCATTTGGGGCATCATGGATCAATTAGGCAACAAGAAGGCAGCAAAGGACATGATCCATTTAAGCAAGCTACAAAGGCAACATGGGACAAGAGGCAACTTTGATCCATTTATCTTAGGCAAAGAGGCAACTTATTAATCCCTCTAATCTAGTCATGTTCCTAATAAAAGAAAGCTCACATTCTAATAATTCTCCAATGGTATTAATCACCAAGGAAGAAAGAAAGTCAAAATCCACACTTTTGAAATTACAAAGCCCACTTGATCATCACCACCCATATATTTCAAAGCCCACATAAGAGAGAAGCCAAACCAGCCCATGTGAGAGAATCAGCCACAAGCCCATCTAGTGACAAAAGCCACTTGGCATGCCCAAAAATAAATCCTACAAGAGGATAATACCAAGCATGAGAGGGATAAGCTTGCCACATAGGAGAGTTATCCACAAGCAAAATATCTAAGTTAACTTGAACCCCAAGGAATGCTCATGCGTGAGGGCATGACAACAAGTAGCTTACTCACCCATGCAAAGCAAGAGTCACCACTTGAGGTGTCAACTTGTGAGGGGTAGCAAGGCTCTATAAAAGAAACCCTTGGCAGCCATTTGCCCACTAAGAACCACAGCATAATGATGACCAACGAATTTAGACTAAACCATTTATATGTCCACTTTAGCAAGAGCACAAGAACAACCAGCCGCACCACAAATTCTATCAGCAGCTAAACATACTCTTCCATATCTCAAGAACACCCAAGAACACCACCAAACCATGCCAAATCTTTAGAACCACTAGGAAATAGGTCAAGCAGCGAGGAGGAGCAGGCTAGCCACAAGACGCAGGTTATCATCATTTTCCAGAAGACCAAGCTTCTCTCCAGCAGCAGGTTGCTAGGACCTAATCTCATATAGCATAGGTGCATATCTTTAGATGAGAGGGAAAGAGAGGAGAGGGGTACAGCAGCTACTCTCTTTGGGAGAGGGAGGAGATATTTCCCTCAGATTGGCATAGGGATGCTATGCTTCAACATCATGGGGGGGGGGGGGCAATAAAATCTTATGCTAGCATCTGTTCTTATCAAATAAAGGCCTCAGCCTGTGCATCATAGGCAGGGGTCAATATCACACGTTTTGAACAAAGGCATACTACCAGATCTGGTAGAGGAGTGCATCAGTGTAAAGCACAGATCCAACATTTGGTTTGTTGGGCACAAAACCCCACAGGGGAGAGCACCTCAAGCACAATCCCATTAATCAGGAGACTGAAATCACTGTCCATTAGAAGAAGCACAGGAAAGCATAAAAAAAGATTTCCAAAGCCTGATTAACAAGCTAGCTACTGTGTAACTTCTTCAGAAGGCATCACAGCAAGCCAAACAAGCTAATAAGTTTTAGAATTCATTTCAGCTTCACTAGAGGCAACAGCCAATAAATCCTACATAAAGAACACAAGTATTTATCACTACATGATCTTCTAAAATCAACTATTTGCATAGTTTAAAACCCTAATATGCTGCACCAACAACACTAGGTCGTGCTGAGCATATATTCACCACTGTGCACACTCATCTGAGGCACCACAGTGAGCAAATCATGCATAAATCGCAAGCAAGCAAGCTATAGATTCACCTCAAGGATCTAAACTTATTAAATTATCAAGCCATCAAAACTACATATTGAATATCACAAGTCTTGAGCTAAAATACATATCACTGCATCAACTCATCTAAAGACCAGTGGCAAGCATCCACAACATCCTCTGTATTAAGAAATCATCTAAATTTTTCTCTGGATTTAACCGAAAGTAACTAACAGAAACAATACTAGGAAGCTAAATAATTTCTTCAGTAGCATCTCTGTCAGTGAGGAGCTTATCACAATCACACGCACCAGTTCATCACCAAGTGAACTGAAGCACCACACGAGCACCTCGGTACATCGGCTCAATGGCCGGTCACAGAAGTAAACTCACCTGGTTGAGTTGTAGTCGAGGCAGAGCAAGGAGGAGCTCGAGGAGGCGTAGATGAGGGAGTCGTACAACCATGCATCACCGTGGTTGCGGTGACGGCATCACCGCCATCCCGTCGGTGACAACAGCACTACATCAGCGTCAGGAGAAGGAGGCACAAGGAGCACCACAGCCGCAGCACATCGACCTGCGCCGAGCCACACCAGACGCACCACCACCAGGCCGAAGCGAGCCAGCTGACGCCAGGGTTGCGGACAGAGCGCCGCCATCCTGCAAGCGTCGAGGGTGTGAGGAAGATGACCCGGCGGCGCTATCGAGCAGAAGCTCGATAGGGAGCCGAGAGTGGAGGAGAGCAAACAAAAGCAGCCGGAGGCGCGGATGCATGGCAGCCGCGACAAAGTGGAGGCACGGTGGCGCAGCAAGAGGCGCGGTGGCGGAGAATCGTGCCGGCAGCCCGAGTCGAGGTGGAGCTAGGGTTAGGGTTCCGCGGGCAAGCTCGATTGAGAGCGGGTGGAGGTGAATCGGCTCCGCGGAGGCGGGGAACCGGCGGAGGAGGACTTGGCGGAGACGCGCCGGGGCGCAGCGGCGCCGGAGCAGGCCGGCAGTGGCTGGAGTCGTGGGTGACGGCGGCGGCATCGCCAGGAGAGGGACCGAGAGGAGGCACGCGTGTGTGCGAGAGAGAGAGAGAGGAGGGAGTGGGTCGGTCGTTGACCGACCAAGCCAGACCTTGACCCAAGGTTAATGGGTTGGGTCCAACCCATTAGGCCCAGGGGCATTTTGGTAATTCACCAAATAAAATTATCCCAATTAAAATGAATTTTAATTCTCAAATCAAAGGAACAAAAATCAGCTAAAAATAAGTTAAAAATATGTTTTCAACTCAAATTTTTATAAGGATTCCAAATATGATTTTTATTCTATTTATTGAAAAAAAAATTCTTGAGTGAAAAATTCAAAGATCCTTAAGTGGATATGATTTGAATTAATTTCAAAATTAAGTTTTGAAGAGATTTTCTTGTGTGAATCATTCAAAGATCCTTAAGTGGACATGAATTGAATTATCCTTAAAAATTCAAGGATCCTTAAGTGGAAATGAATTGAACTAGTCTCAAAAACAATTATTTTCTAAAAGAAAAACAATTTGAGTAATAAACTCAAAGTATAACTTTATTACATACTATAAATGACTGACCTATTACTCATCCTAGGTAAAACACACAAAGAAGAATTCATCTATAATTCATTCACTCTTGTGTTGATAATATTTGAAAGTTAGTCAAGTAAATAAAATTTGAATAAATAACTACTTCATGATGTTAATGAAACGTTTTCTTAAAGGCATTAAAATTGATAACTTAAAATTGCAAATCTTGTTTTTCTAGCAAAGAGAAAGGTATTTACTTGAGTAAAACAAATTCTTTACCTCAATAAAAGTGGTAAACACTTAATTCTAGATATCATAACAATTCAAAGTAATTCAACCAACCCACAAATTATAAGCACTAACTAATCCATAATCCTTAAAATCACTTCAGTTATCAACTATTGAATAAAACAAAGTTTACTCTTATGAGCTTGGGTATTTTTGGGATATATACGATGCATCTCATATTTATGCATAATAGCATCTTGCAAGTGTTTCCAGTAGTCCTTACTCGGACTACGTTACTATTTTCAGATTCCGGGTTCTGACGCACCCTAGAACCCCGAAGGGCATGAACTGCCACCTCTATCACAGGCAAGTTCATCACTTGCGCATACCTTTTGAAATATTTGTTAAGAAACTATTTGGGAAAACCTAGTATACTATCATTATCTCCAAAGTGGATGCATAAAATGATATTTTCAGAATAATATGAGTATGTGGTTATCGACCCGTGTGGTGGTAACCTATTATGGTTGGCAAATGGGACCATGGTAAGAAGAATAGGTTCGGAGGTTCCATTTGCACGGGAATGTATTACCTAGGATTTACAACAAATGCCGTCATAATGATTGCGCTGTAAAGAAGCATTAACCATAAGACCTGGAATGGGATGGGAAATGCCATCTGTACTTCTTCCGTTCGCATGTCAACGGGCTGCCAGTGCCGTACGCTGTAGATCTTGCGGGACTACATGCACATGGGTGGGATCCCTTAAGTCCCACGGTTCCCGGGGTCTATGATGGACTGTAGGGATGTCTAGAACAGTCTATCCATATGGTAAAGGGGAGGACTTCGATCTGGAACAGTCTACCTAAGGATAAAGGGGAGGACAAACCTACAGAAGGGTGGGCATGCGGGGTGATGAAGAAGCACAGTGAATGACTTGGATCAAAAACTGGGCCCCACACCAAAGAGAGTGTGGACGGGAAAGATCGCCCGGTTGTGCAACAAAGTCTTGATCTCTTATGGGTAAAGTAACGCACCTCTGCAGAGTGTAAAGAATTGTAACATGTTACTCCCTGTTCCGGGAAGGAGCTGCGAACGCCGCAGGAAAGGAACTCCATGAAAGTTCTAGCACCTGTGAAGGATGACGGGCATAGTCTTCAGAAATAAAAGCAACCTCTTGAAGAAATGTTTTACAAAACCTTGCATTAGCTTGTGACTCTTTTGAGTCTTAAGCAGTAGTTAGTGCATCAAACTTCCCTCTGTACATAATGGACTTGCTGGGTAACGCTGGTTACTCACCCCTTCCTATTTGACCCCCTGCTTAGACTTTTGGAGCCATCAAGGGAGTTGCTAGATATCCATCACGATGTTGAGGAGGTCTTCCACAAGGAATCAAGTCGACCTGGTGGAGCTTGAAGGAGTTGACCGCTACTTCACCAACAGAAGAATGACGACAACCATGGCAATGGAGGGGCAATGACAGCAGTGTCAATGGCATACACAAAGACCACACTGCCAATGGAGGAGACAACATTTATTGGAAGGACGAGTACAATCCTGGATAAAGATATTCCAGATGGAATAGATTAGGGGAGTGACAATAGCAGTAGTGGATTAGGTGTAGAGCTAGAGTTAATCTCCAGCTTAGTGCTACGAATTGGATCTTTTCTGGATTTCATTTGTATGAGACTTGCTTTTATATAAAGGAGGTTCTCAAGATTTTGTATTGAATATTGTTGTAATCCTGTAGTGTTACCTTGGACCTGCTATGTTTCTGTTGTACTACTCTGAGGGATGTAATATTCACGGATAAGTCCTTCTGTGAGTGTTATGTCAATGACTTGCGCACTACAACATGCAGTGGTGTGCTGGGTCACCGCAAAGTTGAAGCCTCCCCCACGCCCATACCACAGAAGCCGGATGCCACCCCACCCACGTCGGCATCCACGGGTGAGGCCGGAACCGCACACCATCTACAGAGAGAAGCTCGCATGGAACGGAAAGAGCACCTGCCGGCCCCACCTCCATGCCAACAGCACGCAACAGCGTACCAGTACAACCACCCGTAGCGGACTCCTGGGCAGCCAAAGCCACAACCGGGCCAGTAGCCACCGGCAGCACCGGGGACATCATAGGCCGAACCGACCCAGGAGGATGGGCGGAAGCAGGCCAGCCCGGCTGCATTGTATCCAGTCGTAGCTGATGAGGCGACGAGCGCCTTAACTCATAAACAATCTCAATACCCCGAGGCGTCTGCGGATTAGGGTTATAAGGAGTGATAGCCACCAACGGCCTCAAAGGTGACACGGCAAGAGGTGCCGCGGAGTGCCCAACAACTGGAGCCCCAGAAGCAACATTTGCATCAACCTCCATATTGGAACTCTGAGAGCCAGATCCGCCATGCGCAGCCGCCTGATCCATAGAACCGGAAGAACCCTTAGCATTACCAGCAGCATCAGAATCAGGGTCATCCCCCTTGCGCCGCCAGAAAAAGGGTACAAAACTCGGATCAACTATGAAATCAGCTGACTCCCGCCGGAAGAAGAAGTCATACTCCCCGAGCTTAATAACGCAAGCTGCCCCAATATAAGGGCCCTTCTCATCCACCCTTTTCTCTAGAACCGAAGAGTCAATCATGCCAACCAAGATCCTGATAATGTTCTGACTCCTCAAAGTGACTAAGTCCACATCCAAAGTAGTGCCAATGAGAGAACCCACTGCCCAAAGCCCCAGAAAGTGTCTGACAGTGTAGGGAACACCCTGGACATGGACCCACACCTGCTCAAGCACCCTCTTGGGCTAAATATCCTGAGCTGTCCAAATAGAAACAGTAGCCTGAGCCATAAACGAAGGAACGCTCATCTGGAAACCATCCACTCTCTGAAGATCCTCTAAAGAAGGGAAGCCAATCAGAAAAGCATCAGAACCATGAGGAATGGCTTCCCAGTTCCACTGAGAACTCGTAGGGCACATCCGCGACATCAGACTCTGAATGGCAGCAGCAGTGACCGCCTCTCCAACAATCGATACCAGAGCAGTGGGCGAGCTCGCCGGAGCCAGATGCTCCTTAAACACACTATCCGGCAACTGCAGAAACAGAGTCTCATCCGTGCCAAATCCAGAAGTGAACGCAGAAGGCTTCGGCAGACGAAGCGTAGGACACCTCATGGTAGGGTGCTCCGTATTATTACAGACCAAACAAAAATGCTGAGCAGTGCAATCCTTGGTCGCATGAGTATTAACCGCACATTTCCAACACACAGGAGTCTTCTTTGCCTTAGCTTTACCCTGAGTACCAACAGGACCGGCGACCAAACAGGAGTCTTCTTTGCTTTAGCCTTACCCTGAGTACCAACCGGACCGGCAACCAAAGCATCAGAAACTGCCGGCGCAGCAGGAATGGCCGGCACAACGGGCAGGACATGCTGCTGCTGACTCAAAGGCTGGTGTCCCTGCAAAAGCACGTCATGCTGCTGTCCAGAAGAGTGCACAAGGGGCTGCACAGGAGGGACGACCATCTGCTGCGGAAACAGCTGCTGGGGAGGAACCTGCTGAGGAACCTGCACCGCCCCCCCACCCTGCCCATTCTTCTTCTTTTTCCGCTTGCCACGCGACACACCCTGTCCGGCCGCAGGGACAAGAGCCGGGGCCGGGAGCTGCTGAGGAGGCTGGAACATGGGAGCGGGCATCGGCGGCGGCTGGAACTGGCCGTACGGCATCAGCTGCGGAGGCATAAACGCCGGCGGCCCGTACTGGCGAGAGGGCGGCTGCAGGGGCCTGAACGGGATCGCCCCCAACTGAGGCGCGGGAAACGGCCCACCCGCCGCAGCGGACGAGCCCGACGGGACACCCTGCACCGGCGGCTGCCCGGACATTATTCTATAAACATGCTAATAACAAGGTTGCAATCTTGATAGTCTACGTTGATGATATTGTGATGACAGGAGATGATACTGATGAAATTGCCGGCCTGAAGCATCATCTTGCACAAGAGTTTGAACTGAAGGATCTGGGACACTTGAGGTACTTTCTTGGCATAGAAGTCTCACGTGGTCCAAAAGGTATATTTCTCACACAAAGGAAGTACATCTTGGACTTGCTCAAAGAAACTGGTATGTATGGTTCAAAACCAGCTGCTACTCCCATTGAACAGAATCACAGGTTAAGTAGTGATATAGGGAAGCCGGTTAATAGAGAACGCTACCAAAGACTTGTGGGAAAATTAATTTATCTTTCCCACACTCGTCCTGATATTGCATTTGCTGTGAGCGTTGTGAGTCAATTCATGCATAACCCAAGAACGACACACCTGGATGCTGTTAATAGAATCCTACGATACCTAAAAGGGTGCCCAGGAAAAGGTCTTCTCTATACAAAGCAAGGTAATTTACATGTTGAGTGTTACACAGATGCAGATTGGGCTGGTTCTCTAGACGATCGACGATCCACCTCTGGTTATTGTGCATTTGTTGGGGGGAACTTAGTCTCTTGGCGAAGTAAAAAACAAAATGTGGTGGCTAGGTCAACTGCCGAGGCTGAGTTTAGATCCATGGCACATGGCCTATGTGAGCTATTATGGTTGCATATTCTTCTAACAGAACTGGGATTATGTCAGAGTAAGCCTTTGATGCTTTACTGTGATAACAAAGCAGCAATTGATATTGCTAATAATCCAGTGCAACACGATCGTACTAAACATGTTGAAGTTGATCGTCATTTCATCAAGGAGAAGTTGGATAGAGGAGTAGTTTGTATACCATATGTGACTTCAGCAAATCAGATAGCGGATGTCCTAACAAAAGGTCTACCAGAAAAATTGTTCTCTCTCTTTTGTAGCAAGATGGGTCTATTTGATGTGTTTGCCCCATCTTGAGGGGGAGTGTTGGTGTGAGTTCAAACTTTTGTATCTTTGAGAGGGTTTAAGTGTAAATTGTACAAATAATATAGACAAGAGAATAGAGAGAGAGGGATCTGTAGCGATCCAGAATATTCCCCATTCATCGACTCTGGCTTCTCTCTGTTTTTTCCACTTAGCACACTCAAATCTTCATGTCTTAGTATCAGAATCAATAGTTTTCTTGAGTGTTATTTGTCAGCAGCTGCAGTTTGCGGGTTCTTAGGTAGAATTCAGTTCTTTTTCCATGTTCTGATCAACTGATTCGTCCAGGGAGGCAATGGAGCTGAGGAGTTCAACTCTGCACGCCATCTACAGAGAGAAGCTCGCATGGAACGGGAAGATCTTCTTTGATCCTGTCCGACAAAAATGCTCAACTTTGAATCGTGGTGCCCTACTTACATGTAATTTGTGGACCGTAGCAGCAGCTTACCTTAGAGCAAAACATGCTACAAACTTGTCATTTTGAGATCTCTGAAACTCACATATTGTTTGCATGGAAGAAATGTGGCAGTGGAAGATGAATAGGCTTCAGCTAGAGTGAAATTTTTGGTAGAAGATTGTGGTATTTTGCATTTTCCAATTCCCATATTTTGCATTCTCCAACCTTTATACCCTTTTGAGTTTCCGAACCCTAGCATTTCTTTAATTTGCATTTGCCAATTCCCATGATCTGTTCTTCCAAGCTATCAAAATTAGAATCATAGGATTCCGTTCATTTGAAAATGCTCGCTGATCTGTTATATGCTTGTTGCCGCTTGGCGCTTTATTTTCATGCTAATTAAACCTTTTTTATTTACTTCCTTTTGATAATTTTAGAAAATTGAAGTGGGTGACTTCTCATACTGTCCTTTATGGATTAGAAAATCACATTAGTCCCGACGAAGACCGTGGTTATGTGGTTCTGTTTGACCATAGCTCTTAGATGTAGTCAGTAGCTTAGCTATAGAGAGAAGCTTACACAGATGGGAAGATTTTCTTGGTTCTCTGAGACAACAGACAAGAACACTTAACTCTGAAATATGGCGTCCTTTTTTCATGTGATTCGTGGACCATAGCCGCAGCTTACCTTAGAGCAAAACATGTTGCAAACTTGTTATTTGGAGGTTTCTGAAATTTGCATCCTGTTTGCATGGAAGAAAGTGTGGCAGTGGATGATGAATTGGCTACAGCTATAGTGAATGTTTGTTGAAATATTGTGTTATTTTGCACTGCCAATTCTCATGTCTTTGCAAAAAAAAAAGTCCTGTTGTAGTGCATTGTACAATTCTCATGTCTAACTCGTGTATGATGTTTTTCTTCTGGTTTTCTTTCAAACCCCACACTGTTTGGACCACCTGGAGTTGCAGATGGTAAACCTTGTGCCTTAAATTTTACTGAGACTTGAAGCTACCAAATCTTGGACATTCGAGAGCCTTTTCCTGGAATTATGAACCTCCTGGAATGATCATCGACATTCTTTTAGGGAAATATACTTTTCTGGCTCTGCAGCGCTATATCTGTATTCAGTAGAAAGTATTTTTTTAATTTGCATCACAGTGAAATAAATATGTATTCTCGATTACAATACCAGCGAGGAGAATGTACAAACATGAGTATGTCACGTCTCATGTATGACTTTGTTTTACACTAGTTGTTTTCATTATATAATTGCGACCTGCATACAAAATTCAGGGATATGCTGGCACCAACATTATATAAGAATTTTTTTCTTGACCTTCCCTATTAGATAAAAAATCTCATGTTTCTTTTCCAATGAGCAATTAAAAACTATCTCAGTCACGCAGGATGAAAGATGACATGACATGACTTTAAATTCTAAGTTTTTCTACCAGTTTTTGAAAAAAAAAAATCTGTTGGGAAGATGTCTGCTATCGTGTGCAAGATGAACCAATCTGAACAAGACAATCAGGCTAAAAGAAAGCAATAGGCAAAATGTGCTATCTGAAAGCAATAGGCATCAATAAGTTCGTCAGAACAAAATCAGATTGGAACACTAGAAAAAAAAATACAACCTCAGATTCTCAGAGGAATGGTATCATCGGCCATCAAGTTTCTACGTGTTCTAAAACGGAACAAATTCACGATATGGAGAAACATAAATCTACCAATTTACACAACTGAAACAAATTTTCTCCGATGATGTCATACACATGCTGATGGTGCCAGACCTTCATTTTCTCTGAGAGGCTGAATCCCAGTAGCCTCGCTCCTTGGCACCCTTTGGATGCATGCATTTTCTTCGAAAGCGGAAAGAAAATGCGCACCTCCGTGCTCTGTTCGGTGCTGCATACCGCATCACCGTCGCTCCCAAGGACCTCCTGCTGCGGTCACGTCGACATTCTGCGAGATGAGAGCAGAGTTATTCAAATATATGAGCTTTAGTAGGGAAACCAAAAAAGAGAGGAAGGAATGGCCTGCTGACCTTTCAAATCTGAAAAGGTCGCCACGGGACTCCACGGCTCCTTCAACGTCTCAAGACGGGTAATTGTTTGTATTCAAGAGCTGTGTCCTGAAATCCAACTACAGAATTCACTGCTGTACTGTAATTGGTCTGCGGGTTTCGAGTAAGGAACTTGGGTCAGAAAATGATGAACAAGGAAAACGAGGAGAGTGGAAGACCACTCGGACACGGACCAGTTGCTTCGAGGAAGAAGAAGCAATGCTTTCGGTACACTGCCCCAGAATATCCTGGGCGGTAGGATAGGCCAGACCAAACAAGTGAACACATAATAATCCTCGTTGCTTCAGAAATGCTGTACTTGAGGCCTATAAGAAAACTCAGTATCAAGTCTGATTTTCCAAGGTTCAAACTACTTAACAAGCATTTGTGCAGAGTGTAACTCAGATAGTTTCAAGACAGTAGGAAACTTACATTCTTGTCGTCCTGTGAAATAGCTCCCACTTTACAAACGTGATATTATCTCAGGAGTTTGAGGAATGTGGCACTTCACAAAGCAACATCCTGGCAGAAAGATTCGAGCGATTCAGAGATTCACAATGTTTCATGCACCACACTTTTGAGCATTAGTAGGGAACATCGAAAAAATGAGAATAAAGGGGCAACTACTGATCGACCTTTCAGCATGTCAAGACAACTGCTTCATTTCTGTTTGGATACATGAGCTATGTCTTGAATCAACAGTGAAATTCACTACTAGGGCTACAATTGTTCTGCGGAATCCAATAAATGAACTTGGGTCAGAATATGAACAAAGCAGAAGGAAACTCAAATGCCCAATCAGTCGTTACCTTAGTAGTGTATGCAACAGACTAGCTTGGTACACTAGTTTTTGGTTGCGAGTAACTAGGTACAACAGCTCAGACTTTCAGTATGATGCTTCATGCGCAAAAGAGCACAAGAATAATTCCATGATTCCGACTTCAGTTCCGGCGACAAGAAAATACTTTCAAAATGTTCTTGCAGTTACGACATCAGTCTTCTTCTTGAACATTACGGAGTGAGTGATGTCCTGCACCTCCTTTTTTTATTTCACATAGGGAACATAATCCTGATGAAGAAAATAACGTGATGGTGATGACATCAACAGTGATGGCATAAGCATATACTACTGTGGGTAATTATAAATAAGACTGGATAAATAGAAGCACACCTACTACCGTGGGTAATAAAACAAGTGACATGCAGATGCAGATACATATAGCAAACTTTACATGGTTTAATGGATCCACAACTTATGTACACCCTGTTGCAGTGTCAGAATTTAGAAGCAATGAGAAAGTATCAAAGTACAGCACCTGCCGGTCGGTGGCGTTTTGGTAAGGGAGATCAGCAGGAGGCCACTCTGCTGCCCACCACGCGAGGCAGCGCAGCGCTGCTGCTGCTGCTGCTGCTGCTGCTGCTGCTGCACATGGTCTGGAAACGGGGCCGGCAGATCGAGGCCGGAGAGGGAGAGCTGCGGCAGTGCATGCTCGTTGGTGCGGCGGAGGTGCATGCTCGGCCATGGCGAGCAGGGGGGAGCACAGCGCGGATCTCAGGCTGGCTTGAGGCGGCAGGAGGCTGTGGTCGACAGGAGCCCGAGGAAGATGAGGGCCGCGCGAGCCAGAGAAAGAGAGCCTGCCGGAGGAGGCCGTCGCGGAGCCGCAGCAGGAAGTGGCGGCGGTGGTGAGCTCGGGAAGGTTGCCGGCCGCGCGCCATCAGTTGTGGGAGGCATCGGAGTGGGGATTAGTTTAAATCTGGGTTCGCTCTTTTGATTTCCTCAATTTGCTCGTCTATCTCAGCGTTGCGAGGACGTATCCATAGTTCTCTCAGCGAAACGGGGAAGCCCTCCTTGGGCAACGATTGGATTTTTGGACACTGAAGGACACGTAACTCCTTGAGAGAAGAAAGGCGATGTAACCCTTGAGGAAGGGACTGCAGACTCACGCACCAGTTAAATTGTAGAATCTGGAGGGAGGTGAGGAGCTGCAGCACTTTCTCTTGCTCCTCCGTGAAGCTTTCCGTCCTCTCATCAAACCAGAATTTGAGTGTGTGGAGGGTCGGGGCGAGGAGGTTGCAAATAGGAGCAACAAGCAATCCACAGATGTCATCCATCGTGAGTTCCTCCAATCTAGAGATGGAACCTGCAGGCAATAATTTGGTCCTTGCCATCTTTGAGAGCAGATCTGCTGCAACGGTGTTGCCGGACATAACTACCAGTTTTTGAGGTTGGCTGTGATGAGAGGATTGAATCCGTCCACTGTTAACTTGTCACAACGTTCTAGCTTTAGACTGGTGAGAGACGTGAGGTTTGAGAGCAGAGCCATTGACTTCATGCTTGACTCTTCGGAAACCACAAGTTCCCTCAGGGAAGCAGGGAAAGGGAAGATGGTCTGACCTCCTGCTGCTCCCATAGGCCACCGAGAGAAGAGTTCGCCACAAGACCCTATTATTAATGATTTGCATTGACTGCCACCACAGGAAAGCCCAAACCGCCACATTCCAGAAATTCTCTTCAGAGTGAGTACCTTGAGATTTGGTAACTTCCCAAAAGGTGGAAGGGTGCTCCAAGATACGCCTTCTAGAGTGAGAGTCTCTAAACTTGTTAGCCAAATGTCAAGACACAACCAACTAGGACCAATGGTACCAGTAGGATTTTCGATTGTAAGCGCTCTAAGATTAGAGGGTGGTTTAAGAGCATCAAGAATATCAGCATCTATAGTTGGCTGATCTCTGTCCCAGAGCAATTTCAACTCCTTCAGCTTCGTTTTGGACACCAGTTTGGCTGCAGCAGCTTCCTCATTCGTTGCCACATGTCTAAGACCACGTATAATCAGTTCTCCTTCAAGCTCTCTCAATGCCCCAAGTTCTGCGAGTTCAAATCCCTTGATCTCCTTCTTAACATGGAACTCTTTCAGTTTCTGCAGATGCTCAATCTTTCCAACATTGCGAATATTGGAGTGGAGTTCACTTTTAGCACGGAAATCATGTAAATTTGTAAGGTGGCTAAAGTCTTCAGGCAAATCAGAACTACCATGCCAATCATCAAGGTCCAAGAATTTCAAGTGATAAAATCTTGATAGTGTACTAGGTAAACTCACTGTGACCTTGTCAGCTGACCTAATTTTGAGGTACTGGAGGTGTATAAGTTTTGAAAACCTATGTGGAAAATATTCTGGAGAGTTCACTTCTATAAATAGGACACGCAGACTATTTATTTCCTTGAAGCAATCTTTCAGAATCTTGGCGATATATTCTTCATATCTTCCAAAAATCATCAAAGTCCGTAGACTAGCAATGCCTATCTTCCCCTTTACTTTACACATTTTCTCCTTAAAATTTACATCATCTATATCTTCTATGGTGATAGATAAGTGTCGAACAGATTCTGGTATGTCATCAGCTCTGAAATCCAAGTGACTTATATTGAGGCATTCTTGTGAAGAAACACTCCGGCATAGCTCATGCATTAAATCATGCAGTACATACCATTCGTGACCATAATAAGTAACTTGCTTCATGAGAAAACCATTGTCCATTAGTTCCTCCAAGTAATTCCTGCCAACTTGGTGAATAGAGTCTGTGATACCAATTGCAACAAAAAGGTGGTTCATTTCTGAATTACCAAACAGATAATCTTCAGGGTAAAGGCCAAAATATGAAAAGCATTTCTTCAGATCAAAAGGGAGGTAATCGTAGCTAATTTTTAAAGATGGCATGATATCATCATCATTTTTCTGATTTAGCCACTCACGATTGTCAAGAACTCCATTCCAATGTTCCTGAGAAAGGTTCTTCTGCAATAGTCTACCAACTGTTTTGGCTGCTAGCGGGGAACCCTTTAGCTTCTTTGCAATTTCTCCTGCAATACCAGCTAACTCATATTCATAATCCTCGGGCTTATGATTACCAAATATACATGCTTCAAAGAATGTGAAAAATTCATCAGACTCCAACCCTCGCAGTTCTAGTGAATCAACTGTTTTCACCATGTCTGCTACCTTTGGGAATCGAGTTGTGACAACTACCATGCTTCCCTTGGTTTCCCCCTTTGTGAATGGAGCTAACAAGGTTTTCCACTCTTTCTCGCTGCCACATTTCCATATATCATCCAAGACAATTAGAAACCTCTTGGACTTGAGACGATGCTCTATGGATAGCTGAAGCTGATCAAAATTGGTTGTTTCATTTGCAACACTGCTGCTTCCTTCAGTTGCTGGTATGCAACCAAGGATCTCCTTGGTGAGCTTAAGCACATTGAAATCAGTCGATACACATATCCAAACCCTGACTTCAAAGTGATTTTTAGCCCTTGCATCATTATAGAGGTGTTGTGTGAAAGTTGTCTTGCCAATACCCCCTGGACCAACTATGGGAAGAACAGAAACAGTCTGTTCGCAGCTGATGATGATATGATTGATAGTTTTCTCAAATATTTCACTCCTGCCATACAATGTATCCTGTATAATTGTGGATCCAATCTGAGGCCGATGTATGGCCACTGCCGTGCTGCTGCTTGGGATACTGCCGAGCAACTTGGAGACCATATCACAGTTGGTCTGCATGTCCTGTAACACGGACTTGATTTTTCTAGACACGGCCACTCTGTCAAAACGCAGCTCATCGTCATCAGCAGTAGCAGAGTTGGTGGCGCCGCCATCTTCTTGTGTAACAGCAAGGGCAGAATCATCACCACCGTCTTGTGTATGCGAGCAAGAAAAGCACTGAAGCAAGCTGGCGACGGTGTGGCGAAGAGCAGTGCGGGCATGGAGAGCTACACCGCCTGGTCGACCATCGCGGATCGCGCCGCCCAGAACTGGCCCGGCCTCTTGGGTAGTGGCGTAGTTGGTGCCGTGGAGCTTGTCATGTATCTGGAAGTAGTGGAGCTCATCCAGCAGGTCCTCCGCCTGGTCGGCGTTCCTGCTAAGCGCTGGCAGCAAGTCCTGCAGTCCAGGGTTGTGACGGACATCGCTCACCTGGGCGTTGTGCAGCAGGCCTCGCGTGTGCGCGAGCTTGGCCTTGATCTGCTCGGAGTTTTGACCGAGCTCCAGGCTGTCCACGTACGCCGCCACCGGGGCTTGGGACAGCATCGAGAACACCTTGCCGAGGAGCGTGGCCGCCGGGCCGAGAGCCGCCGCCATCTGCACGCCGCCGGCTACGTCGCCTCGCCGGGCAACAATTGGTGGTTTGGTGCCGGGAGTAGTGGAGGAAGCAGCAGAAACAGGTCCTGTAAGTAAAAGATAATATGCATGATTGGTCCAAAGCATCCTAAACAGGATCAAGAAAGCTAGCAATCACGCGGGAGGATCACCCTACTTCACTATCTTTAGCAATCCTGGAATAAAATTTTACCTTGAGAAGCCCTGCTGGCGAGTTTCAGATCTCGGTTGTAGTATTCTCAGCACATGACGAGCTCGGTCAACGCCGCCGGGGAGCGGGGTCGTGTGGGGAGCAGGGACAGGGGAGTAACGGGACTCTTCCCCAACGGTCGACCGCCGCCGTACGTCCGCCTGCACTCCGCCGGCCTCCGTACGCCGCCTCACCGGGGCAATAATTTGGGGTCTGAAGCCGGTGGAAGCAGAGAGGGAAGGTGCAGCTCAAGCGGTGGTGTGGGGATTGCTTCGTGTGCAGCTTAGCTAGCAGAACCTATGAATAGAAGAAATCCTTCGGACCCAAACCGATAATGCAAATCTTTCACGAATAATACACCGTGCTGAAAGGTGTGGCTATGGAAATTATGTGTGAACGTCTCACATAGTGACATGTACATGTACAGATTCTGAAAATCTCGAGATTTTTCTGGCATTTGGAACTGGTTAGTCTGTATTCTGGAACCACCTGGACCACGATTGTAACATGTGATTCAGAGACTAGTGCAAGTTGCAGCCGTGTTGTCTACCTCAACAGGATTTTTGTTCAACAATGGCAACTACTCTAGCTGGGAGCAGGCATCGTATGACCCGGCTCTCTTTGAAAGAAGAATACGAGATGGAAGCGATAAGCGTGTGGAAAAAATTGCATTCGTGACTGTTTCAACCTTTCTGCACCACAAAATGTTCTTTCTCATTGAAAAGTAAACTGTGATGAGAGCTACGCCCGGACCAATTCTTGGACGGATCATCACGTGGATGTGGATGGATCGTTCTGCGCCACAACATATTACAGCATTTCTCAATGAAAAAGAAATTAGAGAGAGCTATGCCGGGTCAGGCAGTCAGGCCAGGATGGATCATCAGTTGAATGCTCTGGACTTTCGTTTTAGAACACACCGAACCAAGGACCCCGCGCCCATGAGTCGCTGGCTCGCTGCCTGACCCCGTGAAGGAGGGGACAGGAAGGCCCCTCCTCCATTTAATTTCTGATTTGCTGTACGCGCTTGAGGTTTTCGATGCCGGTCAAACTTAAATGGTTGCACAAAACCAAAATCAGTACTTCGGTCTTTAGGGAGCTATACTACCACATGACAGCATACTTTGCTCTACAGTTCAGATTTCAAAGTGTGTGCAAGATTCAGTCTGTGCTCATCACACAGGGCATTTCCGCAGGCAAACGCCGATAATGATGAGCCGTAACCAAGAGCGGACTCGCCCCTCTGGAGAACGGCCAAGAGATGAGGGGGACGGAGATTCCTCACCTCAGATGGAAGAGTCGCCCTCGTCGCAAAACTCCGCCGCCGCCAATCGCCGGCGCCGGCGCCGGCCCCGCGCCGCCTCCCTCTCTGCTCTGGTCGGTCTGGACAACTACGAACGATTCTCCCTCGATTTGGATCGCACACATTTTTTACTGGCCCATGCACGATGGCGGAAGCAACGCCTCTGGCCCATGGTGTCTGTCTGTCTGCCTGCTCCGAATATGGGCCCATTCACTCACAAACTGAAAATCCTCCAAAAACAAAAAAAGAACAGGCTTGAAAAAACAGTAAGGCCACGTTTGGGAGCTCCATATTTTTGAAGTATTTCAAGAATACTTCAGTTTTCAGAAATACCAAAGTATTAAATACTTTGAGGTGTTTGGCTTTAGCCAAAACTGTAGTTTTATGTACTTCAATATGTAGGAAATTGCACTGTTTTCGAAGTATATGAAAAAGAGGGTTGGACCTCTTTTTCCAAAACTGAAGTATTGCTTCGTTAGGCATAGAAGTACTTTGCTGCCAAACTAAGCCTAAGACTTGTACTACCTCCGTTTCGCAAAAGGCGTATAAATTTAGTCAATAGTCAACATATAGTAAGTTTGACCAATCATATAGATAGAACCAAGAACATTTAGAATATCAATAGACTCACCATGAAATATATTTTCATAATATGTATATCAAATCTTGTAAATGTTAATATTTTGTTTATTAAATTGGTCGAACTTACACCATGTTGACTTTTGACTAAAATTATACGCGTGGTTTTATGGAATGGAGGTTATACTCCCTCCATGGCTCCGTCCCATATTAAGTGTCATTGGAACAAATGTATCTACACATATATTAGTTTTTCCCTAAAAAAAGGTATATATTAGTTTTAGATACATCCATTTTTACATGTTTTTGCGACAGTTAATATGAGACGGAGGGAGTACTATTTATTTGTTTGCCAATATTGAATGTTGATGATGCAATAGACAACTATAAGAAATGTGACCGCATACATGTTTAAAAAATCTAATACCTCCGATCCAGAAATGTTTTCGTCAGCTATGTATTGATTTGAACTATCGCTATAGTATTCTCCCTACAATTTTTTACGGCCCGGAGGGAGTAGCATATGTTGAATCAACGAATATTACAAGCATAAAAGGTATGTACGCACATTTTAGTCATGTCGAAGAATTTCATATGTAATTAAAAAATATTAAGTAATTTTGAATGACATGAATATATGTATACCAAGGACATGAAAATTAATTTTTAAAAATGGCATTAAAAAATTAAAAGCAAAAAAAGAATTTTTCATGTAAACAAAATTAATTTAGAGAATAGTTACGAAGAATTAAGTAACCAAAGGTGTCGCTGCAACCAATGAGGAATTGAGCGCAATATATGTGGATCAATGACATGAACAATATTTTTTTACAAAAATGGCATTAAAAATTACGAGCACAAAAAGTAATATTTATGTAAAAAAATTAAATGAGAGTATAGTTATGACGAATTAAGTGATCAAAGGTGTCGCCGCAACCTAATTCGAAAGTGTTACATGCTAGCTAGGACGGCGACACGGGTGTCAGCGGCTATGACAGAGGCGGACGACTAGAAAGGGGTGACGGGCGGTGAAATTGTGGCAGACGCGAGAGGGAGGGCGGTGGATCGAGCAACTTTGGTTATTTGTGGGTATTTGGATGGATTCGCGCGGACAAAACTGATGCGACGATAATGTCCCGGCCCGTACCACATATGGGCTGGATATGAGGTTTGCCGGATAGCCTTTGGACTGACTATGGAGGTCCGGTTGGGTGGATATTTTCTGTTCAAGCTGTGTTCGGGCTGTCCAGCCAGACGTATATTTTGCCATTGAGAGGTCCGGTTGGAGATGCTGGCTCGATAGTAAGTAGCCACCTTAAGTTGACTATTGACCGACGCCAATAACAGATGTTATGCAGAACCAGCTTTCTTGAAGCGGAGTTTTTTTTTTTTGCGGGTACTTGAAGCGAAACTTGATCAGGTTTCTACAAAAAGATCAGCAAAATCAAGCTCTGACAACTCCCTGCAGTTGACAGAAACGAAATGGATTATTTCAGTCAAAGTAGAAGTGAAATAGATTTGATATGAAATTCCAACAAGAGTTTAAAATATCTGTTCAAGGATCATGTTTCTGTCTTGAAATAGGCTTTCGCCCCGCTATATTATAGCAACCAACCGATACAACCGATACAACTGCTGGGGCCAAAGCACATCCAAGCCCAAAAGAGAAAAGAAGAGAAAAAAAGAAAAGAAAACAATGCCGACAGCGGCAGATCAACAGAACTAAGGTGGCTCACCACCGCTGCGCCCGCCGAACAAGTTCCACCACGCTCCTAGATTTCCGAATCGTCGCGTAACAAGCAACAACTTCAAGAAGGACTGCGACGATGACGACGCTGCTGCCCGGCCATGGCCTAGGGTTTCCCCCGTACGCAGGGGTGAGTGGGGAAGGGGTGCAGCCGACGCCCTTCAAGAAGGAATGATGACACCCGTAGGCGTCGCCCCGTCGATGTCGTAAGATGACAGGGATTTCTCCCGACCCCCAAAAAACCACTATCCCAAACGATCCGTAGTCTTCCACTCAACAACGCCGCCCACCTGCATGCGCCACCACGGTCTTGACACCACCGTCGTCGTCTCACTTTGAACCTATGCGGCGCCTAGAAACAGAAGACGGAGGCAGGAGGTTCAGGGGTCGCCGGCTCTGTAGCCACACGGGAGGGAACTACCTCCACCGCTGACGCGGTAGCCGACCGGACGTGGCGACAGGAGCACACCAGGCCAGCACTAGAATCGGAGGGCGGCAGCAGCACGGCCACCTGGAGGGCGTCCTCCACCGCCAGCGGCGGGTGCCGACCGGACGCCGCAGGGACAAACCAGGCCGCACTGCCCGGCCGGACCCAGATCGGGTCCGCAAAGTCCGCTGCCACGCTGCAGCACGTAGGCCGTCGCCGCTACCCTCTGGTCCAGCGCCATCGGCCCAGCCGGGCCGAAAACGGGCCCGTTAAGCTCCACCACCACCACGCTGCAGCAGGAAGGCTCCATCGCCGGCACCCGTCACCGTCGCCTCCATCCCGGTCTCCAGGAGAAGCCGCCGCTTTCCGAGCCGCCCGGCCCGCCCGGACCCAGATTGGGCCCAAAGGGCCCAGATCTGGGCCATGCGGTCGCCGGCGGCAGCTCGTAGCAGCAGCCTCTGCGCCACCAAGGGGCAGCGCCAGCGCAGGAGGAGCCACCTGGGGCCGGCGCGCCGCCGCCACCAGCCGCCTCCCGCCGGAACTGCCGCCGGCCGAGCCAACACCGCCGCCAGCCACCACCACCCGAGACGGGGCGACCGTGCGCGGGGAGAGGACGACCCGCCGCCGACGACACCACGCGGGCAAGGCCCGGTGGCACGCGCCGGCGACGGCGGGAGGGAGCTAGGAGGAGAAGGGGACTCGGGGGGAGGAGGTTGGGGAGCCCCCGGTCGCCTCTCTCGGGGAGGCGACGCGGGGGGCGTGGGTGAGAGAGAGGGAGGGGACGAGACGGGAGGGGCGACGGTGATGGTGGCCTCCGGCGGCGGCGGCCCGGAGGGAGGAACCCTAGGAGCGGGAGGAGCCTCTCGTTTTCTTCCAAGGATCGTGTTTCAACACCATGGATACTATAACTTTGTTTGCTCCAGAGTGAAATTCCTACTGCGAGCGTGCATCGTCCGGCAAGATACGCTAACAAGCTGTTGCCTCTGTTTTCAGCTTACCCGCAGGTAGCACGAAGTTTCAGTAAAACATTTGCGAGCCTCTCTGGTTGACACGCGGTACTAATTACTATGCTTTATTTCTGTTTTCAGCTTACCAACAATGTTCCTAGCAGCCCATCGTGGCGCTCTGCTGGCCGTGCCCCTGGCCGCTGCTCAGCTTCCAGGCGGACGGGTGTCTGTAGTGTAGTTTCGTGCAGATTCATGAACGATTTGGAAGCCCTGTTTTAGATGTACCAAAACAATTGTATCATGTATATAATTTTGGTTTGACTGTCATATTGAGTTGTGGGACCACCAGACTTAAAGCTACCAAATCTTGGACATTGAAGAGCATTTTCTTGGAATTATGAACCTCCTGGAATGATAATCAGACATTCTTTTAGAGAAATATAGTTTTATGGCTCTGCAGCGCTAGTAGAGAGTATTTTTTTTTTTGTTTCCATCACAGTGAAATAAATATGCATTCTCGGTTACAATACTAGTGAGGAGAACGTACAAACATGGGTACGTGTCTCTTGTATGAATTAATTTCGCACAGAGTTGTTTTGATTTATATGACTGTGGCCCCGCATACAAAATTCAGGCATTTGCTGGCACCACATTATATAATTTTTTTTCTTGACCTGGCCTATTAGAAAAAAATATCTCATGTATCTTTTCCAATGAGCAATTAAAAACCATCCCAGTCACGCAGGATTTAAGATGACATGACATTAAATTCTAAGCTTTTCTACCAGTTTTTGGAAAAAAAATCTGTTGGGAAGATATCTGCTAGCGAAATGATGTGCAAGTCGAACCAATTTGAACAAGACAATAGGCTAAAAGAAAGCATGAATGAGTTTCACAATCAAGAAATGTACTGGCAGCATTAATAAGTTTGTCAGAACAAAATCATGATTGGAACACTGGAAGAAAAAATACAACCTCAGATTCTCAGAGGAACGGTATCATCGCCCATCAAGTTTCTACGTGTTCTAAAACGGAACAAATTTACGATATGGTGAAACATAATTCTACCAATTTACACAGCCGAAAAAAAAATCTCCAATGACGGCATACGCATGCCGATGGTGCCATGCCTTCATTTTTCTCCAAGAGGCTGAATCCCAATAGCCTCGCTCCTTGGCACCCTTTGGATGCATGAAACTTCGAAATCGGAAAGAAAATGCAGACCTCCCTACTCTGTTTAATGCTGCATCCCCATCACCGTCGCTCCCAAGGACATCCCGCTGCGGTCCCGTCGATATTCTGCAAGATGGGAGCGGAGTTGTTAAAACATATGTGCTTTAGTAGGGAAACCGAAAAAGAGAGGAAGGAATGGCCTGCTGAGCTTTCACCTCTGAACAAGTCGCCACAAGACTCCACGGTTTGCTTCAACGTGTCAAAACGGGTAATTGTTTGTATTCAAGAACTACAGAATTCACTGCTGTACTGTAATTGGTCTGCGGGTTTCGACTTTCGAGTAAGGAACTTGGGTCAGAAAATGATGAACAAGCAATAGAAGGAGAGGAGAAGACCACTCGGACACGGACCAGTTGCTTCAGGAGAGGGGAAGCTTCGAGGAAGAAGAAACAATGCCTTCGGTACTCTGCCCCAGCATAACCTGGGTGGTAGGATAGGTCAGACCAAACCAGTGAACAAATAATCCTCGTTGCTTCAGAATATGCTGCACTTGAGTCCTACAAGAAAATTCAGTATTAGACCCAATTTTCCAAGGTTCAAACTACTTAGCAAGCATTTGTGCAGAGTGTAACTCAAATAATTGCAAGAAAGTAGGAAACTTACATTATTCTCATTTGTAAAATAGCTCCTCTGTTCCATAGATGATATTATCTCAGGTGCTTGAGGAATGTGGCCATTCACCAAGCAACATCCTGGCGACAGATTCGAGCGAATCAGATTTACAATGTTTCGCACGGCACTTTTGAGAATTAGTAGGCAACATCGAAAAAATGAGAACAAAGGGTGAACTACTGACCTTGCAGAGTGTAACTCAAATCAATTTCACAATAGTAGAAGGTCACATCCATAACGTCCAGTAAAATAAATGCACCACCTGGTATTGAATATATGATAACAGCAACATATATGAATATATGATATATCAGGTACTTGAAGGACAGCCCTTAAAAATCAACATTCTGTCAAAAGAATCAAGTAAGAGGAAATAAAGGCACTTGATTCATGAAAAGAAAATAAGATATTTGTTGAAAAACAGTAAAATACCTGCTCTTCACTGTGAATGATGCCAATTGTATTTAGCCTATTCTGTCCTGCTGCTTCACGCGCAAAAGAGCACAAGAATAATTCCATGATTCGGACTTCAGTTCCGGGCTTCCGACAACCAAATACTTTCAAAATATTCTTGCAGTTACGAGAGCAGTCTTCTTCTTGAACATTACGGAGTGAGTGATGTCCTGCACCTCTTTTAGGGAACAGAATCCTGACGAAGAAAATACACACATATTAAGTACGTGATGGCATAAACATACTACTGTGGGTAATTACAAATAAGACTGGATAAATAGAAGCACACCTACTACTGTGGGTAATAATAAAAGAAAGCAAGTGGGAGAAAGATAAATAAGCAAGCCAAAGTGGTCGCTTTGCACTGTGAATGCAGTCATTAATGTTCAAAACTTTGTCCTGGGCATACTAATCGGCAGATTCACTTGGAGCGAAGTATCGATTCGTGTAATCGTGATCCACAAGTGACATGTCTGGCATGTAGATGCAGATACATATAGCAAACTTCACATGGCTTAAAGGATTCACAACTTATGTACACCCTGTTGCGGGGTTAGAATTTAGAAGCAATGAGAAAGTATCAAAGTACAGCACCTGCCGATCGGTGGCGTTTTGGCAAGGGAGGCCACCAGCCCACCACACGACGCGAGGCAGTGCAATGCTGCTGCTGCTGGTGCTGCACGCGGTCTGGAAACGGGGCCGGCAGATCGAGGCCAGAGAGCAGAGCTGCGGTAGTGCATGCTCGTTGGTGATGGCGGGCGGCGGCGGAGGTGCATGCTCGGCCATGGCGAGCAGGGGGGAGCACAGCGCGGATCTCAGGCTGGCTTGAGGCGGCAGGAGGACGTGGTCGACAGGAGCCCGAGGAAGATGAGGGCCGCGCGAGCCAGAGGAAGGGAGCCTGCCGGAGGAGGCTGTCGCGGAGCCGCAGCAGGAAGTTGCGGGAGACCTCCTGCCGGCCATCAGCTGCGGGAGGCATCGAGGTCGGGATTATTAGTGGGGAAAGTTAATATGGCCGCGCGCCATCAGCTGTGGGAGGCATCGGAGTGGGGATTAGTAGACTCTTAAATCTGGGTTCGCTCTTTTGATTTCCTCGGTTTGCTCGTGTATCTCAGCTGTGCTAGGCTGTATATGTAGTTCTCTCAGCGAAACGGCCATCGACACTTAACTCCTTGAGAGAAGAAAGGCGATGCAACCCTTGAGGAAGGGATTGCAGACGCCCGCAACTCCAAAATTGTAGAATCTGGAGGGAGGTGAGGAGCTGCAGCGCTTCCTCTTGCTCTTCCGTGAAGCTTTCCATCCTGTCATCAAACCAGAATCTGAGTGTGTGGAGGGCTGGGGCGAGGAGGTTACAAATAGGAGCAACAAGCAATCCAGAGATGTCATCCACCGTGAGTTCCTCCAATCTAGAGATGTAACCTGCAGGCAATAATTTGGTCCTTGCCACCTCTGAGAGCAGATCTGCTGCGACGGTGTTGCTGCCCGAAACTTTCAGTTCTTTGAGGTTGACTGTGATGAGAGGATCGAATCCGTCCACTGTTAAGTTACTGCACCATAATAGATTTAGACTGGTGAGAGACGTGAGGTTTGAGAGCAGAGCCATTGACTTCATGCTTTTCTCTCCACGAACATCAAGTTCCCTTAGGGAAGCAGGGAAAGGGTAGATGGTTTGGGCTCCACCTCCTGCTTGTCCTAGGGGCCACCGACTGAACAACTTGCCACATCCTCTTATGCTTAATGTATGGAGCGATGAGTTGTCCCCCAGAATTCCTCCGCCATTCTCCACAGGCACAAGAACCAGGCCCTTGCAGTATAAAAAGCAAAGTTCCTGCAGTGAGCTGGATGATGGGAGATGCATTACAAGCTCCTCATAGTCATGGTCTTGAAATGAAGGCTTGATCCTCAACACAGAGAGATCTGGGAAACAGTTAAATACTTTTGACGCTGTTTTGCTGGTAAGATGAGATACATCTAATCTCAAACTCTTAACTGAACGGAAGACAATACTACCATCTAGCTCTTCAGGAAACAAGCCATCACATCTATAGATATCTATGTCTTTTAGGACTTTAAGCTTTTCGATATCTGTCAGTGAAATGCGGGATGCATCTTTAATACTCAGATCTTCTACTTTATCCAGATTATGGAAGGCCAAAGTACCGCCATACCCCTCAACAACCAACTTCTTTCCATCATAAGTCAACTTTTCTGAATCAGCAGCTCCACTAACATCCAAATCTATCAGTGTGGGGGTGTGAGGCATGGAGGGCAGAGACATCTTGGGACACCCAGAAACTTTAAGTGTGCACATATTGGTGCAAGATACCTCCGAGAAGGGCATAACATGGAGATTGGGGCAGTTGACACATTCAATTATTTCAAGACTTGGATAGGAATGACAATCAGGTTCCAGAATCCAATCGGCAAGTTCTGGCATCTCATGAAACCCAACTTCCTTCAAGCGCAGAAAACATTTTCTTGGAGCGCCACCACAGCGAAGCCCAAACTGACGCATTCCAGAAATTCTCTTCAGAGTGAGTACCTTGAGATTTGGTAGCTTCCCAAAAGGTGGAAGGGTGCTCCAAGATACGCCTTCTAGAGTGAGAGTCTCTAAACTTGTTAGCCAAATGTCAAGACACAACCAACTAGGACCAATGGTACCAGTAGGATTTGCGATTGTAAGCGCTCTAAGATTAGAGTGTGGTTTAAGAGCATCAAGAATATCATCATCTATAGTTGGCCGATCCCTGTCCCAGAGCAATTTCAACTCCTTCAACTTCGTTTTCAACACCAGTTTGGCTGCAACAGCTTCCTCCTTCATTGCCACGTGTTTAAGACCACGTATAATCAGTTCTCCTTCAAGCTCTCTCAATGCCCCAAGTTCTGCGAGTTCAAATCCCTTGATCTCCTTCTTAACATGGAACTCTTTCAGTTTCTGCAGATGCTCAATCTTTCCAACATTGCGAATATTGGAGTGGAGTTCACTTTTAGCACAGAAATGATGTAAATTTGCAAGGTGGCTAAAGTCTTCAGGCAAATCAGTGCTACCATTCCAATTTTGTAGGTCCAAGAATTTAAGGTGATAAAAATCTTGATAGTGTGCCAGGTAAACTCATTTCCATGGCATTGTAAGATGAACTGATTTTGAGGTACTGGAGGTGGATCAGTTTTGAAAGACTATGTGGAAAAGATTCTGGAGAGTTCACTACTATAAATAGGACACGCAGACTGTTTATTTCCTCAAAGAAATCTTTCAAAAGCTTGTTGATTGTTTCTGCACGTCCTTCAAAAATCATCAAAGTCCGCAGACTAGCAATGCGTATCTTCCCCTTTACTTTACACATTTTCTCCTTAAAATTTACATCATCTATATCTTCTATGGTGATAGACAAGTGCCGAACAGATTCTGGTATGTCTTCAGCTCTGAAATCCAAGTGACTTATATTGAGGCATTCTTGTGAAGAAACACTCCGGCATAGCTCATGCATTAAATCATGCAGTACATAGTATTCATGACCATTATAATAATTAACTTGCTTCATGAGAAAACCATTGTCCATTAGTTCCTCCAAGTAATTCCTGCCAACTTGGTGAATAGAGTCTGTGATACCAACTGCAACAAAAAGGCGGTTCATTTCTGAATTATCAAACCGATGATCTTCAGGGTAAAGGCCAAAATATGAAAAACATTTCTTCAGATCAAAAGGGAGGTAATCGTAGCTAATTTTTAAAGATGGCATGATATCATCATCATTTTTCTGATTTAGCCACTCACGATTGCAAAGAACGCCATTCCAATGTTCCCGAGAAAGGTTCTTCTGCAATAGTCTACCAACTGTTTTGGCTGCTAAGGGGGAACCCTTTAGCTTATCGGAAATTTCTCGTGCAACACCAGCTAGCTCATATTTGTAATGCTCAGGCTTCTGACCACCAAGTATACATGCTTCAAAGAATGTGAAAAAGTCCTTAGACTCCAAACCTCGCAGTTCTAGTGAATCAACTGTTTTCACCATGTCTGCTACCTTTGGGAATCTAGTTGTGACAACCACCATGCTTCCTTTGATTTCCCCCTTTTTGAATGGAGCTAAAAAGATTTTCCACTGACTCTCGCTGCCGCATTTCCATATATCATCCACGACAATTAGAAACCTCTTGGACTTGAGACGATGCTCTATGGATAGCTGAAGCTGGTCAATATTGTTTGTTTCATTTGCAACACTGTTGCTTCCTTCATTTTCAGTTGCAGGTATGCAATCAAGGATATCCTTGGTGAGCCTAAGCACATTGAAATCAGTCGATACACATATCCAAACCCTGACTTCAAAGTGATGTTTAGCCCTTGCATCATTATAGAGGTGTTGGGTGAAAGTTGTCTTTCCAATACCCCCAGGACCAACTATAGGAAGAACAGAAACAATTTCTTTGCCATTCGTGATGAGATTCACAGTTTGTTCAAAAGTGTCTCTCCTGCCATACAATGTGTCTTGTACTATTGTTGATCCAATCTGAGGCCGATTTACGGCCACTGCCGTCTTGCTTCTTCGGATACTGCCGAGCAAACTGGAAACCATAACACAGTTTGTCTGCATGTCCTGTAGCACGGACTTGATTCTTCTGGACATGGACACTCTGTCAAAACGCAGCTCATCAGCATCAGCATCCGCAGTAGCAGAGTTTGTGGCGCCGCCATCTTCATGTGTAATAGCAAGGGAAGAATCATCACCACCGTCTTGTGTATGCGAGCAAGAAAAGCACTGACGCAAGCTGTCGACGGTGTGGCGAAGAGCAGTGCGGGCATGGAGAGCCGCACCGCCTGGTCGACCATCGCGGACCATGCTGCCCAGAATTGGCCCGGCCTCTTGGGTAGTGGCGTAGTTGGTGCCGTGGAGCTTGTCATGTATCTTGAAGTAGTGGAGCTCATCCAGCAGGTCCTCCGCCTGGTCGGCGTTCTTGCTCAGCTCTAACAGCAAGTCCTGCAGTCCAGGGTTGTGGCCGACGTCGCTCACCTGGGCGTTGTACAGCAGGCCTCGCGTCTGCGCGAGCTTGGCCTTGATGTGCTGGGAGTTCTGGCCGAGCTCGAGGCTGTCCACGTACGCCGCCACTGGGGCTTGGGACAGCATCGAGAACACATTGCCGAGGATCGTAGCCGCCGGGCCGAGAGCCGCCTCCATCTGCACGCTGCCGGCCACCTCGCCTCAGCTCCGAGCTCTCTCAACGCCGCCGGGGAGAGGTGTCGTGTGGGACAGAGGAGTAACGGGAGTCCCTCTTCCACAATGGTTAACGCCACACAAAGGAAGCAGAGAGGGAAGCTGCAGCTCAAGTGGTGTGGGGGATTGCTTGGTGTGCAGCTTAGCTAGCAGAACCTATGGATAGAAATCCTTCGTACCCAAACCGATAATGCAAATCTTTCACGAATAATACACCGTGCTGAAAGGTATGGCTATGGAAATTTATGTGTGAACGTCTAACATAGTGACATGTACATGTACATGTACAGATACTGAAAATCTCGAGCTTTTTCTGCCATTTGGAACTGATTAGTATGTATTCTGGAACCAGGTGGACAACGATTGTAACATGTGATTCAGAGTTTAGTGCAGGTTGCAGCAGGGTTTTGGATTTCGTTTTTGTTTTTTTACCGGGCCTGACCGAAATGGCCGAAATTCGGTAATTTCGGTGAATTTCGGTAAATCTCGGATGAAATGCAAGAACCAAAATTTAAACTTTAGAACGAAATTTGACGAAAATGTGACTAAATTTTGGATTTTCAAACTAAATTCGACCCAATATGAAATATTTTAGACAATTCAACAAACAAATCCCCAAAAATTAGGAAGTTTCGTTCGGTAAATTATTGTACCGGTCCCGGCCGAAATGGATGAATTTCGGTGAAATTTCGGAAATCTCGGCCGAAATCCAAAACACAGGGTTGCAGCCGTGGTGTCTAACTTAACGGGATTTTCGTCAACAAGAAAATACGAGAATGAAGCGATAAGCGTGTGGAAAAAATTGCATTCGTGACTGTTTCAATCTTTCTGCACCACAAAATGTTCTTTCTCATTGAAAAGAAAACTGTGATGAGAGCTACGCCCGGACCAATTCTAGGATGGATCATCATGTGGATGCGGATGGATCGTTCTGCGCCATAACATATTACAGTATTTATTATCAATGAAAAAGAAATTAGAGAGAGCTATGCCGGGTCAGGCACTCAGGCCAGGATGGATCATCAGTTGAATGCTCTGGACTTTCGTTTTAGAACACACCGAACGAAGGACCCTGCGCCCATGAGTCTCTGGCTCGCTGCCTGACCCCATGAAGGAGGGGACGGGAAGATTCAGACTGTACGCGCTTGAGGTTTTCGATGCCAGGCAAACTTAAATGGTTGCACAAAACCAAAATCAGTACTTCGGTCTTTAGGGAGCTATACTACCACATGACAGCATACTTTGCTCTACAGTTCAGATTTCAAAGTGTGTGCAAGATTCAGTCTGTGCTCATCACACAGGGCATTTCCGCAGGCAAACGGCGATAATGATGAGCCGTAACCAAGAGCGGACTCGCCCCTCTGGAGAACGGCCAAGAGATGAGGGGGACGGAGATTCCTCACCTCGGATGGAAGAGTCGCCCTCGTCGCAAAACTCCGCCGCCACCAATCGCCGGCGCCGGCGCCAGCCCCGCGCCGCCTCCCTCTCTGCTCTGGACAACTACTAACGATTCTCCGTCGATCTGGACCGCACACTTTTTTTACTGGCCCGTGTTCCGAATAAGGGCCCATTCATTCACACGCTGAAAATCCTCCAAAAACATAAAAACAGGCTTGAAAAAAACTGGAAGAGTAGTGTACTCCGTAATAGTTTGCTTTTGACAAGAATATAACTCTTTTTAATACAATTTATTTGTTTGCAAATATTGAATGTTGCTGATGTAATAGAGAACTACTACCTCCATCCAACAAAGGATGTCTCAACTTTGTCAAAATTTGGATGTATCTATACACTAAACCGCGTCTAGATACATCTAATATTTGAAAAAGTTGCGACATCTTTTGTTGGACGGAGAGAGTATAAGAAATTTGACTGCACAAACATTTAATAAAAAATCTATCATATGTTAAAATCAACGATATTATAAAGCATAAATGGTATTATAAAGCATAAATGGGAGTATTTACACATATGTTAATCATGTGAGGAGAATTTAATGCATATTTAAAAAACATTATTCATAAAATTTAAATGACATGAATAAATGTAGACCAAAGACATGAACAATATATTTTTAAATGGCATAAAAAAAATTACGAGCACAAAAAAGCAATTTTCTTGTAAATTAAATTAAATTAGAGAATAGTTATGAGGAATTAAGTGACCAAATGTGTCGCCGCAACCGATGTGGAATTGGATGTGAAGCTACCAATTCAGATGGTAATTGTGTGCCAAGTCTAAGATGTGAAGCTACCAAATCTTAGGCATTGATACAGCTCCTGGTATGGTCATGTGTATTCTTATTTGACATTTATGCTGGCTCTGCAGCGCTATATTTGTATTCCGTAAAAGAACACTTTGTTCGTAATGGCAATGAAATAAAAAATTGTTCTCAATTACAATACAAGGGATGAGAATTTACAAACATGAGTACGTCTGTTTGTTGGCACCACATTGTATAAGATTATTTTTTCTTTGACTTGGTCACTTATAAAAATCTCATGTTTTTTTTTTTTGAGGGTTTAAATCTCATGTTCTTCCAGTGAGTGATTAAAATTCATCTCAATCATGTAGGATTAAAGATGACATGACATTGAAATTCTAAGTCTTTTTATTCCAGCCTTTGGAAGAAGAAGGAAACAAATATATCGGCAAGATGTCAGCAAGTGAAATGTTGTGTAAGATGAAGCGGTCTGAACAAGATAACTGAAGACAAATGTGATATCTGAAGCATGAATGAGTTTCACATACAAGGAATGTACTGGCTAACACTATGCTACCAACAAAATCATGATTGGGCCACTGGGAAAGAAAGTACAACCTACTGGCTACCATTGAGTTTCTACGAGAATTATAATTCTGCTAATTTTACACAGGCGAAACAGAAATTTCGGAAGCCACACGCATGCCAATGGTGCCACAAGTTTCTTTTCTTCAAGAGGCGGAATCCCATATAACCTCGCACCTTGGCATGCTCGATCATCGTCCACACTTCCCTTTGGACGAAAAATTACAGCTCCATGTTCGGCTCAGCACTGCATACCGCATCACCGTCGCTCCACAAAGGCTTCAAGGAACCCAGGACGTCTTGCCGCGGTCATGCCGATATTCTGCAAACTGGTGCCCGGCGTGGATTGTGCAGCGGAGGAACACCTGAACAAACATGCCGCACCAAACCAGTCAGTGCCAAACACACCTGAACAAACCAGCCGCACCAAACCAGTCAGTACCAATCGTGACACATGACACTATGAGAGGAAGGAATGGCCTGCCTGCTGACCTTTGAAATCTGAACCATGGCAGAAAAGGGCCCAGCCACGACATCAAAAGATGAAACCACATCTTGCATTTGGTGGTAATATATAGTGCTTTTATCTCTGGTCCACGTGAAATATATTTTTCTTGATGTTAGAATAATGTACTACCAGAACAAAATAAATCCATGCGGAAACTAAAGCAACATCTGTAAGGGATATTGGATTTGTCAATCTCATCCAACATCAGAAGAAAGGTACAAACAGAGTTCAGCATAGTCACCAACCTTGTCTGACATTGCCATCAGTTTGACCATCTTGTTCTGATGCTCTTGGTTCTCAGCAGTTGACCGTCAGCGCTGGGTTCTTTCGGGTTAGAAGATACGCCCTCACTTTTGGGCCGTCTCTCAGTCTCTCTGCCCTCTGCTTTCCCTGGTTCAGCCTTCACATGAAAATCAGTGATGTCCGAGCATGTCGGAGTCCCGTGCCGAGTGGTGATGACTGTTAGAATAGTTCTATCAACCAACTATCCCAAAAGTAAATGGTGCGGGGACTGAGACTTGAACTCAAGACCTCAGGCTACAAGTGCTCTGATACCATGTTAGAATAGTTCTATCAACCAACTATCCCAAAAGTCCGAACTGATAGGAAGTGGTGATATTATATACTTGACATATACTTTAACAATGACCATGGCCAGGCATCTCCATGCAGTTCAGCTGGGACTGCAGGATGCCGGAAGGCTGGTTGCTCAGGTAAAGCAAGTAGGACACACTGCCCGGGTCTCTCTTTCGTTACTGAGGCACAAGTAGTAAGTAGCAACCCCGAGTTCTGAATACTTACTGACCGAGATCACTGACAAGCATAGATGTTATGCAGAACCATCTTTCTTGAAACGAAAATCGACCAGGTTTCTGCCGAAGATCAGCAAATCAACCTATGACAACTCCCTGCAATTGACAAATGAAATGGATTGACGTGAAATTCCAACCAAGTTTAATATTTGCGTAAAGATTTGTTTCACCATGGAAAAAGATAACTTTGTTTGCTCAAGAGTGAAATAATAACTGTAAGCGTACATCCGCTGGCGAGATACACTACAATTTACAAGCTGTTGCATCTGTTTTCAGCATACCTACTCAGTGTTATTCATGATTGAAACGATTCTGAACCATTGCAGCTCATCGTGGTTCCGAACAGTTGCCAACATGGCGGCCAAAGTCGGGGAGTCCACGAGCAGCAGCAGCGTCGCGGGCGACAGCGGGGACAACTTGGAGTGTGATATATGCTTCGAGCACGGCAGGAGGCCATCCTGAGTTCGTGCCGCTCTACAAGTGACGGCACATCCACTCGCATGCAAGGCTGTCATCTAGGAGGACAAGCTTGTCCCGCTCTACGGCTGTGGCAAGGACCACGACGACCGGAGATTTAAGAACGTGCCCGGAGCAGATTGTGCCGCAAAGAACACCTAGACGACCACGTCGCAACAAATGCCAATGAAACCTACTCTTGTATGCAATCTACGCAGAAGACTGTACCTAGTTTAGTACTCTACCCCAGCATAAAAAACTCATTGCTTCAGAAATGACCACTTCAGTCCTAGAAGAATAATTCTGTATCAGGCCTAATTCTTCTGAAGGCTCAAACAACTCGGGAAGCATGTGTGTACAGTGCAACTCAAATTAATTTCACTGTAGTAGGGAGATTACATTCATACCATTCTGTAACAAAAATGCACCACCAACTAAAATAGCTTCTCTGCGACATATATGATTTATCAGGTGCTTGAAGGACAGCCCTTTACATAGCAACATCCTGTCAAAGGACTCAAGTAAGAGGAAATAAAGGCACTTGATTCATGATAAGAAACCAAAATATTTTTGGATAAAGTAAAATACCTCCTCTTTGCTGCTAATGATGCCAACTGTATTGGCATGCTCAGTTCTGCTGCTTCATGCGAAAAAGAGCAGAAGGATAATTCTGTGACTCCACACTCAGTTCTGGCGACAAGAAAACACCCTGTGGAAATTATTTTGCGGCTACGACTGAAGTCTTCGGTGAGTGTCTCGCACCTCCTTATTTTTTTGACATAGTGAACAGAAGCCTGACAAATAAAATGCACACATATTACGCACCGTGATGATGGTGATATCAACCATGAATCTCAAGTCTTATAGCGAAGAGGAATACAAAAAAATAAGACTAGATGAATAGAAGCATGTGTACTACAGTGGGTAATCATAAACTACATAAAACAAGCCGGGGACAGATAAATAAGCAAGCCAAGGTGGTTGGTTTGCACTGTGAACCAGTCTTAAATTAAGGATCAGAAATTTGGTTCTGAGTGTACTAACTGGTAGATTGACTTGCAGCGGAAGTATCGATCATGTAACCATGATCCCCAAGTGACATGTCTTGCATGCAGATGCAAATACATATAGCAGTCTTTACATGGCTGAAAGGATTCACAACTTCTGTAGTCCTGTCAGAATTTAGAAGCGATGAGAAAGTAAGCTTATAACACTGGAATGGTCAGAAAATTACCAGCATTTCAGAATGAAGAGTCCGTTGTATCTCGCACCTGCTGTTCCATGTTCCATTAATGCCAGGTCTACTTCCAGTTCTGAAATAGGTTGCAGAATGCATTGCCTTACAATTTCCAAACAGGGGCAACTAACTAGAATGCAGATTTCAGCTTGTTTACTTGATGAAAGCATGTTAAAAGTTAAATCTTAAAATAGAATAGATATTCACCTCTAGGTCCATCTGGTATCACCTTAGTCTTCAACTTTAGCGTGCAGCCGCTCTATGTAAGCTGTAATGCAGTAATACGACATTCCAGATGTAAGTGTTAAGTGTATATTGTTCAGGCCCATAGTCTATAGTTTAGGCCCAGACCATGTAACCTGTATATGTCTCTCACGTTCAATACAGAAAATCAGTTCGGCATCTCTTCTCTCAAAACATGGTATCAGAGCACTCAACCCTAGCTCATCCCCAGCCGCCGCCGCCAGCCTTGGAGTCGCCGGCGAGGTGATTCCGGCAAGTTCGTCTGGCCTGGCGCCTTCCACATCGCTGGCCCCCCTTCTCCTTCGTCATCAACTTGAAGGGCTGCTTTCCGGACGCCCTCCATTGTACTTTGCTCTGCTGGCTGCTTCCTCCCACGGGTACCTTGCTCTTTTGCTTTCCAGCAAGCTGGTGCTTTGTGGTGTTGGTTCCTTTATTGTTTTCCTCCAGAAAAGGGGTGTGTTGTGCTGCTGTTGGGCTGCTGTCTTGGTCCGTTCGTCTCCTATTGTTGGTCTGCTACTGTTTGTTATCTTCACTTCAGAAATTGGTCAATTAGCTGCCAGTATCTTGGTTGTGTGTCATGGCAAGAAATGATTTTGGGACAGGGGCTGGTTCTATGTCTATTGACATCAAGCTCGATGGCTCAAACTACAGGGAATGGGCTTTCTCGGCTAGGACTGTCGTGAGAGCTGCTGGCCTTGTCTCTCACTTGACTGACGATCCTCCTACTCGAGATGATGAAGCAGCTAAGAAATCTTGGCAAAAGGCTGATGATCGTGTGATGGGAGCCCTGGTTCTGGCTGTCGATCCCTCACTCCGGATGAGTCTTGAGCACCACACTTCAGCCAAAGAAATCTGGAAGTATTTTGAGCAGCGGTATCTTCAGCCTAGTGGCGCTCTCCATTTTTCTCTGCTACAGAATTTACATGGTACTCAGCAAAATGACATGTCCATAGATGAGTACTATGCTACCTTCACTCGCATCCGTGGTCAACTTGGTTCCATGGTTCCAAAGAGCAGCCCTGGTTGTGAATCTTGTGCAGCTAAGGAAAAATTTGAACAACGGACCCTCATGTATCATTTTGTGATGAAGCTCAGGCAGGAGTATGAGAACATTCGCACTCAGCTGCTTGGTCGTACGACGTCTCCCACCTTGACTGAGGCACTTGCTAGTCTGATTGCCGAGGAGACTCGTCTTCGCTCTATTGCTGCTACCTCTACATCGTCTCTACACAACAATGTTCTAGCTTTTCCTCAGCGGACAGGTCCTCCCAGAGGACCATCTTCACGTGACTTCTGCACACATTGCAAAAGGACTGGTCACAACAGGGCTGGTTGTTTTCAGCTTCACCCAGAGTTGTTAGATGAGTTTCGTGCTAGACGAGCAGCTCTTCAGAACCAGCAACGTCGTGCACCTAATCATGCTCAGTCTCAGTTTGTGAGGCCCTCTACTCAGTTTGTGAGGCCATGTACTTCTATTGTTACCGAGCCACCAGCGAGGAGTGCCTCTGTGTCTGCCCTCTCTCAGTCTGCTGTGGTTCCAGCTCAGCCTTGGGTTTTGGACTCTGGCGCCTCTTTTCACGTGACGTCTGACCGCTCTCAGCTTGTGTCTTGCCAGCCAGTGCAGGATGGCGCATCCGTTCAGACTGCTGATGGTACATCTTGTTCTGTTACCCACCAGGGTTCTCTTTGCACATCCAAGTTTAATGTCCCTGACATCTCTTTCGTTCCCCAATTGTCCATGAACCTTATGTCTGTTGGTCAGATTACTGATATGAACTATTTTGTTGGTTTTGATGCCTCCTCTTGTTATGTGCAGGATCGTCAGAGCAAGAGGATCATTGGAACTGGCCATCGCCGTAGAGGATCCACATCCCTCTACATTCTTAACAACTTGCACCTTCCTCCAGCTTCCACTTCATCGTTGTTTCGGTCTGCAGCATCAACATCAAGATCTACTTCGTCTTTTTCGTTTGCCCAGTGGCACCATCGTTTAGGTCACCTATGTGGTTCTCGTTTATCTACTCTTGTTCTGCAAGGTGTTTTGGGTCGTGTCCCTGTTGATTCTGGTTTCCACTGTAAGGGATGTAAGCTAGGCAAACAGATTCAACTCCCGTACTCCTCTAGTACTACTCATTCTAGCCATCTTTTTGATTTGGTGCACTCTGATGTATGGGGCCCTTCTCCTTTTGTTTCAAAAGGTGGTCACAAATATTATGTCATATTTATTGATGATCACTCTCGATATACTTGGGTGTATTTCATGAAGCATCGTTCTGAGTTGATTTCTATAAGGCTTTTGTGTGCATGGTGCATACTCAATTCTCTAGTGCTATTCGTGTTTTTCGTTCAGACTCTGGTGGGGAATATTTGTCTACATCTTTTCGTCAGTTTCTCTCTTCTGAAGGTACTCTCCCTCAACTTTCATGTCCTGGTGCTCATGCCCAGAATGGTGTTGCTGAGCGTAAGCACCGACACATTATTGAGACAGCTCGCACTCTTTTAATTTCATCCTTTGTGCCTACTCATTTTTGGGGTGAAGCTATCTCGACTGCAGTATATCTTATTAACCTTCAGCCTTCTTCTCGTCTTCAAGGCAAGTCTCCTGGTGAGAGTTTGTTTGGTTCTCCTCCTAGGTATGACCATCTTCGTGTTTTCGGTTGTACTTGTTATGTTCTTTTAGCGCCTCGTGAGCGTACCAAGTTGACTGCACAATCTGTTCAGTGTGTTTTCCTTGGCTATAGTCTCGAGCACAAGGGTTATCGTTGCTATGATTCTTCTGCTCGTCGCATTCGTTTTTCTCGTGATGTCACTTTTGTTGAGGATCAACCCTTCTTCCATTCCTCTTTGACTGGTTCGTCATCATCAACCTCTTTAGAATCTACCTCCTTTCTCACTTCCACCTATCTTCTTAGATGATACTATACGTGATCAGTCTTCATCAGACCCACCTCCAGCATCTTCCACACTAGCTCCACCTCTAGCTAGTTTTCCTTTTCATTATAGCCGTCGTCCTAGAGCTCCATCTGATATTCAGTCATCTATTCCTTTGTCCTCTCCTTCGGCCGGTACTACTGATCCTTGCACTAACGACTCCTCTGAGACAACAAGGTATGCCCTTCGTGATCGCTCCTCTCTTGAGATTCCTAGCAGATATAGAAATGATTTCTGTGCAGGGGCAGCTTATGAACCTACTACATATCAGGAGGCAGTTGTGTTACCTGAGTGGCAACTGGCTATGTCTGAGGAGCTTACAGCTCTAGAGGGTACTGGTACATGGGATTTGGTTCCATTACCTTGTCGGTCGGTCCCTATCACTTGCAAATGGGTGTACAAGGTCAAAACCAAGTCAGACGGCTCTGTGGAACGCTATAAAGCTAGACTTGTTGCAAGAGGTTTTCAGCAGGCTCATGGGAGAGATTATGATGAGACCTTTGCTCCAGTTGCTCACATGACTTCAGTTCGCCCTTTGATTGCTGTGGCTGCCGCTCGTTCATGGAAAATTTCCCAGATGGACGTGAAGAATGCCTTCCTTCATGGTGATCTGCATGAGGAAGTATATATGCAGCCACCTCCAGGTATCGAGGTTCCATCTGGTCATGTTTGTCGCCTTCGAAAGGCTCTATATGGGCTCAAGCAAGCTCCTCGTGCATGGTTTGAGAGGTTCACTTCTGTGGTTCGAGCCGCTGGCTTTTCTCCTAGCGAGCATGATCCAGCCCTCTTTATTCATACATCGGAGCATGGGCGTACTTTACTTCTGCTCTATGTAGATGATATGCTGATCACGGGAGATGATGTTGGATACATTTACTTTGTTAAGAAAAAGTTGAGTGAGCAATTCAAGATGTCAGATTTGGGGTCCCTTAGTTACTTTCTCGGAATTGAGGTCAAATGCACAGATGATGGTTACTATATATCCCAACAGAGGTACACTCGGGATTTGATTTCACGCTCAGGCCTCACTGACACATGCATTGCTACTACACCCATGGAGCTTCATTTGCAATTGCGTCCTACTGATGGCACTCCTCTTGAAGATCCCTCTCGTTATCGTCATATTGTAGGCAGTCTAGTGTACCTCACAGTGACAAGACCTGATATTGCACATGCAGTCCATATTCTCAGCAAATTTGTGAGTTCTCCCACCTCGATACATTATGGCCATCTACTTCGAGTACTTCGATATTTAAGGGGCACTACATCTCGCTGCTTGTTCTATGCTAACTCAAGTCAACTTCAACTTCATGCTTACTCTGATTCCACTTGGGCGAGTGATCCCATTGATCGCCGCTCGGTCACTGGCTATTGCATATTTCTTGGAACATCTCTCATTGCATGGAAATCAAAGAAGCAAACTGCCGTGTCACGCTCTAGCGCTGAGGCAGAGCTTAGGGCTCTTTCTACTACTACATCAGAGATTGTGTGGCTTCGGTGGTTATTGGCTGATTTTGGGGTCTCATGTCATACACCTACAACTCTACTCTGTGACAGCACTGCTGCTATTCAAATTGCTAATGATCCTGTCAAGCATGAGCTGACCAAACACATTGGTGTGGATGCATCTTTCACTCGATCTCATTGCCAACAATCTACTATCAAGCTCCAGTATGTTCCCTCAGAGCTTCAAGTTGCAGATTTCTTCACGAAGGCTCAAACTAGAGATCAACATAGGGTTCATACTCTCAAACTTGGTGTATCTGATGCTCCTGATCCACCTTAAGTTTGAGGGGGGTGTTAAGTGTATATTGTTCAGGCCCATAGTCTATAGTTTAGGCCCAGACCATGTAACCTGTATATGTCTCTCACGTTCAATACAGAAAATCAGTTCGGCATCTCTTCTCTCAAAACAGTAAGGGTGCTCAAGCCTATCGAAGAAATTAAGAATTATAGTCAGAAAAAAGTAAGCCGCATAAGGATAGATTAGTGGTGTGGTGTTGCGTTTGTTTCGGTGGATGTATGTTGGTCGTTGCTTTATTTATAAAGCGGGGCGAAAGCCTATTTCGAGGATTGATTAGTATGTGTGTACTTTTGTAGACAAGGAAACACATGAATCAGGAATGGCCTGTGAATGAAATAATCATACAAATGAAGGGAGCAGAAGTCAGCTTTCAGTGTACTAACCAGCTGATTAGTGTGAAGATTTGAAAATCTCTGTGCAGAAAAGATTGCAACAGTGGTGGAGTGGAATCCTCGCTTCAGACATAGCCTGTAAGATTTGAGAAGTTAATATGAGGTAGAAATATGGCAAAGAAACCTCACTTCAGAAAAAGAAAAAAGAAAAACAAGGAGGCGACAAGTGTTACCGTTGGTTAATGAGAAATTTGGGTTCGTTCTTTTGATTTCCTCAATTTGCTCGTCTATCTCAGCGCTGTGAGGATATATATGTAGTTTTCTCAGCGAAACGGGGAAGCCCTCCATGGGTATCGATCGGATATTTGGACACATAACGACACTTAACCTCTTGAGAGAAGAAAGGCAATGTAACCCTTGAGGAAGGGACCGTAGACCCTTGCAAAAGGAAAGTTGTAGAATCTGGAGGGAAATGAGGAGCTGCAGCGCTTTCTCTTGCTCCTCCGTGAAGCTTTCCACTCTCTCATCATATTTGAATGATAGTGTGTGGAGAGCCGGGGCGAGGAGGTTGCAAATAGGAGCAACAAGCACTCCAGAGATGTCATCCACCGTGAGTTTGTCCAATCCACAGATGTAACCTGCAGGCAATAATTTGGTCCTTGCCAACACTGAGAGCAGATCTGATGCTACGATGTTGCTTCTGGTAACTTCCAGTGCGTTGAGGTTGACTGTGATGAGAGGATTGAATCCGTCCACTGCTAAGTTATCGCAATATGTTAGACTTAGACTGATGAGAGATGTGAGGTTTGAGAGCAGAGCCATTGACTTCATGCTTGGCTCTTTGGTAACACAAAGTTCCCTCAGGGAAGCAGGGAAAGGGTAGATGGTCTGAGCTCCTCCTGCTCCTTCTCCTACGGGCCACCGAGAGAAAAGTTTGCCACATTCTGATATTTCTAATGATAGGAGTGATGAGTTCTCCTCCTGAATTCCTCCTCCATTTTCTACAGGCAGAAGAACCAAGTCCTTGCAGAGAAAGAAGCTAAGTTTCTGCAGTAAGCTAAATGAGGGGAACTGCATTACACATGCCTCATAGTCATGGTCTGGATTTGCATCTATCTTCAGCACAGAAAGGTCAGGGAAACATTTTAACACTTTTGACGATGAGTTGCTGGTAAGATGAGATACATCTAATCTGAGACTCTTAACTGAACGGAAGACAATACTGCCATCCAGCTCTTCAGGGAACAAGCCGTCACATCTACCAATATCTAGTTCTTTTAGGACTTCAAGCTTTTTTATATCTATCAATGAAATGTGTGATACATCTTTAATAGTCATATGTTCTACTTTATCCAGATATTGGAAGGCCAAATAACCTCCATATCCATGAACAACCAATCTCTTTCCATCATAAGTCAACTTTTCTGAGTCGCTTCTTTTAACAACCAAATCTGTCAGTGTGGACGTGTGAGGCATGGAGGGCAGAGTCATCTTGGGGCACTCAGAAACTCTAAGTGTGCACAAATTGGTGCAAGATACCTTCGAGAAGGGCATCACTTGGAGATTGGGACACTTGACGCATTCGATTATTTCAAGACTTGGAAAGGAATGGCAATTAGGTTCCACAACCCATTCAACAAGTTCTTGCATCTCATGAAACCCAACTGCCTTCAAGCGCGTAAAACATTTGCCTGGAGTACCACCACATCGAAACTGACGCATTCTAGAAAATCTCTTCAAATTGAGTACCTTGAGATTCGGTAGCTTCCCAAAAGGAGGAAGGGTGCTCCAAGATACACCTTTTAGAGTGAGAGTCTCTAAACTTGTTAACCAGATGTCTGTACACAACCAACTAGGACCAATGGTACCACCAGGATTTTCAATTGTAAGTGCTCTAAGATTAGAGTGTGGTTGAAGAGCATCAAGAATATCAGCATGTATAGTTGGTCGATTTCTGTCCCAGAGTAATCTCAACTTTGTCAGATTCCTTTTCAACATCAGTTTGGCTGCAGCAGCTTCCTCCTTGGTTCCCACGCGATCAAGACCACCTATAATCAGTTCTTCTCCAAGCTCTGTCAGTGCCCCGACTTCTCTCAGTTCAAATCCCATGCTCTCCTTCTTAACACGGAATTCTTGTAGCCTCCGCAGATGCTTGATCTTTCCAACATTGTGAATATTGCAGTGGAGTTCACTTTCAGCATGGAAATCATGTAAATTCTCAAGGTGGCTAAAGTTTTTAGGCAAATGAGAACTACCATGCCAATAATATAGGTCCAAGAATTTCAAGTGATAAAATCTTGATAATGTACTAGGTAGCCTCAGGTTACGGGCATTGTAAGGTGAACTAATTATGAGGTATTGGAGGTGGATAAATTTTGAAAACCTCTGTGGAAAACATTGTGGAGAGTTCACTACTATAAATAGGACACGCAGACATTATTATTTCTTTAAAGGTATCTTTCAAAATCTTGGCAACTCTTTCTTCATAATCTCTGAAAATCATCAAAGTCCGTAGATTAGCAATGCCTATCCTTCCTCTTAGTTTATACATTTCTTCCTCAAAATTTTCATCAAATCTATTTTCTATGGTGACAGATAAGTGTCGAACAGATTCTGGGATGTCATCAGCTCTGAAATTTAAGTCACTTATATTGAGACATTCTTCTGCAGAAACAGTCCGAGATAGCTGATGCATTAAATCATGCAATACATAGTAATTAGCACCATTATAAGCAACGCCCTTCATGAGAAAACCATTATCCACTAGTTCTTCCAGAGATTTTCTGTCAGCTTGGTGAGTAGAGTCTGCGATGCCAACTGCAACAAAAAGACGGTTCATTTCCGAATTATGAAACCGATAATCTTCAGGGAAAAGGCCAAAATATGAGAAGCATTTCTTCAGATTATGAGGCAGGTAATCGTAGCTGATTTTTAAAGATGGCATGATATCATCATTATTTTCAAGATTTAGCCACTCATGCTTTTGGAGAACTCCATTCCAATGTTCCTGAGAAAGTTTCTTCTGCAATAGTGTACCAACTGTTTTAGCTGCTAGCGGGGAACCTACGGATGACACCCGCCGGGTTCGGGGCCGGGTTTGGCATACCCATACCCGTACCCGGCTCCTCCACCCGTACCCGCCACCCGCCCCATACTCGCCGGCGGGTCGAGATCTCAACCATACCCGCGACCCGGCGGGTACGCGGGACCCGCCCCGTACCCGCCAAGGAGAGGCAGCTCGTGTGTGGCTGTGGCCTGTACGTCAGTGTCTTTAGTGGGCTAGGTCTCTTAGTGGGCTAGGTGCGTTAGTGGGCTTGTGGGCTAGGGGTGTTAGTGGCTTAGTAGGCAATGACATGTGGGGTCATTACGTTCTAGTCGGGTACACGGGTTCGCGGGTATGGGTTTGGCATCCCCATACCCGCAACCGCATACCCGATGGGTATGACATTTTCCTGCTAAGCATACCCATGGGGATTTTTCTAGCCCAAACCTTCCCCATTTGAAGCGGGTACCCGTCGGGTTTACGGGTATCGGGTACCCATTGCCATCCGTAGGGAACCCTTCAGCATATTTGCAATTTTTTCTGCAATACCAGCTAATTCATCTTTGTAATGCTTAGGATTGTGATCACCAAATATACATGCTTCAAAGAATGTGAAGAAATCATTAGACTCCAAACCTCGCAGTTCTAGTGGATCAACTGTTTTCATCATGTCTGCTAACTTTGGGAATCGAGTTGTGACAAGTATCATGCTTCCATTGACTTTCCCCATTGTCAACGGAGCTAACAGGGCCTTCCACTGATCCTTACTGCAACATTTCCATATATCATCCAAGACAATTAGAAACCTCTTGGACTTGACACGATGAGATATGGATTTCTGAAGCTGGTCTAAATTGGATGTTCCATTTGCAATAGTGATGCTTCCTTCTCCTTCGGTCGCAAGTATGCAGCCAAGGATCTCCCTGGTGAGCTTAAGCACGTCAAAATCAGTCGATACACAAACCCAGACAAGGACATCAAAGTGCTTTTTAGTCCTGTAATCATTATACAGGTGTTGGGTGAAGGTTGTCTTTCCAATACCCCCTAGACCAACTATAGGAAAAACAGAAACGGTTTGTTCGCAGTTGATGACATGATTGACAGTTTCCTCAAAAGTGTCTCTCCTGCCATACAATTTCTGTATAATTATGGATCCAATCTGGCGTCGGTGTAGGGCGACTGCCATGTTGTTCCTTGGGATATTACCGAGCAAATTAGAGACGGAATCACAGTGGGTCTGCATGCCCCGTAACACTGACTTGATTTTCCTAGACATGGTCACTGGGTGGAAATGTAACTCATCAGCATCATCACCACCAAAAGAATCACTATCATCTTGTGCGGATGAACAAGAAAAGCATGTGGCGCAGCTACTGGCAGTGTGCCGGAGAGCATTGCGACCATGACGGAGAAAATTGGGCTGGATGGTGGCGTATCTGGTGCCATGGAGCCTGTCATGGATCTGGAAGTAGTGGACCTCATCCAGCAGGTTCTCCGCCTGGTCAGCGTTCCTGCTCAGGTTCTCCAGCAGGTCCTCGAGTGCAGAGACGCTGCTCACGTCCCTCCCCTGCGCGATCTGCAGCAGGCCCCGCGTGTGCAGTAGCTTGGCCTTGATCTGCTCCGAGTTGTGGCCGAGCTCGAGGCTGTCCACGTATGCCGCCATCGGGGCTTCGGACAGCATCGAGAACACCTTGCCGAGGAGCGCGGCCGCCGGGCCGAGAGCCAACCCCATCTGCATTTCACCTTCCGCGTCACCTCGCCGGGCAACAATTGGTGGTTTGGCGCCGGTAGTGGTGGTGTAAGCAGCAGAAACAGATCCTGCAAGTAAAGCTAGCAATCAAGCGGGAGGATCACCCTACTTCACTATCTTTAGGTACTTCCCTGGAACAAAGAGATTACCTGCAGAGGGAGTTTCAGATGTTGCCGAGAGGTGAGCTGGAGAAGTCCTGTGGAGAAGGAGACATGAGTACTTGTCTTCAGGTGATCTGTTGGACGATATATTTTGAAATAGTTGAGCTGGGCCCAGACATGTCAAGTTGCATCGTCAACACAACCTCGCAACCAATCAGCATCCCCGGGCGTCCAGAAGTCAAATCAGAGCTCCTATCCAAACCTAAGGCTGAGTCTCCTTGCATAAATTATAGCAACCGGCCTCTGGTTTGCAGAGCGTGGTTGGTTTATCAGCAAGTTGCAACCGCGGTGTCAGCAGGGTTTCTTGTAAGTAATGCTAACTAGTTGCAGGCATTATACAGCCCGGCTCTCTTATACAGTAGCTGCCAACCAGGTGTATTATTCTTCCTTACTTAATTACTAGTATGATGTATTTAAGCTAGCAGTTACAAGACAATGATGGGAGCAATTATCTTCCAGATCCGTTGTCTTCTTCGCCTAGGAGGCAAATGGAAACAGAGTGTCTGCCCAAGATCATCCTGAAACAGTCAAGACGTAAGCAAAAAAATTACTAATGAGGATGAGCGAGTGACTTACCACATGAGACATGGCAGCAGATTTTAATGTGCTTCTCCTGCTCTGAAGTTCAGACTTGAGAGCGCGTGTGTGTGTGTTCCTCTAGATCCCAATGGAAGGAATGATCCTGCACCTCTGCTTCCTCCATCATTTCTGAATTAATGGATAGAATCATGTGTGTCACAAGATTCAGACTGTCAGATGCCAGGGATCGATGCCATGGCAAACGGCGGGCCTAGCCGGCGAAGATGTGAGGGGGGGCGGAGATTCCTCACCTCAGATGGAAGAGTCTCATCGGATCGAGCATCGCCATCGCCGCCACCAATCGCCGCTCCGCCTCCCCCGCTCCGCCTCCCTCGCTGGTCTGGTCGGCGACGAACAAGATGGGCCTCCACTACTAGTAACGATTCTCCATCGATCTGGGCCGAGGCAACTTCTCTGGCCCGGACGCGACCGCCTGCGGCATCACATTTTTGTTCCATCGCGGTACAAAAAAATACACAGTTTGTACAGACCCATTCTAATCTCGAATCAAAGCTTCATTTCAGTTACAAATCACGAATTATGTGTCGAACCCCAACATTCATTTTTTAAAGATTACCATCCAACATACAAGTTCATCAATCTAATACTATCCTTTATGGGCATTAAGAGCAGCCACCGACTCTGATTATCCGAAGTTATCAAAATGAAGTAAAGCGCCAAGTGGCAACAAGCATGTAAGAGTTCAGGAAGCATTTTTACAGGAGAACAATCGTACAAGAAGTTATACCAAAAAAGGAGCAATGTAATGGATTCAACAGGGTACAGAGATTGGACAATGCTATACAAAAATATGGCTCTTTTTGCAAAGACATGTGAATTTGCAATGCAAAAATAACACAACATTTCACTAAACATTTCACTCTAGCTGAAGCCAATTCATCATCCACTGCCACACTTCTTCCATACAAACAGGACGTGAGTTTCAGAGAACTCAAAATAAGTAGCCAGTAACATGTTCTGCTCTAAAGGTAAGAAGATGCTGCTACGGTCCACAATTTAGAATTCAAGGTTAAGTGTTTTTGTCTGAGAACAAAAAAGATCTTCCCATGAGCTTCTCTCCATTGCTGGTGTGCAGCGGTTATCTCCTCAGTTCCATTGCCTCCCTGCAAGAATCGGTTGATCAAAAAATTGAAGGAAGAACTGAACTATACCAAAGACGACAACCACCCACAACCTGTAACTGCTGACAAATAACACTCAAGAAAACACAAGACAGATTGTATCTCTTACCAGAATAATTTCTCGACCTCTTCACTCTCAGGGTCCAGCTCCAAAGCGCGCGAGAGAGAGTTATAAGCACGGCCATAATCCTACGGAAAGGCAAGGGCATTTTTGGAATCAAATAGCAGATACCAAAAGGAGCAGTGCAATTTTCAGAATGAACTGTTCTATCCCACCTTCATAAACATTCGAGCTGCTCCTAGCCGATAGTGCGCCTTTGCCCACTTCGGGCGAAGCACTCTGCATTCTTTTGCATCCTCACAAGCTCTTTGTCCATCACCCATGCGAAGCCAGCAAAGACTCCTGTTTGATAACAACTTGGCGTCGAAGTTATCCATCTTCAGTGCCTGCGGCAGACAAAAACAGTGAAAATTGTTTTTGTTGCCATATTTCAGAAATTAATCTACTCAGTTTGACTGTCATTCGGTCCACAGGTACAAGGACCAATGAGTTAAACTGTGATGAAAGAACAGACCAGGCCTGAAATTCCTTGCAATGAAACGAACAGCATAGATTAGTGTGCCCTAATTCTTATGTATTTGATTTTAAAAATAATTATCGCCTTTGGTACCACTAACTGTAGGCGTGAAACTTGTCCAGTCTACACTTCATATATGTGACAAAATGCGCGCCTAGTGATTAGTCTTTCAATAGGTTAATGTGATAGCATTACGACCTAATTGGTTAATTTTCAGACGTTGCTACATCAATTAATATTAATGATAAACTAACAAAACTGAAATGCAGGAACATGATTCATAGCTGTACACATGTACCTCCAGTCTACACAGGAAAAAAAATATGGGAAATTACCTGTGTGTAGAACACTGATGCGTTCAAATAATCCTGCTTCTTAAATGCTTCATCCCCTTGTTGTTTCAGGTCAGACATCCTCGTTTTCACAAAATTGCCATCCTAGAAAACTCATAATAACTTGAGTCAGGAATACATATTAAGAGGTCCGATGCATGTGAGGGAGAAACAGTACTCTAGAAAAGACGTTCATCTTGAGTGCTTTGAATTCAAGAAAGAATTTCAACCTCACATACATGACATGAAGTAAGATAGCTCTTTAAGAAAATTAATTGGTACACATGTTAATGAATTAACATGCAAGCAAAATAAGTTCTGATAAAGCATCATTCGCATAAGATGAGTTTCCAGGAACAGATCTTAGACAGCAAAGAAGATATAAGAAAATACATGCGCCTTTGGCGAGTTCTTGATCTATAAGTTTTAAACTTTTAATTAAACATCACAACATTGCTTAGAGACTTAACATGGACCCACAACTGCCGTGGCTTTGAAGAAAACTTGCTACAGGTAACATACCTCAAGTTGCTTGATTTCCATCTTCACATGACTAATGATTCCATCAACGCTCCAATTTGTCACAGTTGAAATTGGCAAGGTGAAAGGAAAGAGTGTCTCAACGTCTTCCCGTGTACCATACTCAGCAGCCAGCTCTATTGGCAATCGACCAAACTGTTGAGAAACAAGCAAAGCTTTAAAAAGCAATATTCAGCATTAGGAATTAAGGGATGTTCTGGACAAGATCAATGCAAACCATATTGATTCATTACCTGACCAAATTAACAAAGAGATGGCACAAAGGAGAAAGAGCGAAAAACTGTACCAAGCTTATGCAGAAAATTTAACTTAGCACAGCCTTTTATTTTTATACTACAGATAGCATCATGTAGGTGTACTTGCATATCAGTATAAGAAAAGTCTATTGGAACCACAAAGCCAAGCATGACAAAAGAACATTCGACCGAATGAGCATTCTCACCGTGTCAAGAACATTTGGGTTTGCACCAGCTTCCAGTAAGCACTTAATAACTTCAGTTAAGCCCTTCTCTGCAGCCTTTGCCAGAAGATTATCACAACGACTAGCACCGCTCACATCAGCTCCACCCTATCAGATACAAGTTTGACAAGCCAACCATGCAGTCGTCTCGTTGTTAATACAGACATAACTAAACCGAACATCTGTTTATAGAAATCCTACATTCATACTGCAGTATAAATAAGGAATATTATACCTGAATCAATAGCTTCACACAGGACACAAAAGATTTGTGTAATGCCATCTCTAAAGGTCTAAACTGACCAACACCTTTGTTGGGCTGGAAAATAAATAAATAAATAACTTCATTTCATCCAAAATATGACAGTTCCAAGAAAAAGATGGAACTTGAAAGGAAAAAAAAAGCTGAGCCGATACTTCTTTTATAGGAGTATAAATTACAAAGTTACAGACCCTTTGCCCCCAATGATTCTTCAGACTTGTTGCGTGGGTCACCGGTCCCAGCATGCCTCGTGTGGCTAATGCATTGACAACTATGAGCAGAGCATATTTGGCTGATTTACGAAGGTTGCCGGTATATACAAACATGCCTACGGAGTTCCATACTACGCTAAGCCGAAGGGAATCCTACCACGTATTGTTTTAGTCAGTGATACAGGGCAGCCAAGTTGTAGGAAAGGAATTTTGCCATAAATGTGGCTGCGAACCAAGGAATAACTAACTAAGTCACAATTGCCTAACTGTTGGCGAGGCGTGGCTAGTCACCAACCAATAATGCCCTCAAATACAGGTTGGAAAAATTGGAGAAATTAGCAAAAAGGCAGGAAAAGAGAGAATTGAAGTTGAAAGTCAACAGATCAAAGAAGATTTTGAACAGTACATCTGCATTGTGCTGCAAAAGGATCTTGACAGTACTTGCATGTCCTTTAAAAGCAGCAAGAGAGAGTGGCGTCCCAGTAACTGATACTGCATCAACATCAGCTCCTCTAGAAAGAAGAAACTTTACTATTTCAGAGTGCCCTGGAGAAGAGGAGAAAAAGGAGATTAGGGTCATAACACTATCAAAAGTATATACCCAAAACGATTTTGGGAAACAATTTTCATTAACTATCGCAGGAAAGCAATTTCTGGGTCACATTTCCCTAATAAAACATGCAGCAAATTACCATAAAGAAGACTGTAACCATACCTAAATAAACAGCCATCATATCATATATATACAACGTAATTAGACATTTCTTGGTAAACTAGTCTTATTGGCCAAAACAAATAACATATGAAGTAGATATCAATCCTAAGAGAAGATGCACGCACTTAAGGATAAGTAAATGCCTACATATACTGATAGGACATAAGAGTGCTATGACACATAGATCTTTCCAAATTAAATGTGACAAAACTTTTCATAAGACTGATCACTATTCAAGACGCTGACGGATATAAGATAACATAGGCTGTTTATGTAGACTGTTATTAGGTTAGCTGGGCTCTTGGTGAAATAATCCACTCTTGTCGCCATGGCATTCCCTCCAAATTCAACATCTGATGGTACATGCATGGTCGGTATAACACAAAACAATGAAGGGAGCAAGGCAATAGTAAAATGCTCCGAACATGAAACTACAGCATAATCTTGCGGCAGAGGAAAGTAACAATGAAAGGGGAGATCCTTTTTGTTTTTATACCACGGACTGCAGCTGAATGAAGTAGAGTGACATCCCTTGAACGTTTCTGATGCAGATCGGCGCCGTGGTCAAGAAGGTACCTGACGGCAGGGAGGTTGCCGTAGTTAATGGCATGCTCCACGGGTGTAAGATCTATGATCAAGATCCACAGAACCCAGTTAAAGTCGATTGATGATGATGAGAATCAGTCAAAATCTATATATGGTCACAAAGGCATGAATGGAGAAATTACTTTGGGAGGTGTCAGGCTTGTTGACGTCCATCTTGACCTCCTCGACGAGATACTGGCAGGCAGGCAGATTGCCGCTGCCGCCGGCGGCGTGGAGCGCGTTCATGCCCATGTAGGTGGTGCTGGCCACCGTCACCGGGATCCCACGCCCTTGCACGTCCAGCTCCTTTGCGATCTCTGCAACGAGAAATGAGTTGAGAACTTTTTACCCCAAATCAGGAATTAAAACCCAACCAAACCATCAATCCCCTAAATCATGACAAAAGGGGGCCACTTTTACCCCAAATCGGGAAGAAATCGCCACTGATCCTTCGTAACAACTGCCAGAAAGACCCCAATTTGATTTGATTGCAACGAGAAACAAAATCCCCCCAGGGCCCGAGGAATCAGAGGCATCCAGCGTAGTTCCGGCCTAAATCGCGAGGAAATCGACTCCGGAGCCGTACCTCGCCGGCAACCCGCGGCCAGGTCGGTGACTAAACCCTAAGCCCGGCCCGGATCTAGCGAGCGAGCAAATTAACCTTCGACGGAGAGAGGGAGGGAGAGAGGTGCGGGCGGGCCTTACTCTTGATTTCGCGGACGTCGCCGTGGTGCGCGGCCTCGATGAACCTGGCCTCCGGCTGCCACCGGTCGCGGTCTGCACAAATCGAAGGATGAGACGGCGCGGCGGAGGGAGGTCGATTAGGTTGCCCTCCACTGGTCAGATACCTTTGCCGAGGAGGAGCTCGAACTGGAAACCGAGCGGAACATCCCGGGTCCCCATCCTCCCTCCCTCTCTCCGGCGGCGGTGGAGGTGGCGGAGCAAGGCGAGGAGAGAAGCTTCTGGAGTGGGTTGGGGAGAGAGATTGGGGAATGAAAAGGGCGGGAAATGGGAGGGGAGTGGGCGGGAGAGGTCCAGTAGGTCCAGTACGATCTGACACTCGTGCCAGGCACGGCCACGAGCCTTTCCCTTTGCTTTGCTTCTCGATTCAAATTTTGAATTTCGAATTTCAACTTGCTCTGTTCTCTGTTGACTTCTTCTTCAAAGAATCAATGGCGATTTCGGCGAGTTCTATAAACATTTTTTTAGGATGATGGCAATGGTCGAGCCGAAGCAAGAACCCACAATTGGTAGTACGATTTTACGAGGTTCCTTTAAACGATACATTATCTTTAAAAATAGGATACTTTATAATTTCATCAATCAAACCTTTGCATGACCGACTCCACCGTGTCTTCTCATCGTTCAGTTCGGTTGTCATGCGACTGTGACTTTGTGGTCGTCGGAGGCTAGTTTCATCGTGAAGTGAATGCGTAGGCTATGGTAGCTATTAATAAAAAATTCTACTGCGTCAACCTAGGGACTATATGCAAGACAACGAGCATGAGTGTATTGCTGATATGTTATGCTATAAATTCAGTTAAAACCTATGTAGATAAGAGGCTAACTTCTGACAAGCAAAAACGAGACCCGTCGCCGGTAGGTAGTAGGGTTGCGCATAACCGAGCCGAGACCGAAAAAACGAATTGGAAAAACCCAAACCGTGACTGAAGTTTCGGTGTTTACTAGTTTGTGGTTAAGGTTTCGGTTAGCGGAAGTTCTAACCGTATGGCATAGGGTTATTCAGTTTAAAAGCAAAATAACCCGGTTAACCGGAAAAAAAAACTGAAAAGCAGACCTTTTCTATATACAACATACGGTGTATACGTTTCACTATACTCGATTCGCTCCTGTTTCCTAACCATAGGTCACAAGTTCAACTCCTAAGTGTGGTTTGTTTTCTGCTCTCTGTCGATCTTTCATTGCCTTTTGTCTCCAACTCTTACAACATATCTATATATAGTTCGGTCATACAAAAAAATAAAACTGAAATATATGGCCATAATAGTTATGTGTTATGCAAAATTCACATCAACTATGGTTAGTTTGGTTTTTACCAAAACTGAACCGAACTAAATGGTTATTACTGAAATTGAACAATAGTTTGTTACTAAACCGTATTACCGAAGTATCAAAACTGTATTTATCATATAACCGTATTTATCGTATAACTGTATTAACCACCGAACTAACCATATTAACCGAACCGAACGTTTTTAAGCCGCTGCACGGGATAAGTCGTAGCTTAGAATTTTCTTGCCACGACAGACCAACCAATGCATGGTGCCGCCGTGGAGGACGGCAGGATCGCAGTGCCTTTGGATCGACCCCCATGGTAAGTCCTTGGTGCTCATATATGTGTGAGGGGCCCATGTACCACAGGGTGAGGCGGCGTGCACTTTGATCCTTGATCGGCCGAAATCGATGGAGAGCAGTAGGAAGGAGCAGTAGATGATGTCGGCGGCGGTGAGCAGAATGTACTCATGGTAGGATTGGTCCGGGTTGCTTTGGATCTCCAGCGGTGGACGGGAGAGGAAGGTGTGGTCGCCGCTCATAGGGTCATACACGCACATGTCAGTACAGTAGTTCGTTCGGTTCTTGATACTTGCGCGGCCGAGAAGAACGAGGCCATGTCGGTACGACTCGACGGTGTATTGCTTGAAGAGGCCGGCAGCGCGGCACGAAAAGAAGGGAAATAGGTGATCGTGGCAGAAGCACGAGGCGGCAGGAGTCACCGGGTAGATTAGGGTAAAGGGTTCACTAGTACAAAAAGAGGCTTTGGGAAAGCCAGAAAAAGGCATTAGGCCCGATTCCCATACAAACCGGGACCAATGCCTGGCATTGGTCCCGGTTCGAGCTGCCAGGAGCCCATGGAGCATTGGTCCCGGTTCGTTTGGGGACATTCGTCCCGGTTCGTGCCACGAACCGGGACCAAAGCTGTCGCGGAGGCTTTGGTCCCGGTTCGTGCCACGAACCGGGACTAATGCCCGAGCTTTGGTCCCGGTTCGTGGCACGAACCGGGACTAATGCCCCTCCCCTGCCTATATACGTAACCCCGCCCCCCCCCCCCCCCTTCTTCTCTCCTCTGTTATTTTTTTTGCTTGGATTGGTGGGAAGTGGGTGCTAGTTTTTTTTTCCTTGCCACGCACAAGATGTGTTCGATGAAATGCCCGAGCCACACTTAAGTTCACACAAAATGATATCCTCGACCGAGGTTAGCAACTTTATCCTTTTCATCTATAATTGATACAGAAATATTGCATGTGTCGATGTACGGTGGTCATTTCAGTATTCAATATGTTATTCTAATTGTATTTGATAAACTTAATTATATGATATGCAGATGGATGAACGGCAGCGATGGATGTACGGCGACCGACGCAGTTCTGATTTTATTACAGGCCTGCATAAATTTATCCATGTGGCTGAGGCAAACAAATATGATGGTTTTATGCCTTGTCCATGTGTGGACTGTCGGAACGTTAAGGAGCACTCTTCCTCGAGAACCCTTCAAGGCCACCTGCTTCGGAGAGGTTTCATGCCCAGCTATAATTGTTGGACCAAGCACGGAGAAAGAGGGGTTATGATGGAAGACAATGAAAAAGAAAAGGATGATGAGAACTATCCTATGTTCCCTGAAGAATACGGTGATACTGCGATGGAAGACAATGAAGAAGAAGGAGGTGAAGAACAACGGGCGTCAGATGAGCCCGATGATGGTCTTGGTCGGGTCATTTCTGATGCAAAACGAGAATGCGATACAGAAAAGGAGAAGCTGAAGTTGGAGGCCATGCTAGAGGATCACAAAAAGTTGCTGTACCCAAATTGCGAAGATGGCAGCACAAAGCTCGGTACCACACTGGAATTGCTGAAATGGAAGGCAGAGACTGGTTTATCTGACAAGGGATTTGAGAAGTTATTGAAAATAATGAAGCCGAAGCTTCCAAAGGATAACGAATTGCCCGAGACTACGTACGAAGCAAAGAAGGCTATCTGCCCTCTAGGATTAGATGTGCAGAAGATACATGCATGCATCAATGACTGCATCCTTTACCGCGGTGAGGAGTACGAGAATTTGGATGCATGTCCGGTATGCACTGCACTGCGGTACAAGATCAGACAAGATGACCCTGGTGATGTTGAGGGCGATGACGAGCCCCCCAGGAAGAGGATTCCTGCTAAGGTTATGTGGTATGCTCCTATAATACCACGGTTGAAACGTCTGTTCAGAAACAAAGAGCATGCCAGGTTGTTACGATGGCACAAAGAAGAGCGTAAGAAAGACGGGAAGTTGAGACACCCCGCCGATGGGTCGCAGTGGAGAAAAATCGAGAGAGAGTTCTCGGACTTTGCAGGTGACGCAAGAAACTTATGGTTTGGTCTAAGTACAGACGGTATGAATCCTTTTGGGGAGCAGAGCTGCAGTCACAGCACCTGGCCCGTGACTCTATGTATCTACAACCTTCCTCCTTGGTTGTGCATGAAGCGAAAGTTCATTATGATGCCCGTTCTCATCCAAGGCCCGAAGCAACCCGGCAACGACATTGATGTGTACCTAAGGCCATTAGTTGATGAACTTTTGCAGTTGTGGGCCATACCAGGTGTACGTGTGTGGGATGAGCACAAACAGATGGAATTTGACCTACGAGCGTTGCTGTTCGTAACCATCAATGATTGGCCTGCTCTTAGTAACATTTCAGGACAGTCAAACAAGGGATACAACGCATGCACGCACTGTTTAGATAAGACTAAAGGTACATATTTGGAAAAATGTAAGAAGGTCGTGTACCTGGGGTGTCGTCAATTTCTTCCAGGCAGTCACCCCGTAAGAAAGAAAGGCAAGCATTTCAATGGTGAGGCAGATCACCGGAAGAAGCCTAACCTCCCTGATGGTGATGCTATATTTGGTATGGTCAAGGACATAGAAGTAATCTTTGGAAAGGGTCCTGGCGGTCAATCTGTTCCGAAAGACGTCGCTACCGGACACGCGACCATGTGGAAGAAGAAATCTATATTTTGGGAGCTACCCTATTGGAAAGTCCTAGAGGTCCGGTCTTCAATCGACGTGATGCACGTGACAAAGAATATTTGCGTGAACCTGCTAGGCTTCCTCGGCGTGTATGGGAAGACAAAAGATACACCGGAAGCAAGGGAGGACCAGCAGCGTATGAAAGACCCAAACAACAAGCATACGGATAAAGGGCGTCATTACTTAAGCAGCTACGCTCTTACGAAAGCAGAGAAGGAAATATTTTTTGAATGCCTGAGCAGTATCAAGGTCCCGGCTGGCTTCTCGTCAAATATAAAGGGAATAATAAATATGGCAGATAAAAAATTCCAAAACCTGAAGTCTCATGATTGCCACGTGATTATGACGCAGTTGCTTCCGATTGCATTGAGGGGGCTTCTATCGGAAAATGTTCGAGTACCCATTGTGAAGCTATGTGCATTTCTCAATGCAATATCTCAGAAGGTAATCGATCAAGAAAGTCTGACAAGGTTACAGAAGGATGTGGCCCAATGTCTTGTTAGTTTTGAGTTGGTGTTCCCCCCATCATTTTTCAATATTATGACGCATCTCCTGGTTCACCTAGTCGACGAGATTGCAATTCTCGGTCCTGTATTTCTACACAATATGTTCCCCTTCGAGAGGTTCATGGGAGTCTTGAAGAAATATGTTCATAACCGTGCTAGGCCAGAAGGAAGCATCTCCAAAGGCTATGGAACAGAGGAGGTCATTGAGTTTTGTGTTGACTTTATTCCCGACATTAAGTCGATTGGTCTTCCTGAATCGCGGCATGAGGGGAGACTTAGTGGAAAAGGCACGCTAGGAAAGAAAGCAATGATATGTAGGGACGGGCATTCTTTCACTCAAGCACACTACACAGTTCTACAAAGTTCCACCTTCGTGGCTCCGTATATCGAGGTACACAAGAATATTGTACGCTCCAAAAACCCAGGGAAGCCTGACTCCTGGATTAAACAAAAACACATGGAGACTTTCGGCAGTTGGTTGCGATTACATCTCATGAATGACACCGATGTTGGAGATCAACTCTACTTATTGGCCGCGTCACCATCTTCGACTGTATTGACTTTCCAAGGGTACGAGATAAATGGGAATACATTTTACACGATCGCCCAAGATAAAAAGAGTACCAACCAAAACAGTGGTGTTCGCTTTGATGCAACAGACGAGAATGGAAAAAAGGACACATACTATGGTTACATAGAGGAGATATGGGAACTTGACTATGGACCTACTTTTAAGGTCCCTTTGTTTCGGTGCAGTTGGGTCAACATGAATGGAGAAGGGGTAAAGGTAGACCAGCTGTACGGAATGACAACAGTGGATCTCAAGAATCTTGCGTACAGAGACGAACCATTCGTCCTAGCCAATGATGTGGCTCAGGTTTTCTATGTGAAGGACATGAGCTCCAGATCGAAAAAAAGAAAAGATATGGAAACAAATACATCACACGATGAGCCAAAGCGTCACATAGTTCTTTCAGGAAAAAGAAACATCGTGGGAGTCGAGGACAAGACAGACATGTCAGCAGACTATAATAAGTTTGATGAAATTCCGCCCTTCACAGTGAAAACTGACCCAAGCATCCCGTTACATAATGAAGAAACTCCATGGTTACGGCCGAAGAAGCGATCATAGAGATCATGTCAAATGCATGAGTGTTCTCAAAAACTTTTTATGTATGAGTGTTGTCAAATGCATTACACAATTAATATATGTATGATCGAGTGTTCCCAAATGCATTAAACCTTTTATGTAATTTGTATTCGGTCTTTAGTCCCGGTTGGTATTTATAGCTAAAAGATCAGGGGAAATCTTCATCTTTAGTCCCGGTTGGTAGCTGGAACCGGGAAAAAAGGAGCGTTGATATGTGTGCCTTATCTTCTGCTTGAGATCCAACAGCTCACAAGGGCTCGAAAGAAACACACTCTGATCCAACGGCTCACAACCGCTCGCAGGAAACACACGATCCGTGTGCACACGATCCAACAGCTCACAAGCACTCGAAAGAAACACAACTCTGATCCAACGGCTCACAAGCACTCGAAAGAAACACAACTCTGATCCAACAGCTCACAAGCGCTCGAAAGAAACACAACTCTGATCCAACAGCTCACAAGCGCTCGAAGGAAACACACGATCCGTGTGCTTCTTCCACCGCTTCCCGCCTTCGTCTTCACGCAATTTCTCACTATATATATGTAGGCTTGGCCGCCATTGCCATATCACATCTAAACTCACATCTGCAACCTCATCACTCTTCCATTGTAACAAAATTTTGACTTAGGCGTTTTTGACTAAGGTGTTCTCGGGGACGATGTCCATGTTGGACCAGAGGGGCGATGTGCGGGACTGGGCTCCACCGGGCTGGCACTGGGAGGTGCTACCTTCCGGGACACGCAGCTTGGTGAGGAATCCGGGTGACGTCGTCGACCCGGATCTTCTGTGGTGGCCGTCGCGTGGGCCACGCTCGGTGCAGAGGGAGCCGGCCCCCGAGGAGGAGGTACGTCGCCGTATCAGGGAGGAGGATGAGCACGTCCGTCGCTACATGTATCTATTGGATAGGCAGTATGATAGTAGGTGGTCGTTTCTTCAGAGGGTTCCTTCTCACGTGAGCTATGACCCTGTGAGGGTTCCTTCTCTTTGGATGCGCAGTGCCGGCGGCTCAGCACCCCGCGGCTCAGGAACCGGTCGAAGTTAGTTTCAGAGTCTGTGATCGCCATTGCAGTTCTCTTGCCTGATGAAGATTGTCCATGGCTACGGCGCAATCAGAAGAAAGGGACACACACGAAGAAACAAGTGAACACTAGATAGGGATGTTGTTGGTGATGTGTAATAATTAATGTATTAAACCTTTTATCAAATGCACACGGTTTCCCCGTCATACAGCCCAACGGTGGCTCGTGAGTGCCTGCATATCAAATGCACCGTTGGGCTGTATGACGGGAATCCGAATGATTTGCATATAGGGTCATGTGGCTGATCCAACACTGGTTTTGCCCATCCGGAAGCTTGCGCATCCGTCTCGCGTCGTCGTGAGCAGCAAATCGACCTTCGATCCAAGCAGTCGCAAGACTACTCTGATGATCTAACGACCGTCCCAAAAAGTGTTGGGAATGTTGTAGATCATCAGAGAGCCTTGCAGCTGCTTGGATCCGACCGAGGGGCATGGCTACCACTTCCACCACCACCACTCCCACCTCCTCGGCAATTCATCATTGTGTCACCCTAATCCAGTGGTTGGATTCAACCTACCTGAGGGCTTGTGTTTCCAACAGCGTCGTTGTGTTGTCCTTATTCACCGACCTACAGGAGGTGGCTCCAATGGCTGGCCGGCGAACAAGGACAAACACAATAATGCCAGGGAACATGCCAGCAGGTAGGCTAAATCCAACCATTGGGTTCGGTGACAAAGGTAGACGCTCGTTGTGTGCCGTTCGCTGCAGGGACGTCGCTATTTATAGGCGATTAGAAGGTGTAACTGTGGATGAGGTGGGAGTGCAGATCCAACAACTCACAAGCCCTCAAAAGAAACACACCCCTGATCCAACGGCTCACAAGCGCTTGAAAGAAACACACGATCCGTGTGCTTCTTTAGTCCCGGTTGGTAACACGAACCGGTACTAAAGGCCCTGATCCAACAGCTCACAAGCGCTTGAAAGAAACACACGATCCGTGTGCACACGATCCAACAGCTCACAAGCACTCGAAAGAAACACAACTCTGATCCAACGACTCAAAAGCGCTCGAAGGAAACACACGATCCGTGTGCTTCTTTAGTCCCGGTTGGTAACACGAACCGGTACTAAAGGCCCTGATCCAACAGCTCACAAGCGCTTGAAAGAAACACACGATCCGTGTGCACACGATCCAACAGCTCACAAGCACTCGAAAGAAACACAACTCTGATCCAACGGCTCACAAGCGCTCGAAGGAAACACACGATCCGTGTGCTTCTTCCACCGCTTCCCGCCTTCGTCTTCCCGCAATTTCTCACTATATATATCACATCTAAACTCATATCTGCAACCTCATCACTCTTCCATGGCTTCCACCGTACTAACCTACCGTCAGGCGGAGGAGCTTTCCGCCTCGAACTACCCCTGCCCGCCCGGCTACCGCGTCCCCGCCGGCTGGATGCTGAGCGCCGGAGGCGTGCCGGTCCCTCCTGTCCCTCAAGGTGTGGCGCGTCGGGCGGCCATCACGAACCACTACTACCTCGAGCTCACACCGGAGCAGCGGATGGATCCGGGCTGGCATCCCGACTACCGCCCGACTTGGGAAGCCTTCTTCATCAATCGGAGAGGGCTCGCCAGGTACGAGGGGGATGGCCCTCCTCCTTCGGACTTCAACGAGGCGGCCGTCAGCTGTGGTGGGCTGGCCGGACTCTCCAGGGCGTTATGAACTACATCATGGCTGGCGATAACCCCCGCTGCGCTACCCTAACATGCAGTCCGGGGGTGCTCACCCGTCGAGGTTCGAGCCACGAGCGCCGTATGAGTACGATGACAGCGACGACGATGATGACGGCGACTACGAGTACGAGTATTATAGGCCTAGGCAGGAGTATGACTAAGATTGTTAGGACAACTGATCCACTGTTGTCATTCTGTACCGTATCAAATGCACCGTTGGAGCTCAAATTTAAACACTTTTCATGTTGAAAGTTTAGTGAGATTCAATAATATGGCAAAAATAGATATGAATTAATTCAATAGATATAAATTAAATGAATATATATAAATTATATAAATAGATAGATTACATTTTTATCAACAATTTGATATTTTAATTGCATTTTTCTGATAAACAGATGAAAAGATATTGAATTTATAAATTTAATTAATGACTTAATTAAGTTCAAATTCCAAAAATTATTTATTCAAATTTAAACACTTTTCATGTTGAAAGTCTTTTCAAATTCAAAACCATATGAAATTCATATTCAAACACCTTAATAAGAAAAAAAGGCGGGAACAACATTAAGAACTTAAAATTTTCAGGGCATTGGTCCCGGTTCATGCCACGAACCGGGACCAAAGGGTATTTTGGCGCGCGCCTTTTCGGTGCCGCCGAAAATGACCTTTAGGTCCGGTTGGTACCACCAACCGGGACGAAAGGGTAGGCCTTTGGTCCCGGTTGGTGCCACCAACCGGACCTAAAGACCCTTTGGTCCCGGTTGGTGCCACCAACCGGACCTAAAGGTCTTTACCTTTTAAATCTGGCCGGCCTCTTCTTCTCCGCCAACTCCTCTCATTTTGCTAAGGACCGGAGCGCGGAAAACCCGATCGAGCGCTGTCAGGCTGCCGAAATTTCCCGCGCCGCCCGCTCCTCCGGCCGCGCCTCCTCCACCACACGCGAGCCTCCTCCGCCTCGCTGCCGCCACTCCTCCACGCGCCCGCGCCTCTCCTCCACGCGCCCGCTCTCCTCCGCCTCGCCACCGGCCTCCACGCGCCCTACTCCTCCGCCTCGCCGCCGCCGCGCCCGCTGCCCCGCCGCGTCGCCCGTACTCCTCCGCCTCGCCGCCGCAGGGCCGCGCCTCTGGCCGATCCGCTGTCCGCAAGAGGTAGTTTTTTTTGGGTTTAGTTGTTTTTTGTTTTGTTTTTTAGTATAATTTAGTGTTAGGCATTTTAGTGTTAGCAAATTAGGTGTAATTTTAGTGCAGATTAGGTGTAATTTTAGTGCAAATTTTATAGATTTTGCTTAGGTGTTAGTAGAATTTTTCTAAGGTGGTGTGTAGAGTAGAAATTAGGTGTGTATATTTTGCTTAGTTGAAATTTTGCTTAGTTGATTTTGCTTAGTAGATTTTGCTTAGTAGATTTTGCTTAGTCGACCAAGTGTTAGTAGAAATTTTGCTAAGGTGGTAGAGTATAAATTAGGTGTGTAGTTTAGGTACATGTTTGTGTTGTTTTTGTAGTGTAGGAAATTTAGTGGTAGGAAATTTAGTGTTAGAAATTTAGTGTTAGGAAATTTAGTGTTAAAAATTTATTAGAAAAATTTGCTAAGTCAATTTGGAATGATTTAGTGTTAGCTGATTTTGCTGTTATTTATGAGCCGAAAGAAATAATGTTGTCTTATTGGCTATTCTTAATGCAAGCCGATGATTAGAATAGTCCATTATGCTTGCAAGAAGACTGTCTACAGAACCAAGGGTAAATGCAAGAACAATGCATTTATTTCTACATCGTTCTTGTAGGCACTCTTTTTGCTGACTAATGGCTTTGACATATGAGGCTTCAGATGTAAAACCACGTTCCCTATGCTTAGGCTTCATATTTATTTATGATTTTAGGCTTCATATTTGTATAAATAAATATTTATCCAAAATCCAATAATTTTAGGCTTCATATTTATTTGTATGATAGAATTGGATTTGGTACAGTTATTTATTTATTTATTTACGATAGAATTGGATTTGATACAGTTTTGTATGAATTGATGAAATTCATAGAATTATTTGTATGAATTGATAGAATTGTATACTCTGATGTTTTAAATCGGTGCACCGTGTAATTGGAGCTGTGTACAATTTTGCTCAAGTGATGTTCATGTGAAGTACAATGATATCGAAATGTGTCATATTATTACTACAATTCAAATTTGTTCCGTTTCAGACAAGATGAAATGCTGAATTATTTGTCATATATATCACCATGACGACGCTTAGAAACAACGGGCGCAGCAACGCGCGCCTTTCCTTCTAGTACCGTTCTATTCCTACAAGTTTTCTGAACTACACGGCAGAGACGGCTCCGAAAATAACTTTCGTATTTTGCAGAAACTATGGAACCACACGGCAGAGACGAAAATGAGGAAAATATCCTCGAGGATATGATCCGCGGCGAGGATGACGCAAGTCACTTTCTGAACGACTCCGGTGAGGGGGATGAGTCTCTCAACCGAGGAGACGGCGTCTCCAACGTCTGGAAAGAGGCCGAACTCGGCGTCTCCGATGAGGGAGAAGCCGACAAGGCAGAAGCCGGCGGCTCCGGTGCAACATTGATTATTACAAACTCCGACGAGGTGCATATATATTTATATTAATTAATTTAGCCTCTGTTGTCTATATACACATACTAACGGTCTTTCTTCTTTTAGCCATCCGGATCGAGCAAATCCTCTGTGAGGACGAAACGAGGCCCAACCAAAAAGTTGGAGGACCATCTCCGGTACAGGATCGAAGAAGTCGCTGCAGACGGCGAACCCATTGCCCCAATTGATGTGAGACAAAAATTTGTGAAGCAATGCGGTGTTGTTGTTAGGGACTACGTCCCGATCACCATCCGAGAATGGAATAAGCCAAGGGATCCTGAAGTTAGCTGGCTCGGCCCCGAAGGCAAAAAACGCCTTTTTGAAAAGGTCATGGTTAATTTCACCTTGCCGTTGCCAGAGGTGGATCCAGAGGAGGGGGAGCCAGATGAGGAGGAGATGGATGCCCGAAAAAAAGCTCTAGTAGATAAAGTCAAGGCGTGGGCTCTTAAGAAGATGGCTGAGCTATTCAACAAATTTAAGAAAAGATTGTACACCGACTTCATCTTGAAAGATAAAACTCCGGATTTCGATCACGGGTATGAGAAGATAAGAGACTACTGGGAAGATTTTGTGGCGTACAAGAAATCGGAGGAAGCTCAGTCAAAGTCTGCAATAAATAAGGCAAATGCTGCTAAAAAGAAGTACCACCATACTATGGGGCTGGTGGCTATGCCTGTTCCATGCCTAAGTGGGACAAACTTGAGGCCGACCTGCTGGCTAAAGAGATCGTTCCAGAGCCTATAAAAGAAGGATGGACCGAACGGTCAAGAAATTGGTTTTACGGGCATGGGAGCACATTGGACGCAGAAGGAAAGTGCATATATACCAGAAGACACAAGGATAATCCCCTACTACCCATCGAAGAAATTAGGAAAGCATACAAGGATGTTGAAGAGGGACGGTTCCGTCCCGATAGAGAGAATGACGAGCTTGCACGCGCCCTTGGGAATCCCAAACACGATGGACGAACACGAGGCACCCCAGGCTCCAAGCCGTGGGCACATGGGTTTTCCGCGGAATGGAAAATATTTCCCGATAAAAGTCATCTGAGAAGAAAGGAAAGGGAGGCAAGGGAAGCAAGCGCTGCTGCAGACCGGCTGCATCATATAGAAGAAACAATGAAGCGGCAGCAGGATCAAATTGACCGACTTAGCCAGCAAGGCACTGCCGGCCTATCTCAGCAGCACATTGTAGAAGCTGCAGTCGATGCTACCGACTCATCATATCGGAAAAGCAACGTGGCTTCGAGCATGGTCCCGGCTGGTGATGATGATGCACTGACGACGGATCCTCTTCGTCGCTACCCAGTGGATGATATCACGGAGAGCACACCTTGTGAGCTACATGTGAAAGTGCTCAACTTAACCGTGAAGGTGGCGGTCGGCTATGCCGTACCAATTGGACCTACACCAACTTTCCATTGCTCCCCGGTTCCTCATGGCTACGCTATTGTCGGGGTGGATGAAGTTAGTAAAGGATTTGAGGAGCTGAAGCTGGAACACCCTGCAGGTGAAGATGGGGAGGTGGTTGAACTTGGAGAAGCCAGGAAAGGGACCATTCTATGGCGAAAGGAATTCATCGTGCTTCCAAACTGGCCGCCAAGGCCATCGACTCCTCACCAGTTTCCAACGCAACAGTCCTCTCCACCGCAGCTGCCTCAGCACTCTCCAGCGCAACAGTCCTCTTCGCCGCCGCCGCCTCAGGCGCCGTCTCCGCCGCCTCACCAGTCTCCAGTGCAGCCGTCTCCGCCGCCTCAGTCTCCAGCACCGCCATCTCCGCCGCCGCGTAAGTCTTCTCCGGCGCCGCGTGTGGGTACTCTAGGGTTCGATAAAAACCGATCACCGAAACGTAAGCGGTCACCCCACCCAAAAGTACCTCGCAAGAATCTTGCCAAGAGACCTTACGACCGTACACCGGAGGAAAATGCGGTGTACGTACAGTTCGAACTCGACGCATGGTTTGCTAATTTGAAGAAGCCGAAAGAGCTAGAGTTCCCCTCCACCCCACAAGAACATGCCGATGTCGTGAAAATGCTGAAAAATATGGCCCAACCCCCGCCAAAGCTGACACCAGACGATGACCGCTCTATTCTCAAGTCGGTTCGGGCAAATAAACAGCGGTCGAAGAGTAGTAGTGCAAGCCGGATATCAGTTCCCCAGCTCGGAGAACAGAAAAACAATCGTGCCCCCCGCTCAAAGTGTCTTCCAATACTGAGGTGAGGTCGAGCAAACATGCGGTCGGTATCGATCCTGAGTTTGTTGCACTGTATGGAGAAGCAGCCTCTGCTCGGGGCATGTCTATTGCTCAGTACTTAGACCAAATATAATTCCACGAAGACATAGTTCCAAAATACATATACCGGCACGGGCATCCTCTCGTCAAACCTGAGTTAGTCAAAGATCTACCAACAAAAATGCGAAGATTGCATAGTTGGTACATGACAAACTCAAAGAAAGGGGGAAATTGGATCTACGTGAGATATAAGAACGAGGATTACGGGTATGGAGCTGGCGTGGTGATGATTGAATTTTCTGAATTACTTCAGTTATACCAGCAAGAGGCCCTTGACAAAGCTATCATCAGTGCCTATTGTCTGTAAGTATTATTTCTGTAATTAAGTCTCTAGCTAGCTCACATCGTTCATTGCATTTATAATCTTACTCATCACTATATTAATTATGCAGAATGAAGATTCTCCAATGCAAAATAGGACAAATCTATGACATTGGGTTCGCTGACCCAGATTACATTCATGAAGTCAGCCTCCATGATTTTTACGACAATACAGAGAATAACTTAGTAAATGCGTTACGGTTTAACGAAACCAAAAGAGAAATACTATTTCCTTACAACTTCATCAAGTAAGTGTTACTACACATTTTATTTCGTTTAATTTCTCGATGTTAAGTGTATAATTGATGACTTATGCGTGCGCAGCTTTCACTTTATTCTGCTAATCATTATGCCTGACAAAGGAGTAGTACTTGTCATGGACTCATTACATAAACCCCTTAAGGAATGGGCGGACATGCAGGAATGCCTCCAGAGGTAATTTCAATCATATTATGGCACTATATCGACAACTTTCCGTTCATTTACTGATATCAAGTAATTAATATATAACTCCTTTATTGGTTTTCTTTGCCGGGCAGAGCTTGGAAACGATTCACCGCCAGGGCTAGGGGTGATTGGGCGAAGGAGCTTACATTTAAACCAATAAATGTAAATATTACTACCTAGATCCGCGCATCTCTTTGATTCTAGTTCAATACCATTACCATTCTTGATTATTATTTTGATTGAACTCTGTTCCCGTAAAGTGCTTGAGCCAGGGAAGTGGGAATCATTTATGTGGATACTACGTCTGCGAGTTCATTCGTCAGACGTGCTGTGAGAAGGGCAGAATCTTAAAACAACTTGAAGTGCGTATGCAATATTCATAATTTTAGTTTATTGCCATCAATTGTGTTTACTTTCATTCATATATATTGACCCTTTTTTAATTAGATCGAACGGTTGCGAGAAGTCCTTCTACCATAGGATCGCGTACGAGCAATTCAAGAGGAATTTGCCGGATTCTTAGATGCAGAGGTCCTAGATCCGAAAGGAGAATAATACTATAAGCTAGGTTGAAATTAAATAATGAGTGTAAAAGAGATGTATATATATAAGAATGAAACTCGTGTGTACTACATGTACCGTTTGTAATATGTTCGACTAAGCACGACGAATGAGATGTGTGTAATATATTCGTGACGACATGTGTAATAGTGGTTCACCATATTTCACTATTAGTGGCATTTTTGTAGTTCTAAAAAATATTTAATTTAAGTTTTTTAAACATGCATGCATTTGACATAATCAAATAGGTCTTATTTTTCTGAACATTTTGGTATTTTATTCATATTTTTATGAATTACAGAATAAGCATTATTGATTTTACAAATTTAAACAATTTTCTGAAATTTCTGAAAAAGTGAAAAAATCTGACGGGACAATAGTCCCGGTTCGTATTACGAACCGGGACGAAAGCCCCAGGACAATAGTCCCGGTTCGTATTAAGAACCGGGACCAAAGCCCTTCGCCCCTGCTGCCTGTGGCCGGGCCACGTGCCCCCCCCCCCCCATTCGTCCCGGTTGGTGTCCCAACCGGGACTAGCATTCGTCCCGATTTGCTAATCCCGGTTGGGGAACCGGGACGAATGGCCCAAACTAACCGGGACTATAGTGGTGTTTTCCACTAGTGGTTTGTCGTTGTTAGGGCGCAAATCGGCATGTATGTGGGGAACCGCTTGGTTGGTGACGCGACGGATAAACGGTAAGTCGAGGATGTCACGGCGCAGCAGATGAGGGAGCGGGCGTCCGAGCGCGCCATGATCTCGAGCAGGAGATCTGCCGGCAACGTCCACGCTATGTGAGTCTCCAGCGCCGTGGCTGTGTTTTCTCTCCAGCGTTTCGTTCGCGAAGCCATGCATGGCAGTATGCGAACGAGGTTTGTTGATTGATGTGAATAGATCGATCCGCTGGGACCGTCGTTCGATTCGGTACAGTTTTAGGGCCTGTTTGGAACATGGGATTTTTGTAGGAATTTCATACGATAGGGATTTTGTAGGAAATATTTCCTTTGTGCCCTTTGGAACGCAGGAATAGGAAAACGAACTTTGTAGGATTCGTTTCCTACGCTTCACGTTTCACAGGAAAGGAAAAATGCAGTCCGACCTATTGGAAAGTTTCCTGGCGTGAAAAGGCGCTTCCAGACGCTTGCCCAATCTCCATGCGCGCCAAAGTAGCCCGCGTAAAGGCCCACTCAACGCGTACTCGTATACCTAGCTAGTACCAACACTGTGAGCGGCGGCGGCCGAGCGATTGGGTCGGCGATTTCGTCCGGGACAGCAGGGGCGGCCGAACGGGGGCAAGAACTGGTCGACGGCAGGCGGCCGTCCGCCGGTCAGGGTCACCCAGCAGTACGCCCGGCCGCCGGCGAGGAGCACAGGTAAGCACAGCTAATCTCCTATGTCTATCAGACTATGCATGGATAGATCGATCCATTTACCACAGCTAATCTCTTATGTCTATGAGACTATGCATGGATTGATCGATCCATTTGCTTTTTAGCGATTTTTTCTAGTGCGAATAGTACTTTTGTTTGCCAGATTTTTTATTCTTATATAGTCCAGTAATTAACATGATTCCTCTATATACCAACTCGATTTTGGGCGATTTTCAGATGGCTTATCAACGGAGTAGTTTTGATTTTCCTGATCTCGAGTTTGATGAAAGAAATACAAGGCCTCATCAAGAAATTCGTATGCAGCATGGTGATGTTCGGGAGTTAAATCATAGGAGTCCAAAGCATAAGTAATATTAGTAAAATGATTTGGTTTAAATGTTGCCTTGCAAAATGGTTTGGCTCTTTTCTGTACAAAACAAAATTTCAGGGGCCAAAAAGAGTCTTCCTCGTGCTAGGTGGAATCATCAGATGAAGACATTCCTTATTGAGTTGCTGAAAGATTACAATGTTCCAGGCTATAGAACTCAAAATGCTTGGAGTACTGAGGCATGGAATAGTATTACAGATAGAATGAATCAAAAGTTTAGCTCATCGCTCGCTGTTGCTCAAGTGAAACAGAAGGAACAAGACCTCAAGAAAGACTACCGTACTGTGAAGGATCTAGTGAATGAAAGTGGTTTTGGTTGGGATCCTAATAGAATGATGGCCGTTGCACCGGATGAAGTATGGAGGTCATTTGGCGAGTGTCTGAATAAGGATGCTCTCAAATGGAGAGATAAATCATTTCCATATTTTGATGATTTATTTGTTTTATATGAAGGTAGTTTTCATAAGGACTTATTTGATTACAGAGCCAATAATTTTGTAACCAGCAACTAATTATATTTGTTGTAGGTCGTTATGCCGAAGGAAAGAATCGCCATGGCATGGACCATTACGCGAGCAAGGCAAAGCAACCTTCACATGGACTGCCATCAACACATTCACCATCGCAACCATTTGATATGCAGGCCCAACCATCGTTGCCTTTACATGGTGTTGATGAGCCATATATGAATTTACCTTTGGAAGATGAGGATGAGATAGATACTTCAGACTTCTCCCAGCTACAATGCTCTTCTAGACCACATGCGCGCTCCACACCAGAGACACTTTCTCAGTTTGTTGGAACACCAGAGATGCATGAAACAAAGCGCACAAAGAGAAGGAAGAGTTCTGAATTTCAAGAGAGATACTTGAAGCTGAAGAAGGAAGAAATAGATCGATTTGCAGCCATCGAGGAGAAGAAGCTTGAGGATCCATACAGCATCAACAAATGTATCAGAACAATTGAAGGCTTAAAAGGTTTACAAATCTCAGAGATGTTGCTGGCAGCAGATATCTTCAAAAGTAAGGACAATCGAGAACTTTTTCTATCATTTTCTAGTGATGAACTAAGGGTGAGATGGGTTAGAAACCAAATTGGACGTAACGAAGCAAATCAGTAGTTAGTATTTATGGAGGATATATATTTTCGTCATTGCTTGGATTGGCGTACTTTTGCTTAGCTTCAAGAGACACTACCAAGTTAGAAGGTATTTTGGGTCTTTCATTACATGGATGTACTTTTGCTTAGTTTGAGAGGTACCAACCCTCAGCTACCTAGTAAGTTACCAAGTATTCTGGGACTTCTGTTGGACAAAATAACAAATATGGATGGAGTTATTTCATTACAAAACGATATTACAATTTCATCATGCATACTCATACAAATTTTGCAATGCTTCTTAAAAAGTTAAACATGGTGGCTAATCCACATGAAAGTGAAGTACACTATCAGCCCCTTCTTGCAATATAATCCTCCCACATTTTGTTTGCAATATAATTTCGCATTCTTTTTCCTTCTTCTCGTGAGGAATTGAATGCTCTCACATCAGAGTTGTAGCTGTGGTCTCCATCGGGTACATCCACAACCTGGAGTGGGTCTATATCCAGGGGAGCATTTCTTACCCATGCCATATCTCCATCATGCAGGCGTATAAAATTGTGCAGAACACAACAAGCAACAGATATGTCAACTTGTTTGTCAAGTGGGTAAAGTGTAGCAGCTTTTAGCATTTCAAATCTCATTTTGAGTATGCCAATAATTCTTTCAATATGATTCCTTAGCTGTGCATGACGGAGGTTAAATAACTCCTTGTAGTTTTGTGGTCTTTGTCGAGATCGCCCTTGTTCTTGCAAATGATACCTTGTTCCACGATATGGGGCCAAAAACTGTGGTGTATTTGCATAACCTACATCCACAAGATAAAATTTACCGGGTGGTACTTGAAACCCATGGTTAATTGCATCTTGCAGAACTCTTGCATCCGAGGCTGATCCTTCCCAACTAGCATGCACATGCACAAATTTAAGATCAAAGTCACAAGCAACCATAACGTTTTGTGAGAGTGTCTGTTTTCTGTTTCGATAGGGTTCTTGTTGGTATGCTAGAGGAGTCACTGGGATGTGGGTACCATCAATAGCACCGATACAGTCCTGTATACATAAGAGTTTCTTCGTGAGATTTCTTTAAGACCTGAAACTATCATCTTATTTTGAAATAAAAAAATAAAGTAAATACATTCTTACAATGAAATAAGGATAGTACTGTGGTCTTCTCAAGATATGATGTGGTTGAAGGGAAGGTGGGCGTATGTATAGGCATGTAAGCTTTGTAATTGCATCAAGCACTGCTCCAAAGTGTCTGCTGATAGTTTCTGGACTTCTCTTGAATCACCAAGGAGTTTTTTCTCACGTAGCTTTTGAACCAAAGCATGAAAAATGTCAACCTCCATACGGAACTGCCTTTTGCATAGGCTTTCATGTCCAGTTAAAATTTCATTGACATACAGACCACCAGGGAGCCTGGATGTATGCATTGGTTTTTTCTCGGTTCCTACTATGGTCGGCAAAACAAATAGCATGAACTCATCTTCTTGCTGTGATCTTCGTCTGTAGTTTGGATCCATGGCAATTTGTACTAAGACTAGACACGAATACTACAAATAGCTTGTTCTATCAATTTGATATAACCTGACAAAATTTACTCATATAAGCTGAGAAGAAAAAATGAAAACAAATGTAGCAGGAAGTTGCTCATGTGAAGATATATTCTAACCGTCAGCTATGTCACCAAGCTTCTAATTGCCTACCGCAAGCTTGCTTTCCTTCCCCTTGCCTGTCGTCTCGGCCGGCCGGCAGCTCGCGAACGGTGGAGTTCTTGGCTCAACGACTCCGGCTTGGTGTGCCTGCAGTATAGAGAGCGATGAACAGCTGAGTGGAGAGTGTTTGCTAGCTTGAAGCCGGCCTCATGAAAGCATGTGTATATATAGAAGTGAGCAGTACGTGGCAACGGCTCCTTTGAACAAATGCAACGGCTAGTTCTCAAGCAAGAAGAAAGGCAACGGCTAGTAGTTTCAAATTCAAAATCTTTCCTATGTGTTTTCCTATCCTGCAATCCAAATGGCTACTAGCTTCTATTCCCACGTTTTTAATTCCTATAGGATTGCTGGGTATGGCATCTCAATTTCTGTGATTTTCCTATTCCTGAATTTTTCCTATAGGATTGCTAGGGAGGTTGTGGTGAGGGGAATATTTTCGTTGAAAAACCCTAACTCACTCAGTGGGGGCGATCTGGCGATGCTGGGCGATCCGGCCGTTCTGCCACGTCCTGGTGCGGGGCACCGCCGGTTAACCCTTGCCCCTATGCCGGTGTCCTCACCGGTATCGGGCTCTAGGTTTGAGCTGCTAGCGGAGGCGGGCAGCTTGGGAGAGAAGGACTGTGCGTCGGAAACCCCCTTCGAGGCTGCCTTGGACGTGCTCCATGATCCGGCGCTGATGGAGGGTGGGTGGTCGACGATTTCACGGAGGGGGAGAAGATCGGATGTGGAGATCGCCGACGCTTTCTGGGGGGAGATTGGATTTCCGACTCCGGAGTCCAGATCCTGGGAGAAGGCGTCATCAGCTGCTTCTGCGTTGCCTCGGCCGTCGGAGGGGAGTTCGTCCCCGGCACCCTCTCCTCGGAGGGGGGCATCCTCATCGTCGAGGTCGTCGCCACGGGGATTTCCGACGAGTCGGCCGCCCCGACTTGGGTGGCGTGGTCCGCTTCCCCGGCCGCGCGTTTCACCGCCAGCTGTTCTGGGGATGTTCTTCCCGGCCCCTGCGGAGGAGGGGCGTGTGGGCGATGATGCTACCGGGCCGGAGCTGGCCGTGGCCACGGCGGACGACCGGGGAGGTGCGGTGGCCGGCGGGATTGTCGCGGCTGTTCGAAATTCGAACGAGGCAGATGTGCCGATTGTCCTGGCGGGCCCTGTTTCACCTTGGGCCTACTTGGGCCGGCGTTTCGCCTCCCTCTGGAAAAACCCCAAGGAGCCTAGGGCTTCGATCGTACCATCCTCTTCGACGCCGTCTCGCTCACCTGCTGATCCACCGCCTTCACCGCCGACTTCAACTCCTCTGCCATTGTCCTCTCCGTCGGCGGTACGGTTCCTTACGTTGCCGGGGCTGCGGTCTTTTGCTGAGGTTGTCTCGTCTTCGACGGCTGTCGGGTCTACCGGGACCATGGTTGCGATCCCACCGCCGGGTGCTAGAGGTCCTCCGATGCATGTTGTCGCGGGGGCGGGGGCTGTTGCGATTGCCGGTGCGGGAGGTGCTGGAGCTAGGCAGTCTAGGCCAGGGGTCGCTGCGACGGCTACACCGGTGCTACGTCCGTCGGCCCCGATGATGCTCTTCGGCTGGAATGCCGGGCCGGGCTCTGGTCTCACGACGATCGGGGCTGACCTGGGGTCTGCAGGGTTGGCGCCTTCCCCTATGGTTGGCATGGGGGGGCACGCCGGCGATCTCCGTCCCGTTTGTGCTGGGGGCGGCGGTGGCCAAGAACAACAACAACAATAAAAGAAAGAAGAAGAAGGCAGCAGGGGCCTCGACGTTTGTTCCGGAGGTTGCTAAGGAACCTGCTGCTGTGGTCGCTGCGATTGCCAAGGCTCCGGCGACCCTTGAGGCTGTGGTGGTGGGGGCTGTCAAGACAAAGAAGAAGAGGTGCGCTTTTTGCAAGGGTGACTCGCATGATTCGAAGGAGTGTACTGTGGATCATTATTGCTATGTCTGCGACAAGAAGGTGCATTCCACGGCTCGATGTCCGACTCTGAGGTTGCCCAAACCGTATGCCGGGATAGGAGGTATTGGTTCTGATGAGACGATGTTCAACTACCTTTCGGATGGCATAGTCAAGCCGCATCTGGCCCCAGTCTTTCACCCATTGCTATTGTGGCGGTGACTGGGGAGGTGGTGTCGGTGGAGGTGGTGCAGACTTTGGTGGCTCGGATTTGCCCGGTGCAGGTTGCTTGGATGTGGGAGGCTATCCCCCATAAGGAAAACTCCTTCTTAGTTAACTTCCCTTCGATGGATGATTTGGAAAGAGTTGATGGGTTCGAGCTTGGGGTCCCTAAATAGCAGTCTCGGATTACCTTCGGAGTTTGGAGGGAAGCGGAGATTATGCACACTCAGGAGTTGTTGACTACTTGGGTCCATGTGGCCGGGGTCCCTCACACTGTTCGCCACTTCCTTGGTCTTTGGGCAGTTGGGACTCTCATTGGCAAGACACTCGACGTTGATTTGCTTGCTCTTCGCCGGCACAATATTGTCCGGGTGCTTGTGGCTGTCCGTGACCCTAAGCTCTTTGATAACTTTACTGTCAATGCTGATGCGTTCATTATGCTAAAAGGATATTCTTTCCGGTTCACCAAGGAGGCGGCAAATTACGTTCCTGAGCCGGATTTTGTACCCTTCTTATGGCGGAGACATGAAAAAGATGATGATGCTAGAGGCGCGGAGGAAGGGAATCGGGATGGTTCTAATATGCAGGAACCGCCCAAGTCTGCGGATGGTGATACTCAAATGACGCAAGCACCGGATGCTAATACACCCCAGACTAATTGTCTTGGGCTGTTTGACCCGACGGTGGTGTTACGGGATATTGTTGTGACTCCTATTAATCCTAACCCACAGACGCCAAGGGGGAAGGAGATTGTGGCTAGGATGCGGGCTTCTACATCGCCTTTGGCCCGCACCTCGGCCGGGACTGCCACGACGCTGCCACAGCAGGCGTCATCGTCAGATTCCAGCCTCGAGCCGATGCCTTCTGTGCCAGCCACTCTGCCGCAGACGGGTGCGGTACCCAGCAGCTCGTTGAGTGCTGGGCTGCTGCACGCTGAGGTGCTGCTTGGGCCGGCTTCGGTCGAGGTCGTCACCGACACGCACTCGATAGCGCTGCACGCGTCGGAGGCCTCCGTCGTCTTCCCGCGGGCTAGGGAGATGGACCTCGCTGTGGCGTCACAGGGTGCGGCGCCGGGGGGGACTTCGTCGCCTCGCCACCGGGGTTGTTTTCACAGCATTCTCCGGTTGTAGCGGCAGGGCTGTCGCCTGGGTCTGGGGAGGCAAGACAATCCTCTACTCCGTCCTTGGGTTTGTCGTCGCCTCCTTCGGCCGGGGGAGCTCGTTAACGCTGGGGGCAACTTCTTCGCCACTACCGCCCCCGGTATTGACCACGTCTTCATCGAGTCTGGAGGTCGATCCACCGTCGCTTCCACCCCCGGTGCCGTCTGCGCCTCGGCGTAGCGCCCGTCATGCGGTGGCGGCCGACGGTTCTTCTGCTACGGATGAAGATGCTTTGGCCAAGGCCATGCGTTGCAAGGCTGAACAATTTACCGTCACCGCTGGTATGTCTAATCGCCCAAAATCTTTTCTTTCTTTTTCAGATTCAAATATTTCTTCTAAGTTGAATCAAGTAGGAATTTCTTTGGGTAACAACAGTACAAAAACTGCGGTCTCGACTAAAGCACTGCGGTATTTGCAGTACAACCGGTTAACAGTCATTCCAAAAGCCCCTTGTAAGTCGGATATGTCTCAACTAGATGAGGAGGAGCATAGTGACACGATTGATGTCCATCTTCTTTCACATCTAGTTGGTGATTTATCGGAGGGTGGTTTAGATGAGGCAACGCTTAGTTCATTATATGATCTGAAAGCGTCTGACCGGAAATCTCGAGCCGCCTCTCTTAAAAAATAGGAAATCACCACGTAAGCAGGACGGGTCTATCAACATCTCCAATTGTTTCCAAATGAATGGTATGTTCTTGAATAGCAGAGGTCTTCTGGACTTGGCTAAACATACACGCATTGCTGATTCCATTCGGGAGCATCATTTGGATTTTGTGGGCATTTCTGAAACTGGTAAACGGGATTTTTCAGTGAGTCTACTTAACCGCCTATCTGGTGGTGTGGATTTTACTTGGATTTCTCGTCCACCTCGTGGTAGATCCGGGGGCTTATTACTTGGCATGAGAAAAGATACCATGGATGTGTTATCTAGTTCGGATGGTGATTTTCATATCAAACTCCATATCCGCAACAAGATTGATAACTTCACATGGAGTCTCGCCACGGTATATGGAGCTGCCCAGGATGAACATAAGCCTGATTTTCTCAGGGAGTTGGTCAATCTTGCAAAACATAATCCACATCCTATTATTATAGGAGGAGATTTTAATTTGTTAAGATTCCCGCATGAGAAGAGTAGGGGACGGTTTGACAACCATTGGCCTTTCTTATTCAACGCTGTGATTGATAGCCTTGATTTAAGAGAGATCTCAATGGTTGGGAGGCAATTCACTTGGGCCAATAGTCTCCCAGAGCCAACATACGAAAAGCTAGACCGTGTACTCATGGACTCGGATTGGGAAGTTAAATTCCCAATGGTCTCTGTATGGGCGCTTGAACGTATTGAGGCATTGTCGGACAACGCTCCCATACTTTTAACCACAGGGACGACTAGACCGCCATGCAAATGTCAGTTCAAGTTTGAACTTGGTTGGTTGCAGCGGGAAGGTTTTCACGATATGGTTAAAATGGTATGGGAAAGGCCGGTAGCTGGACAGAGTGTGATCCAAAGGTGGAATAATAAGTTGCGTGCTTTACGCAAACACCTGTGTGGTTGGGCTAGGTTCATGGCTGGTCAGTTAAAAATGGAAAAGCTTCGGTTGTCATCTATTATTGATGATTTAGAGGCTCTTGATGAGGTTAGACCGCTGTCAGCGTAGGAAATTGAATTGAAAAACCGATCCAATGCTGAGATAGCTGGTCTTCTTCGTGAGGAGGAGCTCAAATGGTACCAACGATCGAAAGCCCAATTCATTTTGGAGGGAGATTCGAATACAAGATACTTTCACAGTCTAGCTAATGGAAGACATCGGAAGAAACATATCCATTCTCTTTCTCAAGATGAAGGTGTGATTGAAGGTCATGAGCATCTGATATCCTACATCAAGTATTATAAAAATCTGTTCGGTGAGCCTAAGGAGGGTAATTTCTCCATGGACGAGAGCCGAATAGATGATATCACTCAGGTTTTCGATGTGGAAAATGCCCACCTTACTGCCCCTTTTTCTGAAGAGGAAGTTAAGAAGGCAATCTTCCAAATGGAACACAACAAACCCCCGGGTCCGGATGGATTCCCAGCGGAGTTCTATCAGAGCTTCTGGGAATTAGTCAGACCGGATTTGCTTGAGTTGTTCGGAGTTCTTCACTCAGGACAACTTGAAATTTTTCGTCTAAACTTCGGTGAGATAATTTTGTTGCCCAAGATTAATGAAGCAGAAAGGATCCAACAATATAGGCCGATTTGTCTTCTTAATGTTAGCTTCAAGATTTTCACAAAGGCCGCAACAATTAGACTTAATCCGGTGGCTGATCATGTTGTGCGTCCGACTCAGACGGCTTTTATGCAAGGTCGCAACATCCTTGATGGAGTTGTAATTTTGCATGAAACGGTTCATGAGATGCATCGGAAAAAATTGAATGGAGTGATTTTAAAGATTGACTTCGAAAAGGCTTATGATAAAGTCAAGTGGTCTTTCCTTCAGCAAACACTCCGAATGAAAGGTTTTTCTGAGGAGTGGCGGGCTATGATTCATAACTTTGTTTCTGGGGGAAGTGTTGCTATCAAAGTCAATGACGATGTTGGCAGATATTTTCAAACCAGGAAGGGGTTAAGACAAGGCGATCCATTATCACCAATGCTATTTAATATAGTGGCTGATGGTCAGATTGAAGGAGTAGTCCCTCATCTTGTGGATGGTGGGTTATCGATTCTTCAATATACCGATGATACGATTCTTTTTATGGAACATGACTTAGAAAAAGCGAGAAATCTGAAATTAATTTTATCAGCGTACGAGCAACTTTCTGGTCTGAAAATTAATTTCCATAAGAGTGAATTGTTTTGTTTTAGTGAGGCCTCGGCTGACGCTGCCCTGTATGCTGAGTTATTCGACTGTGGGCAAGGTCAATTTCCTATTAACTATCTGGGCATTCCGATTCACTTCAGAAGGCTCACGTTAGCACAATGGAAAATTGTGGAGGAACGACTAGAGAAGAGATTGAGCAGCTGGAAAGGAAAGTTATTATCCCTTGGTGGAAGATTGGTTCTCATAAACTGGTACTATCTAATATGGTACTGTATATGATTTCCTTCTTCCAACTGCCAAAAGGAGTCTTGCATCGATTAGATTATTTTCGATCTCGATTCTTCTGGCAAGGGGATAGTGAGAAAAAGAAATACAGACTGGCTAAATGGAACATAGTTTGCCGTCCCAAAGATCAAGGAGGGCTGGGTATTCATGACTTAGAGGTCAAGAATAGAGCTCTCCTCGGTAAGTGGTTGTTTAAACTACTGACTGAAGATGGGGTATGGCAAACTCTCCTAAGGAAAAAGTACATAGGCTCAAAAGCGTTATCACAGGTTTCTTGGAAACCTGGTGATTCACACTTCTGGGCCGGTCTAATGGCGACGAAGAAATTCTTCTTCCCATATGGTTCTTTTTCCATTAAGGATGGTTCGGAGATAAGGTTCTGGGAGGATAAATGGTTAGGTAATACCACACTCCGAGAGCAATATCCGGCTTTATATAATATTGTCCTTGGTCGTCACAAGAGCGATACTCTCGCTAAGGTGTTGGAGAATTCTCCACCTAATGTGACGTTCCGACGAGATCTTATTGGTCCCAGGTTAGCATCTTGGAATGAGTTGCTACAACGTTTGGCTTTAGTTAACCTGACGGATGGGACCGATGAGTTTCGGTGGAATTTACACGCTAACGGTAAATTCTCGGTGGACTCTATGTATAAAGCCCTCATACAGCCAGATTTGCCTGTGGAAGATAACCACAAAATTTGGAAGATGAAGATCCCACTCAAAATCAAAATTTTGCTTGGTACCTTCGTCAGTGGGGTAATTCTCACTAAAGATAACCTTGCGAAACGCAATTGGCATGGGAGTAAAAAGTGTGTCTTCTGTCATAAGGACGAGACAATTAAACACTTATTCTTCAAATGTAGATTTGCGAGTTCTATATGGTCAATCATCCAGATGGGTTCCAACTTATTCCCACCATGTAGCATTGCTAATATTTTTGGTAATTGGCTAAATGGTGTGGACAATAGGTTTAAACGACTTATTAGGGTGGGAGCGTTAGCCGTTATATGGTCGCTTTGGCTATGTAGAAATGACAAGGTTTTTAATGATAAGAACTCGTCTCTCATGCAGGTGATCTACAGAACTACTTCTACTCTCTGTTTGTGGTCTCCGTTGCAACATGTGGAGCATCGCGACCTTTTTATGGAGGTGTGTACTAGTCTGGAGGGAACGGCGAGAGATTTTTTATCCCAACATGGATTGCAGCATAATTTGCGGATCGGCCCTCCACCACCATAAGCGTGTTTACAATTTCTCATTTTGATATGTAGCTCGCCTTGTTTTATTTTTATACTTTTGTTGATGACTTTTGGCTGTGTGCATCCTAGCTATGCAGAGGCCGGGTGTATTACTTGAACTTTTAAGTAATAAAAAGCTCCCTTTATCGAAAAAGTGGCACTCCACTCCGCAACGAAACTTCCAGGTCAACTACGACCACACCCGTGCTACAAAACACACCTGGGGAAAAAGTCATCTTTTGACCCAAAATAAAACACACTCCTTTTTCACCAACACTAACTGAGAGTTTAAGCTTTTTTATGTGAGGTCATGTTCTCTCTGTGGTGTACTCCTAAACTTGCTGACATATTTGTGTTGCCTTCTCTACTTCTCTGTTTATGTGAGGATGGCTGAGTGATGTTGCAAAAGAGTGAGCCAGTGGTTATATTTTTTTCCATTATTGCTACTAATTTTTAGCAACGTTTCGCTAAAAAAAATATTTGTTTATCTATCATCAATTATATTAGAGTGGATGCGCGTTGTGGCTTCTTTTCCTTCTAGTTCATCTGTAATTCTGTTGGGATCGGACTGTTGGGATCGGACAGCTTATAATCCATGGCACCCCCTCAAAATGTAGAAATTTATTTAGATACTAATTTTTAACTAATTTTGGCTAAATGCTGCTAGTATTTGGACTAATTGTTGCTAAATGCTAAGTATAATAGGTAAGTTTTTAAGCTTGGCACCCCACCAATTTTGTTCTAGATCCGTGATGCATCCAAAATGCATCTACTTTTCCAAGCACTTTTCCTCACAATTTGCTCCGAGATCCTTCCATACTTGAATAAAACTGCTGATTCTGACGCTGTTTTTAGCAAAGTCTCTCTCCTGGTTATTTTTGCAGGAAATAAAATCGGGGAAAAATACCACGTCAATATTTATGGAAAAGAAGCTCGTGGGACAAAAGATGGACACGAGGGGGTGCCGGAGGGCCAAATGGGGTGGCCCCACGCAGCCTGGTACTGTGGCCGCGTGGGCCCCCCCAAATGGGCCTCGGGCACCGTCTCGCCTCTGGTCTTCGGCTCACGCCTTCATATATGAGAAAAAACACTTGCCCTAGGAGGAGAGGAGCTTTCACGAAACACACCGCCGCCACCATCACGATCTTCGTTTCGGGGGACAGATCGATCCAGGATTTCTCCTCCGGTGGAGGGATCCGGAGGCCGTTTTCACCGCCATCACCACCGCCGTCATCTCCATCAACCATGAGCTCCATCACCATCACCATGTGTGAGAAGTTTTCTGTAGGCATGTGAGGTGGATGGGGATTGGATGAGATTGATCATGTAATGCTACCCGTTGTTCGATATTCTTAGGGTTTATCTTGAGGATGCTTTTGTATTGTGTTGATGCACTTGTGCTATGTTTAATGCTTGCTACTAGGGTCCGAGTGGCATGATTTCAGTACTGAACCTTTTGCTTCATCATATAATTGAGTTTAGTATTTACCTGCAAAGTGTATCACCTGCTGTTATGTCGAACCTGCGAACCCTAAAAGTGACGTTTGGGGAAAACAAGGGGGAGATGTTCTAGTTTGAGGATCCTATGTGTTCATGGAGTGTTAATGCTTTGTCCCGGTCTTCACGAAAGGGTAGACCTTAATTACCTGTAGTTCCAAGTTGGCCCCGGTAAAATGGGCAGGTAGGGCAATAGATGTTGTGCAAATTCTCTTTGTTAGTGCGCATAACTATTTAAGGAACACATACCTACATATATCGGAGTTAGAGAAAAAGCCCCATTGCTAGCTTTACTTTATTATATGATCAATCTCATTCATGCAACGCCCCGCTATCACCTCATGCCTACGTTTTAAGTTTCTGTGTTGCACTTTCACTTTTCCGGTGAAAACTGGGAAATACTTGTTACTGCTGATGTTTTATTTCTGTTCGATTAAATCCTTTACTGCCATCACTACCACTGCTGCAAGTTATTGATATACAGGTGTGGTTGAGAGTGACGCCTCAATTGCTAAGGTCTTATCGATATTCTTGTGTTCCCATCGTGTCGAACTATAAATTTGGGGTAATACTTCCCAACGAAGACTTCAGCGATCCCCTATACTTGTGGGCATCAAGACGTTTTCTGGCGCCGTTGCCGGGGAGCCTAGCTTTATTGGTAAGACAACTTGATATCATTTATTTGCTGCATTTGCTTGTTCCTAACCATGGGAAAGGAAAAGACCACTCCGAAGGAAATTAGGCCTTCAACTACTCGTGCAGGTAACGACTTGCTAAGTAGGAAAAACTTTTCACCTGATGCTGCTTCTGCTGTTGTTCCTAGGAAAAGGGGAAAAATTGTTTCTAGTTCACCATTGTCTAAAATGTCTACTAGTAATGAGAATGATTTAACATGTGGTAGCATAGACAAAGAGGTGGCACTTGAAACACCTGAAATTCCTGAAATATCTGAGTTAACTGAAACACCTGAGAATCCTGAATCTTCTATTTATAAAAATGTGGAATCTGAACTAGAAGATAGGGAATATTGTGATGATATGGAAACTTCTTCTGAGAAGGAGGATGCTATAATTAAGGCTTTCATGAGTCCACATTATGATGAATGGATAAACTTGCTAGCTACATTAAATTGTCCTCTTGATTTTTTCCCTGTTACTGATAAAATGAATGGTTCAGCTATTAAAATTAATGATAAAGACTATGAGTTTCATATTAAACCTGAACACATTGAAAGGGTTGAGAAGTCTAAGTTTTATGGGAGCGAGGATGAGTTTCCTTTCGATCACGTTGCTGATTTGCATGAATTATCTGAGTTATTTGGGATAGGTGAAATTAACCAACGCTACTATTTCTTGAAATTGTTTCCTTTTTCTTTGGGAGGAAGTGCTAAAACTTGGTATAATTGTTTAGAACCTGGATGTATTACTAGCAAGGAAGAATGTTTGCGGATGTTCTTTGATAAGTACTTCCCTGCTAATAAAATTCATGGTCTAATTCTTGAGATTACTAATTTTTCACAGAAAGAGAAGGAGGATTTACCCCAAGCTTGGGGGAGGTATGATAAGATGGTTAGGAAATGTCCTATCCATGGCCTCAAAGAGAATGAAATACTTGATATATTCTACAATGGACTAACTGAAAACACCAGAGCCTATCTTGATAGTATTGCAGGTAATGTTTTCAGGGAAAGGACCGTTGATGAAGCAACTGAGCTATTGCGAACTATCTCAAAGAATTATGATGATTGGAACACTGATGAGATATTTCCGGAGAAAAAAGGAGGTATAATCAAACTGAATGATGAGGCAATGAAAGTAGCCTCAAAGGACATTAAAGAGAAGGGAATTAAAACTCTCATCTCAAGGAATTATCTGAAAGGGGTGTCAAATTTCCTGATGATCAACCATGTTTCCCTATCCCAGTCAATGTTATTGGCACCACAAAAGGTAATGAAAAGGTAATGTCTTTTACTGAAGAACCATATGAGAATGATTTTGCTTATCGTCATGATCCTGAAGAGCATAATATTAGAATGATGATAATGGAAAACTCTCACAAAATTAAATTTCTTCGTGAAAGTTTGCATGTTAATGTGGGAGAGGTAAAAAGAATTGTTAAACATTGTGAGATGATGAATAATCAAGTGGAACAAATGATTTCTCTTCAAAATCAATTGTATGAAAAGCTTAATGTGAAGAAACAGGTTTGTGGAGTTAATACTAGGGGAGGTGCAAGTACTCAGGACCCTGACTATCCTGAGGACCATCCCAAGAGGAAAGAGCAAGAAGCTCGAAAGAAAAAACTTTCTGCAGGCAAATCTCCCAATGAAAACCAAGATAAAGATGATTCTGAAGAACAAGATAATGATATCTCTATTTCTGATGCTGAGACTGAAGATAATAATAATGAAGAGGAGGAATCATCCTCACCTGAAGAAGAACCACAAGAAGTTGAAAATGTTGAAGAACCTAAGGCAGCTGAGAAGGAAGACCCTCAACCATCTACTGAGAAGAATAAGAAGAAAAATCATCCAAGTTCACAAAAAGGTAAAGAGAGGGATCCATGGGTACAAAGACCCATACCATATCCTCAAGAGGTAACGAAAACTTTGGATGACTCTAGATTTGAGAAGTTCCTTGAGTTGATTAAATCTTTATATTTGCAAATTCCTCTTGTTGATGCTATTAAAATTCCTCCTTATTCAAAATACATGAAAGATATTGTCACTAATAAAAGAAAGATTCCTACTGATGCTATTTCTGCTATGCTTGCTGATTACTCCTTCAAAGGGAAAGTGCCTGAAAAACGCGGAGATCCTGGTATTCCAACTATTCCTTGTCATATTAAAGAAACCTATGTGAGATATGCACTATGTGATTTGGGGGCTGGTGTTAGTGTCATGCCTTTCTCTTTATATAAGAAACTTGACTTAAACAAATTAGTTCCAACTGAAGTTTCATTACAAATGGCTGATAAATCAACTGCTATACCTATTGGAATATGTGAGGATGTACCCATTTCTGTTGCTAATGTGATAATCCCTACAGACTTTGTTGTATTGGAAATGCCTGAGGATGATAACTTATCTATTATCCTTGGTAGATCTTTCTTAAACACTGCAGGGGCTGTGATTGATTGCACTGAAAGCAAAGTGACATTCAACGTTAAAGGAAAGGAGCACACTATCTATTTCCCCAAGAAGAAAGCTGTTACAATAGTAAACCAAATGGTGAATTGCATTAAAAGAAATACTCTTATGATTGGAAGTATTGAAGTTCCTTTACCACCTCCTGAACCAAAATATGCAACCATAATGATTGGAACTATTCCAGTCAAATATGAGGTAACTTGAATCTCTTCCTTACATATAAAATAAAAGATCATGTGTTATATCTTTTACATATTATTAATGAGACCTGATCAACCTCATTATTAATGTGGAAATGATGAAAACTTGATCCCTATAAAGATTGCTTGCATTTTTTATTTTATATACTCAAGAATTCTTAAAAGCATTTGCTTGGGCATATTTATTTTAAAGTGCAGAAATTTCAGAAATCTTGTTTTGAAAAGTCTCTGTAGAAAATTTTCTCGAAAAATTCCAGAAAAATTTGGAGGTAAGTTATTTTACCAGAGGAGCTAACTGCCAAAAGGGGAGCACCAGAGGGCCACCAGGGGCCAGAAGGGAGTGCCCCACGCGGCCACAGTACTAGGCCGCGTGGGACCCACCATCTTGGTCCACAGAGGGAGTCAAGTGGATGGCCAGTGCCCATCTCCTCCCTCTCGACAGAAAACCAGCCCCAGGTATTTTTTCCAAATTTTCCCGAGCTCTCTTCCTGCTATCCTTGGATCTCCAAGTTTAGGGCAGATTTTTCAAATCTGTTTGGTGGGATTCCTCATTGGTATGTGACTCCTCCACTCATCCAATTAGTTTTTGTTCTTGTGCTTTATATATGGAGTATTTTGCTGCACTAGTTGTCACTAAATATGATTGAGAAATCCATGGATTTAGGTTTCCTAGTTGATATTTATGCATGATATTGATGTGGAGACTAGTTGTGGATGGCTTAATGTTGTATTATAGTTTCACATCTTGAGTTTTGTTGAAATTTATTTATGGGCAGCAAGGTACCATGTTTAGCAAGGGCAAAGGATTGCTTGGGATGAGCTCAAGACCCAAGAGAAGAGCATGCAAGGTCTCCCTCAACTACGATGACAATCACCTTTGGGAGGACTCCGCATTCTTTGTGGGGGAGAAGTTGAGAATTCACACCATGAGATGGCAAGACCCCCATGTTCTTCAAGAATGGGGAATGGAAGAGGACTTCAATTCCTTCGCCACAGCGACCGGGTTGTTGGCATTTGCTCAAAACCCACAGGAGATGTATGAGGAGCTCTCACGAGAGTTCCTCTCTACCTTCAGATTTGAAGGGCCTGAGACTTATAAGTACAAGAATAAAAGTAAGGCACCTTCTCCCACTTTTGTTTGCAAATTTAGTATGAAGGGAGAGCGTCTTGTTATGTCTCTAGATGAGTTTTGCAATGCTATAGGTGTAGCAAATACGGGGAGTTGGGCAGAAACCGGTGCTGATTCAAATGCTGAACTTGTTAATTTTTGGCACTCTGTTTCTATTAGATCCCTTGATAGATTAATGAGGGGAAAATTTACTCACATACAACACCCTAGCTTGAGGTACTTTGCGTTGTTCCTTGCAAGAGGCTTTCTTGCAAGAGACAACACTTCTGCTTCCACCGGACCCATTGTTTATCTGCTAAAATGTGCAAAAGAGAACAAAGCATGTGAGTATAATTTGGGGGTCATTCTAGCTAGATCATTGAATAATGCTGTAAGTAGGAATGTCTCTGATGGAACCCCTATCTACGCTAGTGCTATTGCTACTTTGATCTATAAATACATTACAGATGAAAGAGGATATGATGATAATATGGGAACCCTTGTAGAGAAATCCACATTACTCGATTTTGCTTTGTTATCCAACATGGGAATGAGTGTTCCATATGGGGGGATTCATCTCTACACATATTTGAGAACTAATGGACGGAAAATTTCCATTAGGCTCCCTTGTACTGACCTTTTTGACAGGAGCACTGGAAAGTGGATCGTGAGGGAGGAGCCACCGCAGGAGGAGCCACCGCAGGAGGAGGCACAAGCTCCACCACAGCAGGGGTACCAACCTCAAGAGATGCCACAATACCCAAGCATGGGAAGCTACCCATATGGTTACTACCCTGGAGGTGGAAGTGGTGGATATGGCTACCACCCGGGATATTAGCTTGATTGCAAGCTTGGGGGAGTATTTCTCTTCCTTTCATTTCATTGTCTTATATCACTCTTATTTTGTTTCGGTTTCTTTCTTTCAAATTGCAAAAAACCCAAAAAGATTTTATTTTTTCTTCTTGCTTATTTACTTCTGGTCATTTGTTTTATGTTTCTAAAAACCAAAAAGAACAAAAAGATTTTCCTTTTCTTGAGTCCGATGCAAAAATGGAGGTGCAGGAATTTCTGAAATCTGCTCACTGTTTTATTTTTCATCTTTTTCTGCAACTCCAATTGAGCTGAAATTTTAACCATAAATTCAACTTTTCACAGCCTACACACCTGTAAATTATGACAATTTTCTGAGGTGTTTAGGTAGGGTAAAAGCAGTACTGTATGCAGTGATATTTTTCTGGCAGATTTGAGTTTTTATTGTGCAGTTCGAGTTGGGAGAGGAGAACAACAATGATAAGTTGATGCGCATGAAGTAGATGAAAGGTATGACACCTTTGCCATGATTATGAAGACTTTTTAATAACAGCAAGTGTGCACTTCTTAATCTCTTTAACATCTAAGGAACTGGTAGCAAATGTTTATCTTCTCCCTGTTTTAGTATGTATGATGGTGCAAGTGAGATATTATTTAGGGATAATACTTGGCTATGGTTTGAACAACTGTAATTCTAAACAAAGGTCTATGCATCCCATTGTGCTTACTAAACTTGCCAACCATGGAGAAAATGAAAGAATCTTTCAAAAGTTAAAAATGAAGTCTTATGCTTGACAAGCTTAGTGGTTAGGAGTTAGCTTAAATGTGCTGACATATGGAAAGCTTTTTAACATTGCACTTAAATTAAAATTGGTTGATATCATGTACTTTTTTCTATGGATGCCTATCATGTCGAAATAAATGTGGAAACTAGCAAGTTTGAGGAGTGGAAATAATTGGCTAGAGAGACGCCCGGGCCGCCAATCTAAGCCATGCATCATTCATGGTGGAAATTTATGGCATAACATATTGAACATCCAGTGATGCACTTGATAATAAAAAGCTAAACCATTAGCAAATAAAAGAAGTGCTTGTATTGTTCATTGTCCGTTTGTCTTGTTGTTTGGACATGGGCTTGTCCATGTCCTGGGACAAGAGGTACCCCGGTTGACGCTCTTAATGATGCCTTTAATCTCGCAATGACTGAAAAACTCGAGCTTGTCTAGCTACACGAGTTGAGTAGCATATGGTGTAGGTACTCGTATTCACGGGTGAAAGGACACGGATGTCACCTAGAGGGGGGGGGTGAATAGGCGATTTAAAATTATTACGGTTAAGGCTTGAATAAATGCGGAATAAAACTAACGTTTAATTTATCAAGCCAAAACCTAAACTAGCTAGGTTCACCTATGTGCACCAACACTTATGCTAAGCAATATAATCAACTAGGTGATAGCAAGATATATGACTTTAAGCTAGATGTCTATCACAAAGTAAATAGCATAAGTAAGAAGCTCGGGATAGAAATACCGAGGCACTTGGAGACGATGATTTTATCCCGAAGTTCACTTCCCAATGGAAGCTAGTCTCCGTTGGAGCGGCGCGGTGTTCACCAATGTGAAACACCGAGTAGCCTTGATATGGCACACCGTATCTCCGTTGTGTCTTACCACCAATGTGGCGAGGCACTTGTCACTATGTTGCCGTTGAGGTTGACAACTAGAACCTTTACAAGGGTGAAGCTCACTCCACAAGTTGGAGGGTCTTCACCAAATGCACCGAGCCGCCAAGACTCGATGCCCAAGGCCAGGGCACACGCCACAACTCAATTGATGGCTCCCGGCAATATCTTCGTAGCTACCAAAGCTCCGAAGCAACAAGGTTGAGCCACACTCCACAATTGGAGGCTCCCAACAAATCCCGTAAGCCACCAAGACTCCGAGAAAATCAAACCGTCTAGGGTACCAACGTGCCCTAGAGGAACAAGCTCTAGGGCACCAAAGTACCCAAGAGTAAACAAGCTTCTCAACTTCACTTTCCACGAATCACCGTGGAGAACTCAAACCGATGCAACTAATGCAATGGCAAGAACACACTAAGTGGACAAGTTCTTCCAACCCGAATCCAACCAAAGCAACTAATGCTTGGGAGGGATTTGGGAGGAAGAACAAGGAGAAACACAAAGAAACTCCAAAGATCTAGATCCAATGTGTTCCCCTCACTTAGAGGAGAAACCGATCGGTGGAAACGTGGATCTAGACCTCCTCTCTCTTTTCCCTCAAAAACTAGCAAGAACTATTGGAGGGATTAAGAGATAGCAAAGCTCTAAGAATGTCAACAATGGGGGAAAGAGAGCTCAAGAGGTGGGAGAAAGTTTGGGAAGAAATGGGGAAGAAGACCCCTTAAAAGGGGAGCCCAAAATATGGCCGTTGGGGCCATTTTCGCGCAGCAGCCAAGGGGAGGCCGGCCTGGCCGGCCTGGCAACAGAGGAGGCCCGGCCATGCCCCGGCCATGCCCCGGCCATGCTGGGCAGCCCTCCCCCCCTTTTTTCCTTTCTTTTCTTTTCTTTTTCTGCCTAGAAAACGTCCGGTACCGGAAATGCAATAACTTTTGTATCCGGACTCCGTTTTCGATAATCTTGGACTCGTTGGAATCACCACAACAAGAACTACAAGATTATGCATAAAAACATCAGAGTCCAACAATATATTATAATAACAAATGAGGAAATATTAAACCTCTTTCTTGCAAACCGGAAATGCAATATCTTCCACATACGAACTCCGTTTTCGATAATCTTGGACTCGTTGGAATCGTCACAACGAGCACAACAAGATTATGCAGAGAAACATCATTGTTCAAAAGTATATGGTAAAACCAAAATATGAAAGGTAAAACCTTTCTATTGAAAACCGGAAAACCATATCTTTTGCAAATGAAGTCCGAATGAAGTGAAACCAACTTTGTTGGAAAGAGGACGACAAATGCTACCCTATATCATGTGAGAATATTGAAACCAAGTAAGGGAGATTTTTCTAATAAACGGAAGAGTGAAACCTTCCGCATAGATGGACCGACAAAATCTCCGACACCGAAAACTCAATAGGGAACACATATGAAAACCGTTTTCGGTGACCTTGGCCTTGTCATGACAAGCACGACAAGCACCAATACCACACCACGATAAGAGCCAAATAGGAACCAATAAAGATGATGCCAAGGATGCAAAGGTTTGAGCTCTCTACGACCGATACGCTAAAGCTCACTTGAGAGCCCCTCTTGATAGTACGGTTACCTATCCTAAAACCCGGTCTCATAACTACACCGCGAGACCGATAAACTAGAGACCCTATCAAGATCATACCTTTGCCTTGCGCATTCCACTTGAGCTAGATGATGACGATCTTGATCTACTCTCAAGTGGATCACCTTTCTTGATTTTGCTCCGCTTGGTGAAGACACGCATATTGCTCCCCCATACACCAAGATGGGAGAGACATTCTTCGACATATCTTCACATGGCCTTTATCTTGATGATCACCACGTGACGCCATCCACCATGGACAACATAGGATCTTGATCAACAAATGATCTTCTTCTTCACATGCCCTAATCTTGTATGTTGATCAACTTGCACTTAGCCTTGATCAACATATAGTCTTCTTCTTTTAGCCTTGACTCCAACATATGGAGTCCAAGCATTCCTTATGGACCAACACTGCAAATATAACTCAAAGCACACATTAGTCCCTAGAGATTGTCATTAATTACCAAAACAACACATGGGGGCAACCATGCCCTTTCAATCTCCCCTATTTTGGTAATTGATGACAATCCCTTTTGAGAGGGTTTATATAATGAATTAAGCAACCTTGCAAGACAAGGATGCATGAGCATGAGAGGCAAATGCTTAAGAACCAAACGAAAGCATAAGACCAAATTCCCTTAAACCCTCTAAAACTTCTCCCCCATTGGCATCGATTGCCGAAATGGGAAGAAAAATTTTAGATGGCCAATATAATGTGAGTTCCTCCACAAGTATGCATTCCTCAAGATATGAGTGAAATTAAATGCACATATCCATTGATGAATAATAGAGGAAATCAAACTATATTGAGGATCCAAAGATGGCAAAGGATGAAATCATTCTAAACATCTCCACAAAGGAGAAAAGCAATCAAGAAGATCCTAACTGAGAATTCTAAAAAATAGAGAAGCTCCCCAATGTTCATACACTATTGCGGAGTGAACAAATATGGAATCCTCACTCCCCCATAATCATCTAGAACACTCACAAAGTGCAAGGATGTAACCATTAAAGCAAAACAAAGCACTTTCACCAAAGATGTGGTTGAGCCATATGGAGATACTAATTATTAATGAAGGCCCAACCAAGAGTATGTGTGTGTGACAAGACAATTAATTTGATAAGACACATAGTCTTAACCAAATGGAGATAAGTTATATATCAAGCATTGACACACATAACTTACAAAGAAGATTTTTCAAAAAGAATATGTTCACAAACTCGAGGATACCAATTTTTTTTTTAAATTCAACATAGGATTGGCCCAACCGAGATAAAAGGAAGATCTTTTTAAAGGGGTATGTTCACAAGCTTAGGGGTACCAATTGGAAACTAAAACCAATTGAAGATTCCAAAAGATAGTGAGAGAATTTAGCCGATAAAAATCAACATGCTCACCAAGGTAAGCATGAAGACAAAGATCCTCACAAATACATGAGTGTGCAAAGATACCGATAAAAAAATGAGACAAGCACTCATGAGACAAAATTGGAGCCACCAAAGAATTATAGATAAAAGCAAGGTAGCTCAAAAGAATTAGGATACCAACTAAAAGGTGACCTCTCTCATATGTATAGGTTTCTAAGTAGACAAATCATTGATGATATACATCCACAAAGAAACTTGCACATATGAGATGGTTGATAAAGTGGAAACCATGGTATCCAAAAGGGAAGTCATGAATATACAAAAGATATTATTGCTTAAAAGCATAGCACATAGCTCAAATTTATCTCATTGTATATAAATGAACTTCAAAAATATCAAAGACATCACACATATCACTAAGGGAACAAGAGATAGTGAGGATGCTTTGAGATAGGCAACAAGTATCACAAAGAAATAATACCAATTGAAGAAAAGGATTTTTGCACTTCCATCACAAATATCACAAAGATATACCAAGTGAAGGAAGGAGCCAATGCCATAACAATTGTACATTTAAAGTTTTCATGCCAAGGGGCAACCTACACAAGGTTGAATACAAGAAAAATATGCATGGGATAGATACTTGTTACCGAAATAGCATTGGTGATGGTGAAGATGAGAATTTTTGTTTATCATCAAAGCTTGACTCCAATAATCGCATGGTGAGAACACTGATGGGGGGATACTTTACAGGTAGGCCCATGGACCCTGAAAGTAGACCCGCCAAGACCAAGAAGGCCAAAGCCGAGTCACGTATCAAGTCACATGGGCTGGGCTGGAGACAAGCCGAGCAGGGCCCGTGTGGAGAAAAAGACTAGTCCAAAGGAGGAGTCCAAGTACAACCCGGAGTCTAAACTTGGAAGACCAAGACGTAGAGTAGGACTCCGTGTTCTAGTGTGACTCGGTGTAAATTGTAAGTCCAGAGACCCGGCAGCCTTTATAAGCGGGGTCCTGGACCTTAGATCAAAAAGTCCAACCAGTAGAGATAAGCTTCAACCAATAGAGAAACCCTAGCCACCAGAGAGAAGTCGCCGGCTCCTAAGTTGTGGGAGTCGGGTCCTTGTAATCGAGATACAATCAAGAGCAATAACATAGAAGCAGGAAGTAGGTCTTTACCTCGAATCAGAGGGGCCGAATCTGGGTAAATCCTTCTTCCTTGACGAGATTAACCGTTCCCACGTACTTCAATCACCAATGGCCCCAGAACTCATCTTCCCGGAGGAAGAACTTGCCGTGACAACCCCACGACAGTTGGCGCCCACCGTGGGGCCTACGGTGACAAAAGGAGTTGAGATCGTTGGAGCTGCTCGTCGAGCTATGGAGAAACTCGCCATCGGGCGGGTCTACACTGATGAGCATGGAGAGACAGAGATCGATGACTCAGGCTGGACTTCGAAGATGAACGAAGTCGACGAAGGCTACCAGCTTGTCTTTGGAGGAATCAACGTGTTCGTCGGGATGGTGTGCACGTCGGGTCTTCGCGAGAACTCGGCGGAGTCGGTACCAGAGCTAACTGTTATTGTCGAGTCCGACGGCGAGGAGTCGGTTGGAACTTCAGAGGTCGGCATCATCGCCGAGTCTGAGGAACCCCTAGCTGAGGAACCAGAGGTGATGCAAGAGTCAGATTCAGATTATGATGCAGATTCAGAGTCCATCCTACCCTTTTTTGAAGATCGACTTGGGTGCGGGATAGAGGAAGAGGATTATGAGGAGTCGCCAGTACGCGCTCGTGTTGTGGGAGTCTACATGTCTGGAAACACCGGGAATCAGTTTGATCCAACTCTATTGACAAAGGAGATTAATGCAAGTAATGCCGCAGAGAGGGCGGCCGAGTTAACCAACGCTCGTGCTGCGTTGGAGAGGCAACTAGCTGATATCACAGAGGCAAACCGGAGACTAGCTGCAGAGCAGGCCCGAGTCCAAGATGAAGCTCAGGTCGTGCGGAGGCGCCGCGAGGAGCTTACTTCAATTCAACATCGCCGAGCCAGGAGTCGCTTGCATGATGGAGTCCACATCAATCCAACCAATCTATTCACCACACCCAATGGTCCAGGCAGAGGAGCCGGACTAGGAGGCTCAGCGGCAGCAGGAGGCGCCGCCGGAGGAGCCGGAGGAGCACCACCACCACCACCACCACCACCACCCCCAGAAGGATCGGGAGGCAGCCGTGCCAACGGACCACCGCCTGAAGGAGGAGTCGGAGGAGGAGCATCTGGTGGCTTAGGGTCACAGCCTAACAGATTTCATACTCCAGAGGGACATTATTCTAACCCTATGGACAACGTTCATGCGGCGACTCTGAGATTGGAAAATATTGTGGTACCAGAGGGACCAGCAGGACAGGAGACTCGTGAAGCTATCGAGTTACTGAAGACAGCTTTGACTCAGCAAGCTTTGTATCCAACTTTTCCAGATGCAAGTAGACTACATTCAACACCCTTTAACTCAGGTACGAGGAGTCGGCACGGCGAGTCCAACCCGGCAAACTCTACGAGTGCAAGGCGTCGTGAACTAGTGAGGAATCGTGCAAACATACCAACTGCTTCACAAGCTCAGCTAGTGGTTGATGAAGCAAGGCAACGACGAGAGAGAGAAGCAGCAAGAGCTCGGGAGGCAGAGAGGGACAGAGCGTTAGTGGGTGCAGTTAACCCGCCTCAGCCAACCCGGGTGCACGAGGAGGTGAATTCTCCTGGTGCTTCCCCAGCATTAACAGGACCAGAGTGTTTGTCCGATGCCATCAGATCCGAGTCCTTCCCCAGCAGTTTCAAGGAGCCGCGCAAGGTTCCAAACTATGAGCCCAACATGGACCCGACCTCTTGGTTGGGTACATACGAGATGGCAATGAGTATTCGCAATGCCACAGGTAATCTGTGTGCCAAGTTCATGTATCTTATGATGGAGGGAGCAGCCAAGGTGTGGATGCGTAATTTGCCTCCCAGGTCAATCAACTCTTGGGAGCAATTGAAGGCGGCTTTTATTCAGAACTTCCAGGGCACATGCAAAAAACTCAGCACCATTGAGGACCTGGAGCGGTGTGTCCAGAGGAAGGGCGAGTCAGCAAGGCACTGGATGAAGCGAGTCTCAGAGATCATTAATTCCTCACAAGGACTCCCTCCAGTTTCAGTGTTAATGGCGATGGAGAGAAATTGCAGTTACAATCCTTTGAGTTGGAAGCTAGGTCGTATGAAGGAGAGCCTGAATCAAGGTATTCCCCTTACGATTGGTGAGATCATGGCAGGTGCTAACAAGCACGCTGCCACAGACAAAACAAAGGATCAGGAGGAAGGAACTAAAGGACAAGGTGGCAATGGACAGAATCAGAACCAGAATCAGAACCAGAATCAAGGTAGTGGCAAGAGGCCGTATGGAGACAACTCTGACCTAGTGGCCAACACAAACACTGGAGTCAGACGCAAGGATAATAATTCTGGTGGATACCAAGGCCGCACTCCACGCACGGAGGAGGTCTTGAGGATTCCCTGCCCTAAACATGCTAAGAACGGTAGATGCGGTCATACCTTGGGACAGTGCGTAGATTTGCAGCGCGCCAGGTTCCAAGGGCCAGGAGGTGGTAACAACAATGGTGGATATAGAGGAAACAATGGAGCCGGAGGACCCGGCAATAACGGTGGAGGAGCCGGCAATAACCCAAACCAACCTCAAGGAGGAGGTCACCAGCAGGGCGGGTTCCAACAGAACCCGAAGCAGCTCAATGATGGCAATGGTCAGTATTATGTCACAACTCGGCATCTGATGTAGGGCTAGGCCCGATCTTCACGGATTTGAGGGGGAAACGGGGATGAACACGACGAACACGAGGGGAAACGAGGGAGATTCGTGGGCAAAACACAAGGATAACTAGCAAATCCTGCTAAGAACTCCACCCAACAACAAACCCTCAAAAAGGTAGCCTTTGGATCGAAGAATCAAAGCCAAACTTACTCTTGTTGAAACCGATTGCTCTTACCGGCCGGTCCACCGATCCAATAGAATCACCGCAGTGAAAGATTGGTTTGCACTACTAGAGACACCGCAGTGAAAGAGTAGCAACAACAAGATCTACCTCAACGAGGCACCCTAGCTACGAGGGAGGAGGAGCATAGCTCTCACAAGTCTCAGATTCAGTCTGACCTCTAAATGGGGAAAGTGGAAAGCTATTTATAGTCCATTACAAAACGGGCAGGAAAGGCGGGGAACCGGCCTGGGGGCCGGCCTAGGCCGGCCTGGAGGCCGGCCGGCTCAGGTGGATGGCCGGCCTGGGGGCCGGCCTAGGCCGGCCTGGAGGCCGGCTGGGAGGCCGGCGCGTGGGCCGGCGGCGTCGGGATGTGGCCCGGCCTGAGGGCCGGCCTGGGCCGGTATGGAGGCCGGCGGCTTCGGGGGGGTGCCCGGCCTGGAGGCCGGCCTGGGCCGGCTGGGAGGCCGGCGGCTTCGGGTTGGTGCCCGGCCTGGAGGCCGGCCTAGGCCGGCTGGGAGGCCGGCTACCCAGTCTTCGCTCCTTCCCTCCTCTTCTTGTCCATCTTCTTGGGTCTCCTCTTGTCCATCTTCTCCATCATCTTGGACCTTCTCTTGGTCATCTCCTTGACTCCATTGTGGGCCATCAACCGGGTGGATCCTGAGTATGCACAAGGTACCGGCATGAAGTAGCAACCCATTCAAAGGAAGGTCAAGATCACACATCGAGAGGAGCGAGGTCACCTTTTCATGAAGAGCCTTGACTCTTGATCTTGTCATTGGGCCATTTGGCATGGTGTCCATGGTGTTGACCACGTGTGGGGCTACATCATCTCCCCCCCCCTTCGGAAAGAGTCGTCTTCGACTCGTCATCCTCTTGAACGCTTGCATCTCCGTGGAAAGGGGATAGGTCGGCGACGTTGAACGTGTCATGCACCAAGTACTTTGAGGTTGGTATGTCGATCTTGTATGCGTTGTCGTTGATGCGCTTGAGCACTCTGAAAGGTCCGTCACCGCGAGGAGCAAGCTTGGATTTCCTTTCATCCGGAAAACGGTCCTTGCGGAGGTGTAGCCACACAAGGTCTCCTTCTTCGAATACCATGGGCCTCTTCAACTTGTTGATCTTGGTGGCTTGGCGCTTTGAGTGCTCCTCTAGAGTTGCTCGTGTTGACTCATGTAATGTCTTCATGTAGTCGGCTCTTTTGTCGACGTCCATGTCGGTGCGCTCGTGTAGAGGAAGTGGTAGGATGTCTAGGGCGGTGTTGGGGTTGAACCCATAGACAACCTCAAACGGGCTTCGCTTGGTCGCCCGGTGGGAGGCACGGTTGTAGGCGAACTCGGCGTGCGGTATGCATTCCTCCCAACCCTTGATGTTTGGCTTGATTAATGCGCGAAGGAGAGTTGATAAGCTTCGATTCACCACCTCGGTTTGGCCGTCGGTTTGTGGGTGGTAAGCGGTGGAGAAGAGGAGCTTGACTCCTAGCTTTGCCATCAATGCCTTCCAAAAGTAGCTTGTGAACTTGACATCGCGGTCCGAAACAATGGTCTTCGGCACTCCATGTAGACGAACGATTTCCCTAAAGAACAAAGTTGCAATGTGTGAAGCATCGTTGGTCTTATTGCAAGGAATAAAGTGTGCCATTTTCGAGAAGCGATCGACAACAACAAATATTGAATCTTTGCCATTCTTCGTGCGAGGTAATCCTAAGACGAAATCCATGCTAATGTCGGACCAAGGTGTGTGTGGTATTGGTAAAGGCATATAAAGGCCATGAGAGTTCAACGTGGACTTAGCTTTGAGGCAAGTTGGGCAACGGCGCACCAAGCGCTCCACATCACGCGTCATCCGTGGCCAAAAGTAGTGTGTAGATAGCATGGCGAGTGTCTTGTCACGTCCAAAGTGTCCCATGAGTCCTCCACTATGTGATTCCTGTAGAAGTAACAAACGTAGCGAGGACTCGGGTATGCATAGTTTGTTAGCCTTAAACAAGAAACCCTTGTGCAAGTAGAAATCATCGTAACCTTTGTCAATTGTGCACTTGGTAAAGATAGGACCAAAGAAAGAATCGGAAGCATAGAGTTCTTTAAGGTCATCAAGACCCAAAACATTGATTTCAAGTTGGGTGAGTAAGATCATCTTGCGGGAAAGAGCATCCGCAACGATATTGTCCTTGCCTTTTTTGTACTTCACCACATAGGGAAAAGACTCGATGAATTCAACCCATTTGGCATGCCTTTTGTTCAAATTGGCTTGGGTTTTCAAATATTTCAAAGATTCATGATCGGAATGGATAACAAACTCTTTGGGCCAAAGGTAGTGTTGCCACACTTCCAAAACACGTACTAAGGCATAGAGTTCCTTGTCGTAGATTGGGTAGTTTAGGCGAGCACCATCAAGTTTTTCGCTATAATAGGCAACGGGACGGCCACATTGCATGAGGACGCCACCGATGCCAAGGCCACTAGCGTCACACTCAAGTTCGAAAGTTTTGGAGAAATCCGGTAAAGCAAGTAAAGGGGCTTCGGTTAATCTCTTCTTGAGTTCATTGAAAGCCGATTCTTGAGCATTGCCCCAAATGAAGGGTACATTCTTTTTGGTAAGCTCATTCAAGGGGCAAGCAATTGTGCTAAAATCTTTCACAAAGCGACGATAAAACCCAAACAAACCAAGAGCACTACGAAGTTGAGCAAGATTAGTTGGCGGTGGCCAATTTGTGATTGCCTCAACCTTAGAGGTGTCAACTTCAATCCCTTTTGACGAAACCACATAACCCAAGAATACAAGCTTGTCGGTGCAAAAGGTGCATTTCTTGAGATTGGCAAAAAGCGAAGAAGTACGAAGGGCCAACAAAACTTGCTTCACATGGTCGACATGTTCATGCAAGGATTTGCTATAAACAAGGATATCATCAAAGTAGACAACCACAAACTTTCCAATGAAAGTCCGCAAGACGTGATTCATAAGACGCATAAATGTTGAAGGAGCATTTGAAAGACCAAAGGGCATGACAAGCCACTCATAAAGGCCAAGTTTTGTTTTAAATGCGGTTTTCCATTCATCTCCTTCATGCATACGGATTTGGTGATAGCCACTTTTTAAATCAATTTTGGAGAAAATAGTGGCACCACTAAGCTCATCTAGCATGTCATCAAGTCGTGGGATAGGATGTCGATACCTCACCGTGATATTGTTGATGGGACGGCAATCCATGCACATGCGGAGTGTGTCGTCTTGTTTGGGGACGAGGATGACCGGAACGGTGCACGGACTCAAGCTTTCACGAACATGTCCCTTGGCGAGGAGTTCTTGAATTTGGCGCTCGATCTCCTTTGTCTCCTTGGGGTTGGTGCGGTATGGCGCTCTATTGGGTAGAGGGGCGCCGGGAATGAGATCGATGCGATGTTCGATGCCACGTAGGGGAGGAAGTCCTTGAGGTAGCTCATCCGGAAAGACATCTTTGAATTCCTGCAAGATAGACAACATAGACGGAGGAACTCGGGTTAAGTCGTTAGTGTCTTTGCCATCTCCTTTGCATAAGAGCATGAAGTGGAAAGTGGATGGGTTTGCTCTCACTTCCCTCATCTCACTTTTGGTGGCTAACAAGACTACGCCGGGACTCACTCTTTTCCCTTTCTCACTCACATTTGGCTTGTGGCTCTCACTCACGTGAATGTGGTTCGCTCTCTCACCACTCAACTCACTAGAGGATTGTTTATCTTGCGCTCGTACAATTGTCTTGGCATTGTCGGCGATGATTTGGCTCGGAGTCATTGGGCGGAGCACTAGGATCTTATTGTTCCATTTGAAGCTATAGTAGTTGGTGCGCCCATCATGAGTGGCGGCCGTGTCAAATTGCCAAGGGCGGCCAAGAAGTAAGTGGCAAACCGACATTGGTACCACATCACAATCCACCGTGTCCTCGTAAGAGCCAATCTTGAAGGATACTTGAACCGTGTGTTGGATCCTCACGGTGCCGGAGTCACTAAGCCATTGCACATGGTAAGGATTGGGGTGCTTCTTGTACGTCAAGTTGAGTTTCTCACATAGCTCCTTGCTTGCCAAGTTGTGACAACTCCCACCATCAATGATTACCTTGATTGATTTGCCGTTGATGCCGGCCTTGGTTTGGAACAAGTTGCATCTTTGAGCGTCATCACCTTGGTTGATTGTAGTCAAGACTCGAGTGACAACTAGAGTGGGGTTGGGGTCACCATCACAATAGATGTAGTCATCGTCTTCATCCAAGCTTTGCATCGTGGCCACCTTGTTCAATGCGTGGTACTCATCTTCACTCATGGACTCATAGTCTCCATTGTCATTGACTATCATCACCTTCTTGTTGGTGCATTCAAATGACTTGTGCCCTTGACCGCCACACTTGTAACAAGTGATATATGACTTGACGGCTTGTGGTGAGGGCGTCGTTTTCTTGGAAGTGGTAGTGGGTTGCGGTGTAGAACTTTTGGCATTGCCTTGGGCTTGGACTTGAGTCATGGGTTGTGTTGATGATGAAGCTCTAGTGGCGAAGAAGGACTTGGCCTTGACATACTTGAGCTCTTCGGCGACTTGGCGCTCGGCCTTCATGGCTTGATGAACGAGCTCAACAAGGTTCTCATAAGGTTGGAATTCCACTATCTTCTTGATGGGGTACGTGAGGCCGTTCAAGAAACGTGCCATTGATTGTTCCTCGGACTCTACAATGTGTGCACGGGAGAGAGTGGACTCCATCTCCTTGTAGTACTCGTCGACCGTCTTGATACCTTGCTTGAGTTCTTGTAGCTTCTTGAACAAATCGCGTGCATAATGATGTGGCACAAAGCGCTTGTGCATTTCCTTCTTCATGTCATTCCATGTTTCTATTGGGTCTTCAAAGGATGCTTGGAGTTGTTCCCACCATAGTTGCGCATAGCCTTCAAACTCGAGGGATGCGAGGTCAACTCGTTTGTCTTGCGGCACCTTGTAGACTCGAAATAGCTTGGAGACCTTGGATTCCCATGCTATGTAGTCCTCCGGGTCGTTGGTGCCGTGGAACTTAGGAATGACGAGCTTGGGAGGATTGAATCGGTTCTTGTGATCATCATCATCATCATGGTGGCGATGGCGGTCTCGGTGACGATGCCTTGGATGGTGGTGTGGAACATAATCCTCGTCATCTTCAATATCAACATGATTGTCAGCCAATGGCACTCGGCGGGCTCGATGTGGAGGGAGATCATGAAGATGATGTCGATTGTCCTCATGGCGGTGTGGGGGATCCAAATTAACATTTGGAATTGGAATTTCTTGTCGATGGCGATCTTGATGTTGGTGATGGTGTACGATCGCTTGGGGATGCGGCTCTTCTTGACGATGTTGGTCTTGGTGTTGTTGAGGATCCATGTTCACTTGTTGATTAGGTATCTCTTGGCGATGGCGCTCTTGGCGATGGCGATGCCCTTGATCATTCTCACTCCGTGCGTGGCTTCTTGCGGTGGAGTGGCGAGAGCTTCGCGAACTTGACCTTGAAGAGTGTCGACGATCTCGTTCGAGGAGCTCTTGAATTTGAGCGAAGCGCTCATTGTTTTCACATTGAGCGGCTTGATGGCGCTCCTCATACCGACGGAAGTTGTCGTCAATGTACCGCCTAAGGGCCTCCGCTTGTTTGCCGAAGTCGGTGTCTTGTTCTTCCCTAGCCATGATTAGACAACACAAGTGATATGTGGAAAATTTGGTGGCTAAAAACCGCTCTTACCTTTGGTTGATAATATTGGACAAGTGGGCTTGCCGTCCGAGACAATGGTGTCACAAGAGTAAAAGTGTTTGATTAGCAATCCAAAAGCGACCCACACACACACTTATGAGGAGCTTGGGTATGGTAACGTGGCAAGAAATCGAAACGAAACCAACGAAAAGGCTATTGCAAGAAGTGGAGGATAACCACAAAGACCACGAAACAAAAGAGACTAACCACACAATCCGCGAAACAAAAGAGACTCACACGTGGAGACAAACGTGGATGGTGCGACTATAGGGAGGAGCAACTTGGACCTAACGAAGACTATGCTCGTGCCGCACCACCTCTCGAAGGACAACTAGCTCAAGTGTATGGGAAAGAGCAACCGATTTGCACAAGTGTACCCATTTCTCTATTTGTTATTGGAGCTTGAGGATGACTAGGATCACGGCTCGGCTTTTCTCTTTTTTTTTTTTGAATCTTTTCTATTTCTCTTTTGCTTTTATGCTTTTGCCCGAGCCGAGTCCGCTACAACTAAATGCTCACAAGATTATGATATGGTTACTTGGTGTCACACAAGTGCAATGCTCACACTATGAAGAGCTAGCTCCTAGGAAAAAGTTTCGCGAAATGGAAAGGGACGTGTCGGAAGCTATACCTTTGATGTCGTCGAGGTAGCGATGAAGCGACACGAAGATGAAGTCGGTGAATAGTCGTGCGGCGGTAGCACCGGCCGAACGGGCGGTAAGACCGATTGCGGGCGGTAGTAACGGCCGTTCGGACGGTAGTACCGCCGGCGACGAATTGCGCGGCACGCTTGGGCTTGGAGCGGAAAAGGCCTCCGGAAAACACCAACGGAAAGTGGGGAAAAGGTCTTAAGCACGAGATCCGTGGATCAAAACCACAAATCGCTCACCAAATCGAAAGATCGAACGAAATCCATATGGGCTATTTTTTTTTTTGGAATTTTCGAAATTGGTATGGGAAAGAAAAATTTTGGTGGAGGAATGGCTAATAAAAGGTGGAAACACGAACCAAATCCGTGGAAACCCTTGCTCTTGATACCAAATGATGTAGGGCTAGGCCCGATCTTCACGGATTTGAGGGGGAAACGGGGATGAACACGAAGAACACGAGGGGAAACGAGTGAGATTCGTGGGCAAAACACAAGGATAACTAGCAAATCCTGCTAAGAACTCCACCCAACAACAAACCCTCAAAAAGGTAGCCTTTGGATCGAAGAATCAAAGCCAAACTTACTCTTGTTGAAACCGATTGCTCTTACCGGCCGGTCCACCGATCCAATAGAATCACCGCAGTGAAAAATTGGTTTGCACTACTAGAGACAACCGCAGTGAAAGAGTAGCAACAACAAGATCTACCTCAACGAGGCACCCTAGCTACGAGGGAGGAGGAGCATAGCTCTCACAAGTCTCAGATTCAGTCTGACCTCTAAATGGGGAAAGTGGAAAGCTATTTATAGTCCATTACAAAACGGGCAGGAAAGGCGGGGAACCGGCCTGGGGGCCGGCCTAGGCCGGCCTGGAGGCCGGCCGGCTCAGGTGGATGGCCGGCCTGGGGGCCGGCCTAGGCCGGCCTGGAGGCCGGCTGGGAGGCCGGCGCGTGGGCCGGCGGCGTCGGGATGTGGCCCGGCCTGAGGGCCGGCCTGGGCCGGTATGGAGGCCGGCGGCTTCGGGGGGGTGCCCGGCCTGGAGGCCGGCCTGGGCCGGCTGGGAGGCCGGCGGCTTCGGGTTGGTGCCCGGCCTAGGCCGGCTGGGAGGCCGGCCACCCAGTCTTCGCTCCTTCCCTCCTCTTCTTGTCCATCTTCTTGGGTCTCCTCTTGTCCATCTTCTCCATCATCTTGGACCTTCTCTTGGTCATCTCCTTGACTCCATTGTGGGCCATCAACCGGTGGATCCTGAGTATGCACAAGGTACCGGCATGAAGTAGCAACCCATTCAAAGGAAGGTCAAGATCACACATCGAGAGGAGCGAGGTCACCTTTTCATGAAGAGCCTTGACTCTTGATCTTGTCATTGGGCCATTTGGCATGGTGTCCATGGTGTTGACCACGTGTGGGGCTANTGATGGGGGGATACTTTACAGGTAGGCCATGGACCCGGAAAGTAGACCCGCCAAGACCAAGAAGGCCAAAGCAGAGTCACGTATCAAGTCACATGGGCTGGGCTGGAGACAAGCCGACCAGGGCCCGTGTGGAGAAAAAGACTAGTCCAAAGGTGGAGTCCAAGTACAACCCGAGTCTAAACTTGGAAGACCAAGACGTAGAGTAGGACTCCGTGTTCTAGTGTGACTCGGTGTAAATTGTAAGTCCAGAGACCCGCAGCCTTTATAAGCGGGGTCCTGGACCTTAGATCAAAAAGTCCAACCAGTAGAGATAAGCTTCAACCAATAGAGAAACCCTAGCCACCAGAGAGAAGTCGCCGGCTCCTAAGTTGTGGGAGCCGGTCCTGTAATCGAGATACAATCAAGAGCAATAACATAGAAGCAGGAAGTAGGTCTTTACCTCGAATCAGAGGGGCCGAACCTGGGTAATCCTTGTTCCTTGACGAGATTAACGTTCCCACGTACTTCAATCACCAATGGCCCCAGAACTCATCTTCCCGGAGGAAGAACTTGCCGTGACAACCCACGACAGTTGGCGCCCACCGTGGGGGCCTACGGTGACAAAAGGAGTTGAGATCGTTGGAGCTGCTCGTCGAGCTATGGAGAAACTCGCCATCGGGCGGGTCTACACTGATGAGCATGGAGAGACAGAGATCAATGACTCAGGCTGGACTTCAGAGATGAACGAAGTCGACGAAGGCTACCAGCTTGTCTTTGGAGGAATCAACGTGTTCGTCGGGATGGTGTGCGCGTCGGGTCTTCGCGAGAACTCGGCGGAGTCGGTACCAGAGCTAACTGTTATTGTCGAGTCCGACGGCGAGGAGTCGGTCGGAACTTCAGAGGTCGGCATCATCGCCGAGTCTGAGGAACCCCTAGCTGAGGAACCAGAGGTGATGCAAGAGTCAGATTCAGATTATGATGCAGATTCAGAGTCCATCCTACCCTTGTTTGAAGATCGACTTGGGTACGGGATAGAGGAAGAGGATTATGAGGAGTCGCCAGTACGCGCTCGTGTTGTGGGAGTCTACATGTCTGGAAACACCGGGAATCAGTTTGATCCAACTCTATTGACAAAGGAGATTAATGCAAGTAATGCCGCAGAGAGGGCGGCCGAGTTAACCAACGCTCGTGCTGCGTTGGAGAGGCAACTAGCTGATATCACAGAGGCAAACCGGAGACTAGCTGCAGAGCAGGCCCGAGTCCAAGATGAAGCTCAGGTCGTGCGGAGGCGCCGCGAGGAGCTTACTTCAATTCAACATCGCCGAGCCAGGAGTCGCTTGCATGATGGAGTCCACATCAATCCAACCAATCTATTCACCACACCCAATGGTCCAGGCAGAGGAGCCGGACTAGGAGGCTCAGCGGCAGCAGGAGGCGCCGCCGGAGGAGCCGGAGGAGCACCACCACCACCACCACCACCACCACCCCCAGAAGGATCGGGAGGCAGCCGTGCCAACGGACCACCGCCTGAAGGAGGAGTCGGAGGAGGAGCATCTGGTGGCTTAGGGTCACAGCCTAACAGATTTCATACTCCAGAGGGACATTATTCTAACCCTATGGACAACGTTCATGCGGCGACTCTGAGATTGGAAAATATTGTGGTACCAGAGGGACCAGCAGGACAGGAGACTCGTGAAGCTATCGAGTTACTGAAGACAGCTTTGACTCAGCAAGCTTTGTATCCAACTTTTCCAGATGCAAGTAGACTACATTCAACACCCTTTAACTCAGGTACGAGGAGTCGGCACGGCGAGTCCAACCCGGCAAACTCTACGAGTGCAAGGCGTCGTGAACTAGTGAGGAATCGTGCAAACATACCAACTGCTTCACAAGCTCAGCTAGTGGTTGATGAAGCAAGGCAACGACGAGAGAGAGAAGCAGCAAGAGCTCGGGAGGCAGAGAGGGACAGAGCGTTAGTGGGTGCAGTTAACCCGCCTCAGCCAACCCGGGTGCACGAGGAGGTGAATTCTCCTGGTGCTTCCCCAGCATTAACAGGACCAGAGTGTTTGTCCGATGCCATCAGATCCGAGTCCTTCCCCAGCAGTTTCAAGGAGCCGCGCAAGGTTCCAAACTATGAGCCCAACATGGACCCGACCTCTTGGTTGGGTACATACGAGATGGCAATGAGTATTCGCAATGCCACAGGTAATCTGTGTGCCAAGTTCATGTATCTTATGATGGAGGGAGCAGCCAAGGTGTGGATGCGTAATTTGCCTCCCAGGTCAATCAACTCTTGGGAGCAATTGAAGGCGGCTTTTATTCAGAACTTCCAGGGCACATGCAAAAAACTCAGCACCATTGAGGACCTGGAGCGGTGTGTCCAGAGGAAGGGCGAGTCAGCAAGGCACTGGATGAAGCGAGTCTCAGAGATCATTAATTCCTCACAAGGACTCCCTCCAGTTTCAGTGTTAATGGCGATGGAGAGAAATTGCAGTTACAATCCTTTGAGTTGGAAGCTAGGTCGTATGAAGGAGAGCCTGAATCAAGGTATTCCCCTTACGATTGGTGAGATCATGGCAGGTGCTAATAAGCACGCTGCCACAGACAAAACAAAGGATCAGGAGGAAGGAACTAAAGGACAAGGTGGCAATGGACAGAATCAGAACCAGAATCAGAACCAGAATCAAGGTAGTGCAAGAGGCCGTATGGAGACAACTCTGACCTAGTGGCCAACACAAACACTGGAGTCAGACGCAAGGATAATAATTCTGGTGGATACCAAGGCCGCACTCCAAGCACGGAGGAGGTCTTGAGGATTCCCTGCCCTAAACATGCTAAGAACGGTAGATGCGGTCATACCTTGGGACAGTGCGTAGATTTGCAGCGCGCCAGGTTCCAAGGGCCAGGAGGTGGTAACAACAATGGTGGATATAGAGGAAACAATGGAGCCGGAGGACCCGGCAATAACGGTGGAGGAGCCGGCAATAACCCAAACCAACCTCAAGGAGGAGGTCACCAGCAGGGCGGGTTCCAACAGAACCCGAAGCAGCTCAATGATGGCAATGGTCAGTATTATGTCACAACTCGGCATCACAACCCGAGTCGTGGCAGCTACCATGTCTTCACAACTAGTACGTCCAAACGTTCCAAGAAGTTGAAAGTCAGAGCAGTTAATGCAGTAGAGCCGGCCCTTCCACAGTGGCTCAGGTGGTCAGAGCAAACCATCACATGGAGTCGGGCAGATCACCCTCCAAGAGTCGACGAGCCAGGGCAGCTAGCCTTGGTAGTGGCACCTCAAGTTGGGGGCTATACATTGAACAAAGTGCTTATGGATGGTGGCAGCAGTATCAACATCTTATATTATGACACATTCAAGAGGATGCAGCTGCAAGATAGACAGCTAATTCCAACAGAGACAGTGTTCCATGGGATAGTACCAGGGAAGTCGGCCAAACCTATCGGTAAGATTTACCTTGAGGTTGCTTTTGGCACAGTGGAGAATTTTCGTTCAGAGATTATGCCCTTTGAGGTAGTGGACCTTAAGAGCCCATATCATGCTCTTTTTGGTCGGCCTGCATATTTTAAGTTTATGGCCAGGCCATGTTATGTGTACTTGAAGCTCAAGATGCCAGGTCCAGCAGGAGTCATCACAGTTAATGGCAGCAGACAGATGGCATTGGAGTGTGAGTTAGGTGATGCAGCTATGGCTGAGACAGCTTGTGCTCAAGAGGAGCTGAAGTTTTACAAGGCAAACGTGGACCCGGAGGACAACTCGGTCCTTAAGAAGCCGGCCACAGAGGAGAAGATGAAATTCAAGTCAGCTCAGGACACAAAGCAAGTCGACTTTACCCCTGGTGACTCTTCCAAGCAGTTCACCATTGGGGCACACCTCTCTGATAAATAGGAAAGCGCGCTCGTCGAGTTCATCCGTGAGAACCGGGACGTCTTTGCATGGAAGCCATCTGACATGCCAGGAGTCCCGAGAGAACTCGCCGAGCACAGCTTACATGTTAATCCTAATGGAAGACCAGTTAAGCAGGGTCTGCGCAAGTTTCATGATGACAGGAGGAAAGCCATAGGAGAAGAGGTGGCTCGGCTCCTCGCAGCTGAGTTCATCAAGGAGGTTTTTCACCCAGAGTGGGTGGCCAATCCAGTGCTAGTACCAAAGAAGACAGGAGAGTTGCGGATGTGCATCGACTTCACGGGCCTGAACAAGCATTGCCCTAAGGACCCGTTTGCACTACCTCGCATAGACCAGATCATCGACTCCACAGCGGGGTCAGAGTTGCTTTGTTTCTTGGATGCATATTCAGGGTACCATCAGATCAGACTCAACATAGAGGATGAGCTGAAGACGTCCTTCATCACGCCCTTTGGAGCATTTTGTTACACAACAATGCCCTTTGGACTCAAGAATGCAGGAGCTACATATCAGAGATGTATTCAGAACTGTTTCAAAAAACAGATTGGAAGGAATATTCATGCTTATGTGGATGATGTAGTTGTCAAGTCTCAGAAAGCCGACTCTCTGATAGCAGACCTGACAGAAACATTTGAGAACCTACGCAAGTATAAGATGAAGCTCAACCCGACCAAGTGTGTTTTTGGAGTCCCTGCTGGCAAACTCCTAGGCTTCATCGTTTCGGAGAGAGGCATTGAGGCAAATCCAGAGAAAATCAAGGCTATTCATAACTTGCAGAAGCCGACTTGTCTAAAGGACGTTCAAAAGCTCACTGGATGTGTGGCAGCTCTGAGTAGGTTTATTTCCAGACTCGGGGAGAAGGCGGGTCCTCTCTACCGACTCCTGAAGAAGTCAGACAAATTCCTATGGGATGAAGAAGCTGACCGTGCTTTTGAGGAGTTGAAGAAAACTTTGTCAACAGCACCAGTGCTTGCAGCTCCTACAGATAAGGAGCCCATGTTATTATATGTAGCTGCCAACGAGAGAGTTGTCAGTGCAGTAGTAGTTGTGGAACGTGCAGAGGAAGGAAAGGAGTACCCAGTGCAGAGACCTGTCTACTACATCAGTGAAGTCCTCACAGAGTCAAAGCAAAGGTACCCTCAGTGGCAGAAACTAGTTTATGGAGTTTTTCTTGCAAGTAGAAAGCTCAAGCATTATTTCCAAGAGCATCCAATTAAGGTGGTGAGTTCAGCACCACTGGCAGATATTATACGCAACAGAGAAGCAACAGGGCGAGTCGCCAAGTGGGCAATTGAGTTGGGTCCTTATCATATCACATATGAGCCAAGGACAGCGATCAAATCTCAAGCTTTGGTTGATTTTGTCAATGATTGGACAGATTTTACATCTTCACCAAGCACCCCCTGCACCAAGTATTGGACAATGCACTTTGATGGGTCCAGACAGTTAGAAGGCTCAGGAGCCGGCGTGGTGTTAACCTCACCTAAAGGAGATAAGTTGGCATATGTCCTTCAGTTACATTTTGACTGTACCAACAACATGGCAGAGTATGAGGCTTTGCTACATGGTCTGTGTCTGGCCAAGGAGATGAACATCAAGCGTATCAGGTGCTTTGGAGACTCAGATCTCGTAGCTCAGCAAGTATCTGGAACTTGGGACTCGAAGGATGCAAACATGGCGGCTTACAGAAGAGCAGTCGAACAGATAGCCGGGTTCTTTTCTGGTTATCAAGTGGAGCATATTGACAGGCGCAAGAACGAGGCCGCTGATGCGTTATCACGACTCGGCTCTCGTCGAGAGAAAGTACCACCAAACGTGTTTTTGGACGAGCTTCATCATCCTTCAGTCAAGTTGCCCACAGAGGAGGAGTTAGCTTTTCCAGACCCAGAGTCGGTGTTGGTAGCAGCAACACGAGCAATCCCAACGTGGACAGAGCCCTACCTGGCATATCTCCTGCGGGGTGAACTCCCAAAGGATGAAGTCAAACGAAAGCAACTCATCAGGCGATGCAAGTCCTACACAGTCATTGACGGCGAGTTGTATAGAAGGAGTGTTACTGGAGTCTACCAGAGATGTGTGTCTCCAGAAGAGGGCAAGCAAATACTGCAAGAGATTCACGCAGGAGATTGTGGTCATCATGCATCCACTAGATCCTTGGTGTCAAAAGCTTTCAGACACGGGTTCTTTTGGTTGACAGCACATTTAGATGCAGAGAGGATAGTTCGAGTCTGTGATGGATGTCAAAGGTACGCAAGGCAAAACCACGTGCCAGCTCAAGAACTCAGAACCATCCCTATTACTTGGCCATTTGCAGTTTGGGGACTCAACATGGTGGGCCCTTTCTCAAAGTCGCCTTGTCAGAAGACCCATCTGCTAGTAGCAGTTGACAAGTTCACCAAGTGGGTGGAGGTGGAACCCGTCAGCAGAGTCGACGGTGCATCAGCTGTGAGATTCTTCAAGAAGATAGCCACACGTTTTGGGTATCCTCACAGCATCATTACAGACAATGGTACCAACTTATCGGTTGGGGAGATGGCCAAATTTTGTGGTGAGAACAACATCAGACTCGACCTAGCCTCAGTGGCACACCCACAGTCCAATGGACAAGCAGAGAGGGCAAATCAGGAGTTGCTGAAGGGAATTAAGCCCCGGCTCCGAGTCCCTTTGCTAAGAGCCGCCGGGTCTTGGGTTGAGGAGTTACCAGCAGTACTTTGGAGCATCAGGACGACTCCTAACAGATCTACTGGCTTCACGCCTTTCTTCATGGTGTATGGAGCAGAAGCTGTCTTGCCAAGCGACTTGTTGCATGACTCGCCACGAGTCGCCAATTACGTTGAGACAGAAAACGAACTCGCCCGCCAGGACTCGGTCGATGCACTCGAGGAAGCAAGGGAGTTAGCCCTTGAGAGATCAGCAGTTTATCAGCAGGACTTGCGACGATATCACGCACGCAGAGTCAAGACCCGGACTTTCCAGGAAGGAGACTTAGTGCTTCGCCTTGTCCAGAATAAGGAAGGGATGCACAAGTTATCTCCACCATGGGAAGGACCGTTCGTCATAAGCAAGAATCTGAACAACGGGTCGTACTATCTAATGGATGTGCGAGAGCCGGCAAGTGTAGGCAAAGGAGCTGATACAGCTCATACTCTAGATCCTTATGCAGAGGCAAAGAGGCCCTGGAACATAGCTCAGCTACGTCCTTATTATACTTAAGTTGTAACAGATTCATGAGTTGAAAGGCAATGAGCCCAGTGAGCCATGCCTAGATGTAATCGAATTATTATGATCAAATGAAATAAAGCCGGCTTTTGTGAACATGAGTCCTTTAGTCGAGTCACCCAGTGAGTGCGCTTTGTTCTTTAAATTTTGATCATCAGGTTCTTGGGGGCTTGCTTTTCAGTGAAAAAAGTTAAGCTTAAACTCTTGGACCCGGCACAGTAGCCGAATTTTCCTAGTTTTCTCGCTGGTAAGTCAGATGCATCCTGCACAATATGATCTATCTACAGGCATGACTTGTTTCTCTCTCTTATGGATCCTAAGGAACATATGAGTTAAGAACCTGTCAGCATAAGCTGTAAGAGAAGTCATGCAGGGCCTACTTATTCATCAGTGAGAAACTAGACGGGTTATAAGAACCAAGCCGATTGGCACAAATTCAAAATAGCTAACAAGCTAAATAGTTTAAAGCACCAGTAGTGCATCATTACAGCCCAAAGTAGCTAACAAGCTACATAGTTCAAAACCATCAGAAATAAATTATTACAAACTAGAGTCATCTAGAGAATTGTCTTTTACAGGAGCTGAGTCCTTGACTGGAGCTGTGGAGTCTTTAGCTGGAGACTTGTCTTTCGCCTGTGCGGCAGATGTGGAAGTCGACTTTCCAGGAGATTTTGTGGCAACTTTCTTCATCTGATAGCCAGTTCCCCTCGGGTTCTTCATGTGTTTGCTCAACTCCTCTTGAATTTGGGAGCCGCCAGTTGCGACTCTTGAAGGGGTGGGCGCAGCAGGAGTCTTCAGCGTGGGCTCTGCACCAGTCAAGTCGTTAGTCTTAGGAGCCGCTGGAGTGGAAGAGCTTGGCCCAGTTGATGGGGCACCAGTCATATCCTGTGAGGGACGCCCAAAGTTTACGATTGGAGGAACTCCTGGATTAACCCTCTTGTTCTCCAAGTCATAGTGATGAACCCATACCTCCGGGTCCATCTTATTGGCGATTTCGCAGGCGTAAGGCCGCACTAGCAACTCCTCAGCCTTAAAGTCATCCTGGGTGAAGGGTTTGCCATCTTCATGCTGCTCTGGCTTCCCCATAGTGAGCATTGCTGGCTCCAAGACAGTGGGGTAGTAGCTATGGGCCAGTGCAAGTATTCTTATGGCAGATCTCCTCATAGCAGATTGTTTCCACAGGCGCATGTACCCTGGAGCTCTTGACAACTCATCAACCAATCGTTCAGGCTCCTTGGGGTACTTGCCCTTGGAGTTCAGATATTTTACCACAGAGCGAGCACCCTCCTGTAGCCCGTGACAGTAATCAAGCATCTCAGACTGTTGTTTGCTTGTTGGCAATTTAAGCTTTGGGGAGTCAGCCCCTGCAGAAAGGAAATCAAGGAGTCATTGTCAGTTGAAAAGCAATTCAGAAAGGTGCAAAAGGAAGCAAGCAAAGGTCATAAACTCACCAAATATATGTTGACACATTGCACCAATGCCTTTTTTGCAAGTATTGAACACAGCTTGTAGGTCATTGTGTGCTTTTTGAGCAATCTTTTTGGCCTCAGCCGACTCTTTCTTTACCTGCTCCAGTTGAGCAGCCAAAATCTTCAGATCCTTCTCAAGCTGAAGGGAGTGTTCTTTTTCGGCCATGGCAGATCTGGCACTGGCAGCTGCCTGGTCCTCAAGTTCTTTCATATCTCTCTTCATCTTGGAGACAATGCACTGCAATTACAATTCATAAAGCACAAGTGAGCTCCACAAGTCAAATAAAGAACTCATAAGCTCCAAGTCGTCACAAGTTAACAACTTGCCGCTTGGGGGCTACTCAGGGGTCAATTCTTTCTATCAGAAAAGCAAGCATGAGTCCTAATCGACAAGTCATAAGCTCCAAGTCGCCACAAGTCAGCAACTTGGCGCTTGGGGGCTACTGGCAGATCAGAATTTTTCATCAAGTTAATTATGAGTAGAGTGGACATATTTGCAGCTCCAAGTCGCCACAAGTTAGCAACTTGGCGCTTGGGGGCTACTCGCAGAGCAGAAATTTTTCTTCAAGTAAGGTATCAGTGAGCAATATATATTGGTAGCTCCAAGTCGTCGCAGGCTGACAACTCGGCGCTTGGGGGCTACTCGTGCGAAAGTTTTTGGTCTAAGGACCCGACAGACAGTAAATTATCAGCCCCGAGTCCTAGTAGAGCTAAGGACTCAGTGCTTGGGGGCTACAGTGTGCAAGTTTTTTCTATATAGCAATTGAGTTCAGTATTAAATCAAAGCACCTATCCTAGTCACAAGTCACCACAGACAGGTGCTTGGGGGCTACTGAGATAGGATGATGCCAGAAAGCATGAAAATAGAAGTCAGAAAGGCTTACTTCATGAACTATATGAAGAGACCTAAGAGCCGCTTGCTCGTCATCCTTCAGCCTAGCAGCTTGATCGTTCAAGTCGACTGCTTCAGCATAGGCTTCGGAAAATGACATGTTATCTGCCACCCGAAGTCGACTGTAGTCAGTAGATGACTTGATCTTGATGGATGGAGAGGCTGTAGGAGTCGGCTTGACGGGAGCCGGTTTAACTTGAGGCGCAGAATCAGGAGTCGCAGCACCAGAGCTGGGCTGGACTATTGTTGGAGTCGCCGCTCGAGCCTTTGAAGAGGACTCGGGAACGGTAGGAGTCGTGGTTGCGCCACCTGACGCAGCGATGGAGGGACCTGTCCTCGTACTGGTTGTCTGAGAAGTCGATGGAGGGGCAGGTCCACGCCCAGAGGAGACATCAGCCATGCCTGGGAGCTTTGTCACCTTGGCACAAGGCCGAGCCCTGGAATAATTAGAGACAGAAATCAATAAACCTAGTGAAAAGAAAGATCAGAAGTCATACAATCGCAAGTACAGAGACAAAGGAGTCTTACCCAACGTTGGTCTCCAGGTCAAAGGGGGCCTGAGAGTCTGAAGAGGGCATCGACAAACCAGAGTTGTAAGAGTCATCCTTTTGGGGAGGAGAGGTTGATTTCCGCTGGTGTGAGACTGGCAGAGGCTCAGGAGCATCTGCGGGCCCATCGGAACGCAGCTTCCTCTTCCTGGCGGCGATGACACTCTGCATGTGTTCTTCAGGCTTAGTGGGAGAGCGAGAGGACCCAAGGACTCGTGAGAGTGGTACCTTGGGAACAGCCTCTCGAGAGCCATTATTGTTTGAGGCTGGAGAGGACGAGGAGTGACTCCTAGCAGAGGACAAATAAAAACAAAGCCAATGTAAGGATAATCAAAAATATTCTACCACAAACACAAATGTGGATTGTCCAAGGACAGTGACCATTTGGAATTATTTTCCCGGTGATAGAGGTATCCAAGAATATCCTCACAAGATAAAACGTATGGCAAAAGATAAGCAATAAACCACCATATTTGAATAAGGTTTGTTGGTAGTTCCAACTATTCAAACCAACCGGCAAGGCCATGGTCAGAATAATATGGAACAAATGGTTTCTCAACTAATGTATGGAGATGCACATTAGAGCACAACCACACCAAGCAAACTCACACAAACAAGAGCCAAAAGATAGCTAGAAAGCAAATTGGAACTTGTTCGAGCTAATATGCCACATAGGAATAAGATAATTTACAATATCAAATCTAAGTGGCAAACCTCAAATGTTCACATTTTGTAGGATTGTAATATGCACATAGCTTATTACTCCCCCACAATGTGATAATTCATTTCTTCTTAACAAGAGGCAAATAAAATCAAAATAGAGATAAATAATGGACATTATAGAATTTGAATTTCTCATGAGCATGACACACCACATAGTTACTAGATAATCTTGATATATCAATACTAGGTGGTGTTACTCATATATACACATTTTTTAGGTTAGTGAAGTGCACAAAGCATATCACTCCCCCAAAATGGGATAGTCCATTAATTTCTCAAAAGAGCCCATTGAAATCAACACAAGATCCAATAAGGACTCAAAACAAAGTTTACACATATATGGAGCGCACATTAACATACACAAACTTGATTTCTCAATGGTAAGTAATAAGCACAACATATACAAGCACATGCTAGGAACAAACTAACACATGCTAGGGGGCAAGCAACTTTCAATGTATATATAATTTAAATATAAGTTACCGCAAGAAGGAGCATTGGATATGAGGTATGACAATATAATCCAAATGACTTGGCTTGTGGAAATAATAATCATGAAGATCCCTTAATTCTTCAAGGATAGCCAAGTCTCCAATGTCCTCCATCACAACCTATTGATCAAGTTTGAGCTTGTTGGTCCCCAACCAAGTTGGGTCCTAAGAGGTTAGTCACAATAGGCTTGGCAACCCAAATGGTTCTTTTCTTGACACCACTTTGAGTTCCCACATATTTGGCAAACACATTGCCAACCCTATCCTTCCTAAGAGAATAAACATCATCAATAATTATGGGGTTGGATAGAGTACCGTTTGTGCATGAAGAAGCCAAGTGACCCTTCTCACGGCATAAGTAGCAATATCGACTCTTTTCTTTCTTCTTAATAGGCTCCTTAACTTGAGGAGCAATGACTTGAGTCTTCTTAGGAGGTGGCCCTTGTTCAACCCGAGGTTGAGCATGAGGTTGAACAATAGGCCGCTTCCCTAATTGCTTCTCACTAAGAGGCTTCTTCTTCATTGGGCAATCTCTAACATGATGCCCTTCAATTTTGCACTTGAAGCAAACAATCTTGGTCGAGTGATTGACTTGTTCTTGACCCTCCTTCTTGCTATTCTTGGACTTGTTCTTGATATTGGAGTTGAATCCAAGTCCACTCTTGTCATTGGGGGATTTTTGCACACTCAACATGTTGTCAAGTGTAGCCTTCCCTTTATGACGCTTCTCCACATCTTTCTTCAAAGAGGTGGCTTGTGCCTTGTGCTCTTTAAACTTCCCTACAAGGTTAGTAGCTACACAAGCACTAGTGGAAGTTGAGGCTTCATTGTTAGAGGAACTAGGCACGAAATGTAATTCAACATATGATTTACCACTAGGTTGAGATGAAGAATTACAAGGACTAGCACATGGTATTATAGCATTCTTAGTAGAAGTTGTGCCATTGTCCACATGAGGCTCACTAGATATTACCTTGGTAGCGATAGCCTCATGAGCTAACTTTAGCTTACCATGAGATACTAGAAGATCCTCATGAGAGCTCGAGAGCTTCTCATGGCTTTCTTCCAATATCTCATAATTGCTAGTTAGCAATTTAAGTTGAGCCCTTAGCTCAACATTCTCCTTTAAAATGGATGCTTCACAAGAAATAGAGTTAGTAGCACAAGCATCAACATTAATAGCAATGGGAGAACAAGTAGGAAGCTCTTTTAATAATTGAGCTTGGAGTTGATCATGAGACTTAGTGAGATGTGCAAGAGAATCTTCCAAGGACTTGGCATCCTTTTCAAATTTCACATTAGCCTCAAGGAGTCTAACAATTTCAACAACAAGCTCATCATTTTTTATTTTAAAATCATTAGCCACCTTGAGAGCTCTATCATGGGTTTCATTTACTTTAGATAACTCTAGAGTAAAGGTCTCCTCAAGAGATTTCTTGGTGGTTTGGATTTCTTCAAGAGCTTGCTCAAGATCCGCAATTGTGTCCGCATAATTACGTTCGCGGCTAAGACTTTCATTTTCACGAGCTTCCAACTTTTCAATAGTAACCCCTCGCTCAATAAGGGTGCTCATAATTTCATGTAGGTTCTCACAAGCATTTTCATTATTTGAAAGATCATTAAGAACCATTAGACCTTTCTTATTAAAGTAAGCATCATCTTCTTCATCATCATTATTATTTTCATGATCATCACTACTTAATGATTTAGAAGATATGCAAGGACTATCAACACAAGCTATGTGAAACATTTATAGTTCTAGATGTGTTTAAGTCCAAAGATAAATCATTGCAATAAGATAGAGATGAAATATTATCTAAAGGAAGCTCACTATCATTATTGCGAAATTTATCCCTACTCACCATTGCATTATTTTGTGGCTTGCCACATGTAGGTGAGGTAGAAGAAGTTGAGAACTCATTACGCCCGGAGGTGGAGTGAGAACAATCATTCTCACTATCTATGGACACACCATAATTGTCTTGAAGCTTGGTCCATAGCTCATGGCCATTCCGATAAGGAGAGATCGACAAAGCAACTGCATTACTCAAAGACTTGAAAATCACATTAGAAGCTTCATCATCTAGATAAGAATTTTCCTCATTCTCTAGAGGAGAAAAACCCATATCTAGAATTTGCTCTATATATGGATCAATGTCCCGAAAATAATCTAGCATGTGATTTCTCCAATCATTATAATTAGTGCCATCGAATATTAAAGAAGCATTGTGCACTAAACCACTAGACGACATCTTTACTCTCTAGGCCGTGAAGCCCTATAAAGAGAGAACCGGCTCTGATACCAATTGAAAGGACACGGATGTCGCCTAGAGGGGGGGGTGAATAGGCGATTTAAAATTATTACGGTTAAGGCTTGAATAAATGCGGAATAAAACTAACGTTTAATTTATCAAGCCAAAACCTAAACTAGCTAGGTTCACCTATGTGCACCAACAACTTATGCTAAGCAATATGATCAACTAGGTGATAGCAAGATATATGACTTTAAGCTTAATGTCTATCACAAAGTAAATAGCATAAGTAAGAAGCTCGGGATAGAAATACCGAGGCACTTGGAGACGATGATTTTATCCCGAAGTTCACTTCCCAATGGAAGCTAGTCTCCGTTGGAGCGGCGCGGTGTTCACCAATGTGAAACACCGAGTAGCCTTGATATGGCACACCGTATCTCCGTTGTGTCTTACCACCAATGTGGCGAGGCACTTGTCACTATGTTGCCGTTGAGGTTGACAACTAGAACCTTTACAAGGGTGAAGCTCACTCCACAAGTTGGAGGGTCTTCACCAAATGCACCGAGCCGCCAAGACTCGATGCCCAAGGCCGGGGCACACACCACAACTCAATTGATGGCTCCCGGCAATATCTTCGTAGCTACCAAAGCTCCGAAGCAACAAGGTTGAGCCACACTCCACAATTGGAGGCTCCCAACAAATCCCGTAAGCCACCAAGACTCCGAGAAATCAAACCGTCTAGGGTACCAACGTGCCCTAGAGGAACAAGCTCTAGGGCACCAAAGTACCCAAGAGTAACAAGCTTCTCAACTTCACTTTCCACGAATCACCGTGGAGAACTCAAACCGATGCAACTAATGCAATGGCAAAAACACACTAAGTGGACAAGTTCTTCCAACCCGAATCCAACTAAAGCAACTAATGCTTTGGAGGGATTTGGGAGGAAGAACAAGGAGAAACACAAAGAAACTCCAAAGATCTAGATCCAATGTGTTCCCCTCACTTAGAGGAGAAACCGATCGGTGGAAACGTGGATCTAGACCTCCTCTCTCTTTTCCCTCAAAAACTAGCAAGAACTATTGGAGGGATTAAGAGATAGCAAAGCTCTAAGAATGTCAACAATGGGGGAAAGAGAGCTCAAGAGGTGGGAGAAAGTTAGGGAAGAAATGGGGAAGAAGACCCCTTAAAAGGGGAGCCCAAAATATGGCCGTTGGGGCCATTTTCGCGCAGCAGCCAAGGGGAGGCCGGCCTGGCCGGCCTGGCCCGGCCATGATGGCCGGCCTGGCAACAGAGGAGGCCCGGCCATGCCCCGGCCATGCCCCGGCCATGCTGGGCAGCCCTCCCCCCTTTTTTCCTTTCTTTCTTTTCTTTTCTTTTTCTGCCTAGAAAACATCCGGTACCGGAAATGCAATAACTTTTGTATCCGGACTCCGTTTTCGATAATCTTGGACTCGTTGGAATCACCACAACAAGCACTACAAGATAATGCATAAAAACATCATAGTCCAACAATATATTATAATAAAAAATGAGGAAATATTAAACCTCTTTCTTGCAAACCGGAAATGCAATATCTTCCACATACGAACTCCGTTTTCGATAATCTTGGACTCGTTGGAATCGTCACAACGAGCACAACAAGATTATGTAGAGAAACATCATTGTTCAAAAGGATATGGTAAAACCAAAATATGAAAGGTAAAACCTTTCTATTGAAAACCGGAAAACCATATCTTTTGCAAATGAAGTCTGAATGAAGTGAAACCAACTTTGTTGGAAAGAGGACGACAAATGCTACCCTATATCATGTGATAATATTGAAACCAAGTAAGGGAGATTTTGCTAATAAACGGAAGAGTGAAACCTTCCGCATAGATGGACCGACAAAATCTCCGACACCGAAAACTCAATAGGGAACACATATGAAAACCGTTTTCGGTGACCTTGGCCTTGTCATGACAAGCACGACAAGCACCAATACCACACCACGATAAGAGCCAAATAGGAACCAATAAAGATGATGCCAAGGATGCAAAGGTTTGAGCTCTCTACGACCGATACGCTAAAGCTCACTTGAGAGCCCCTCTTGATAGTACGGTTACCTATCCTAAAACCCGGTCTCATAACTACACCGCGAGACCGATAAACTAGAGACCCTATCAAGATCATACCTTTGCCTTGCGCATTCCACTTGAGCTAGATGATGACGATCTTGATCTACTCTCAAGTGGATCACCTTTCTTGATTTTGCTCCGCTTGGTGAAGACACGCATATTGCTCCCCCATACACCAAGATGGGAGAGACATTCTTCAACATATCTTCACATGGCCTTTATCTTGATGATCACCACGTGACGCCATCCACCATGGACAACATAGGATCTTGATCAACAAATGATCTTCTTCTTCACATGCCCTAATCTTGTGTGTTGATCAACTTGCACTTAGCCTTGATCAACATATAGTCTTCTTCTTTTAGCCTTGACTCCAACATATGGAGTCCAAGCATTCCTTATGGACCAACACTGCAAATATAACTCAAAGCACACATTAGTCCCTAGAGATTGTCATTAATTACCAAAACAACACATGGGGGCAACCATGCCCTTTCAGAGGGTCACGCCGCGCTCTGCCCGGCAATCTTCCGCGGCGCCCGCGCCCCTCCCCCACCGGCGGCCGCGGTGCCCACTCTCCTCCTCCACCGGCGGCTGCGGTGCCCCCTTCCCCTCCCGCACCGGCGGCCACGCCGCACCCCATCCCTGCACCGCACGGATTCTTCCGGCGCCCCACCATCCCCCGTGCCCTTCCTCCGCCAAACACCACCATCTGCTGCGTCGCTCGCCTTCTGTGCGCCTCAGTTTTGCACCGGGACGGACAGAGGGGCGTGTGCTCCTCCCCAGCGATGGGCTTGACTCGAGCCATGCTAGAGTTTTTCGACTGCCTGGGACGCCTGCATGAGCAACTCTGGACGCCGACGAGCAACCATCCGAACTTCCACGATGGCAACCCGACCTAGCTTGCTCCAAGCGCGCGTCTGAACCTCCTCCTCATTCCTAAAAAAAGTTTAGAAAAAAAGTTCACTCTGTTAAAAAAAGTTCACTTCAATCATAAAAAAAGTTCACTTGGTACCGAAAAAAAGTTTATGTGGAATTGCGAAAAAAAAAGTTCACCTCAAAAAAGTTCACTTCATGTTCCGTACGAAGGTTCACATGTCATGCGCGAGAAGGTTCACTTGGTACAGAAAAAAAGTTCGTGTGCAATTGCGAAAAAAGTTCACCTCGTCCCAAAAAAATTTCAGGAAAAAAATTCAATTCATGTTCCGTCTGAAGGTTCACGTGAAGTAACGTTAAGGTTCACTTAGCATATCCGATAAGGTTCAGAAAGTTCCTGTTTAGCTTAAACAGGAATAGGTTCCTTTTTAGCTGAGTTACTCCATGATGCCTGGGCACCAACATTGCCACCTGTTGGATCGATCGCTAGGCTTTTGAGATGAATTCGGATATGTGGTTGAAGAAAACCCGTTAGTGCAGCATCAAACCCGATTTATTTGCATGCAGAATGTTTGAAATTTAACCCAATATATTCAAACGACAATTTATGATGGATTCCTTCGTTTATGTGCGTGCATGATTCCTGCTGACTAATTGATCATGCAAGATTCCTTCCAAAAACAGGTGCATGCAGATTTATTTTCCTACCTAACCAATACCTTCCGAGATTTACGCATCATAATTGTATTTTTTGAACGAGGTATCCTCTCTCTCATTTATATGCTCTCTAATCATGCCACAGTTACGGCTACTCTCCTGGATATGGCTTGACCAGAATATTTCATACCAAGCCACCCTCACGTCAACAGCTCGGGGGAGCTGTGCTTGTCCAAATTTTTTCATCGTTCATTCAACTGATTATGGCCCGAGGTATGTTCTTTCTTCCATAATTGTTTTTTGGTTGGCCATGACCGTGTGAATTTTCCAATGTCATCGTCGGCGTCTCAGCTACTGTAGACATGCGATGCGAACGCCGATTTTCTCCATGCATATCGTCTCATGCATTTTCAATCTGAAATCCATGTTCATTCATCTACTTTCTGTTTTCAAACGCAGGTATTTTGATGCCCAAACTACAAAAGTGTGCGAGTGCTAGAAGGGAACCGTCTATCTCTTGCTATCCGCGGCAACATGGCTTCCCATGGACACGACGACGACGATTTTATGGATCCTCATGCTCCTACCACGTCAACCACACGTGAGAAATTTACACCTCCTATTTCTAGATGCACACCCATTTCATTCTGTAGCATTGACAAAGGGTTCAATTCTGAAAAGAAGAAGCTAGTCAGTGACATGGTTTTAGGTGGTATGTTGAAACTGTCAGACATTGAAAACAATAGAAAAATCGTTTTTGCAGGTTCATGCAACTGCAGGTGACGGTTTATGGAATCCCAAGATGTTCCGGAACCTATTTACCGGTCCAGAAATAGTGTATGATGTCTCCAAGTGCAAAAATGTAAGTGCTCTTCAGCTATCCTTTTTTTGTATAATGCATCACATACTATGGATTGTGGTGAAATACTATACCAGGTATATGTTCAGCTCTGTGATGCCAACCACTGGAATTGCTATGCGTTTAACCTGCGCCAGCGTGATCCACATCTTAGACTCTAGTAAGTCTGGGAAGATAATGAAGTTCAGCCAGGCAATAAACACCACCGGACTGTACCCATTCTTGCTCGAGCTATGCAAGAATGTTTGACAATGTTCTTCGCTGACTGGACTGAAGATGTGACCAAGTGGAATTACAAGGAACCTGCTGTGCCTGCACCTGCACAGTCCTTTGAGTATGACCTTTTTCGACCAAACTTTATATTTTATTTCCCATTAAACTATACTATTTTATCATTCTAATTTGATGCATCGTACATACAAATCGAAGAGTTGAAAGTGGCGTCTACACTTTAGAGTTGATGAAGAACTGGAATGTGACTGTGTACCAGAGAGCTCAACTCGATAGGCTAGTCATACCCTATTCAAAAAAGCACGTATATCTGAATTAATACATACTTACTCGTAGTGCCGACTAATTTTGTTATGGTTTCTCAAACCCAGGATTGTATGCATAAGGTTCAAACCGAGATTCTGATGGACATTCTTACATGCAAAGAGAATGCTGCGCCACTCCCCTCGTTCGTGCAAGAATTGATGACGCAACACACACTTGGAGACATATGAGGCAACACACCAATGGAGGATAGTTAAACTGACACTTCACTTCAGCTACAATTATCTTACATCCTTCAAAAGATTCAACAAACAAGTTGTCCTTTCATCAAATAAAAAGTAGTTGTACTAAGTTACCTTTATTTATTTCGAACAATGTATTTTATTTTGAGAGTCTTATGTAATAAGTACGATTTTATGCTACCGATAATGGATGTCTGAACACCCGCAACTCACGACATTTGAATTTTAATGTTTAGATCGATTTCATACGACTTGAGTATGTGATATCACCATACTCACAGCTCGGGGTATCGAATGTTCGTTTCAACGGATAATTTCAATACCAACTAGGTATCCAACGACCTGAATATGCGCTATCGATATACCTTGCACTCACGCCATTCATACCTTAATACTTGTTTCACGCTCCACTATGAGTAGGCCCCATACCCAAATTCCTTCATCTTCCGGTATCGATTACTAATTTTGGTCGATTTTCCATGTTTACATCGGTACCATACATACTGAGTATGTTATATTAGCATACCCGCAACTTGGAGTCTCGAATGTTCATTTTCAATGAATAATTTCAATACCAACTACTTATCCAACGACTTGAGTATGCGCTATCGATATACCATGGACTCACCTTCCTTCATCTCCTTGTATCGATTACTAATTTTGCTCGATTTTCCATGTTTACATCTATAGCTTAGATAGTGAGTATGTTATATTAGCATACCCGCAACACGGGGTATCGAACATTTATTTGGAAAAAAATGAATATTAACTAGTCATCAAACAACCTGAGTTAACGCTATCGATATAACCTTGATTCTCGTCATTGCTATCCCAAAACGATGTTCATGTACTTTTTTACATGAAACTGATATACCTTCATTCCTTACATTGATATCTTACCCTATGTTATTTCAGACCCCAAAAAAATTTCACAAACAAGTAAACTACCGATAATGGTTGTCTGAATACCCTGAATTCACGAAATTTTATTTTTCATGTTTAGATCGGTTTCATACGTCCTACTTATGTGTGATATCATCGTACCCGCAACTCGGTGTCGATCTCATCTAGTTTTTTTCTATGACCGCACGTGCCCACTAGATCGTGCTTCCTATGGTATGCATGGCATGACTGCATGGTTGCACACCACGACTCGGACTCTCCCCTCTACCGAATGATGGGTATCGGTTGTTTAGTTAATCGAACGTTCAAGTTTAATTGGGCGTTCCATACGATCGAATATGTGATATCGATATACCCAGGTACCCTAGAATCACGACATTAAAACCCCTAAAACTTGGGGTTCCGAATGCTTATTTTGCGTCAAAAATTTAATTTTACACTAGTATCATACGACCGGGTACGTGATATTACTATACCTTCAACTATGGGTATGGATATCAATTTTACCTAGGTATCATATGACATGAGTATGCGATATCGATACCCCGTTTAAATTGAGTATCGATGATAATTATACCTTGAATAATTTATATCATGTTATTTACATGATTATCTGGGTATGATCCTAGAGTCAAACATGAAAAAAAAACGTTGATGGTGTTTTCCTATACCCAAATTCCTTATCCTTATTCATTTGTAGACAATCATGGATCGTAAGATGAAGTTGCATAAGATCATTTACCCAAATTCCAACAGATCAGTCACATATTTAATTATAACAACTTAACTCAATTTTATATGGACAGAGAATATACTCAGGACGTACATGATTTTGGGGTATCTATTTGACGGTACGTCAGAAGATGGTACACACAATCATGTACCCAATTCCCTACCAATAATCATTCACCCATTAATTAGTACAATTTCATGTCAACTTTATATGGCCGGAGATTACAGCCAACGCGTCAATAATTTTTTAGGTATCCATTTAAATGGCCGTGAAAGTTTAATTATTTAGTACATTACTCTGGCCATCCAGTCAAATCAGTACTTAATACCCCGAATTACTCAACAATAACACTCTCTTTTGACCACGTTGGGCATATTAAAACAACCAAATAAAGACCAAGGATAAGGGACGATCTAATACAGAAAATCAAACAAGTCAACCTATATATTGATTAGCAGAAAGTCAAATCTCTCTCCACACACAGATCACGCATCGGGTATCTGCCTATTTTTTTTCTATTGCTACTGGGTCGACCCGGCTATCAAATGCCCATTAGAAAGACTCCATCAACATACCCAATCGTACGGTCATGATGCATGGTGCCTGGGCTCGTTGGCGTCCCAATTGAGCTTCCTATATATATATATATATATATATATATATATATATATATATATATATATATATATATATATATATAGGTCTGCTATTCTGGAACCAGTTCTAGAATAGCTATTCTGGAACCACTTCTGAACTTCACTCGTAAAGTTTATGGACTTCATTCAATGATAATTTGAACTTCCTGACGGAACACACTGATTCACCACCTTCACGGGAAATTTTTCTAGTGCGATTTTTGATCCGCTTATCGGAATGATGCATGTGATATACCGTTGGATAGCTATGGAAATTACGAAACTTTTTCGTTTTCACTGGTTTTCGAAATTAGTTACGGTTTTTAAACAATTTTAAATATACTAACACTATTTTCGAGACAGTACCGTATTTTGCTCGCCATTTTCAAACCGTTAATCGGATTGATGCAAATGATACGCCGTTGGAAAGCTATGAAAAAGCCGCAACTTTGTTATCTCACGCACTTTTTCGAAATTCCTTATGGTTTAAGAGCAGTTTTAAATATACATAATTCTGTTATTTTAGAATTCTCGTTTTTTCTGAACTTCCCACTTCACAACACTGAACTTCTTCCGAACACATAAGTGAACTTCTTCACGGAGGACCAGAAGCACGTTCTCCGTCATGTTTTTGACTTCTTTGATTTTTTTTTTTACCTGTTTGATTTTCGTACTCGAACCATTTCTGAACTTCGCTCGTCACGAAAGTGAATTTCTTCGGAGACGTAATTGAACTTCCTCACGGAGAATTAGACGCACGTTCTATGCCACGGTTTTGACTTTATTTGATTTTCATAATGTTTTCCAAAGTGCATTTCAAATCCTTCACACGACACGCAAGTGAACTTTATTTTTTTTGCGAGTGAATTTTTTTTTTTCGAGTGAACTTCTTGACGAAACATTTTTTACGAGTAAACTTCTTGACGGACCATATTTTTTCTGGTGAAATTTTGCGGTTTTCTTAAGTAAACTTTTGCGGTTTTCTACGACAATGTGGCCGAGGATGGAGTGTGGGATGCCCGACAAAAGAGGTCTCCACTACATACTGAAAAGTAAATTGCCGGACATTTCTCAAATTTCTTCATGAGAGGTTGCCATTTGATATTTGATAGCACGGATCTGAACTTATTCAGAAAACAAAAAGAACTTTGCCTGCTACACCAACTGAACCGCGAGCAGTTCACGTACGAGGCATCACCATGTAAAAAAAAAAGCAGTTCATATGCCATGTCAAGAAAAGAAAAAGCACTTCAGACTCGGGATTTAGAGCAGCGGCCGGAGATTGCGGATGAAGCCATTTTTACGGCAGGGATCTTGCGGTGGGCGGAGAGGAAAGAGTGGGCTCCCCGGCGACGCGAGGTGAACTCCCCTGGCATCGGGAGATGGATGCCCCGGCCGCTGCGGCGGCATGGCTGCCCCTGTCCAGGAGATCTCGAGGTGAAGAATGGCAAGGTGGCCGACGGCGCCCACGGTACGCGCTGGGGCCGGAGGTACGTGCCGGAGAGGAATGGACCGGCGGCGGAGCACAGGGTGAGGCAGGTGTCAGGGGCGGTCGGTGAGGCAGGGGAGGGTCGTGTCGCTGGCGGCGAGAAGGGATGTGCGTCGGGGAGCAGGGCGTTGGTTTTCAGCCACCTCCTTCAGAAGAAGTTCAGACGAAGGAATTGGTGGTGGACGTCGTGGAGGAGCTCCGCTCGATGGTTGTAATGCCCGGGGTTTTCCCCCAAATTAGATTTTTGCTTGTTTTTGTTTTTGCATTATCATGACATCAGCATCATCGCATCGTATGTTTTTGTTCGCAAAAATTATTTTTATTAAACCCTATTTTAGTTTTCTAAAATTGTCGGAAAAATATTTTACCGAGACAGTCGTCTCCGTTTTCTAAAATTATTTGCCAAATTATTTTGTCAGAAAAATAAAATGCTTTGAGTGAGAGAGAGCAGCCCAGCTAGCCAGGCCCAAAAGTCCAGCAAGCAAACCCTAGACCAAACCCTAGAAATCCCTGGTGTTTTTCTGTTCCCACCCCCTGTGTTATGCAGCCACCCTCCTCCGTTTTTTGTCAAATCGCGGAGACGCCCTTCCACCTTCCCCTTTTCCCTTTTCCCCCCTTCTTTCACCTTTTCTCTTTTCTTTTCCTTTTCTTTTCCCTTCCCTTCTTTTTCCCCTTCTCCTTCCCGTGGCTATCTTCCTCACCTCTCTCCCTCACCCGCGCGTGCATCCCCGCTCCTCCTCTCACCTGGGCCGTCCTCCCGCTGTGCACCCGACCCGCACCTGCCCCGATGTCCTCTCCCTCACCGGTGCACCGCCCTCCTCTCTGGCCTCCCGTCGCCTCCCCGACGACCGCGCCATCCTCGCCCGGATCCTGCGCCTCCGGCCGCCCGACACCGTCGCCGTCGCCCTCTGCCGGCTCCCCTGCACCATCGTCCTCCCCACGAGCTCCTCCTCCCGGTCCGCCCCGGGCCGCCGTCTCCTCCTCTCCTGGCCGACCTGCTCCGCATCGACCTCCTCCGTCACGGCCCGCGCGTGGCCGTGCCGCCGTCCAGCGCCTCCTCGAGTCGGCCTCCTTCGACGGCCGCGTCCTCCCTCCACCTGCTCCTCTCTCTGCTCATCCCCGACATGAGCTCCTGCTGGCCTCCTTCCCCAGCTCGCCGCCGCCTCCCTTCCCGCTGGCCGTCGCCCCTCACCCTCGCGGCCCAGCTCCTCCAGCGCGTGGCTTTGGTCTTGCTCCTCCTCCTCCAGTGCCTTCCCATGGCCGCGCTCGGCCCCTTCTTCCTCTTCGCGTCTGTCCGCTGCTGGCCTCGCCTCCTCTGCCCGTGCGTGCTGGTGCTGCTGGCCCCTGCTGGCCATGTTCCTCTGGCTGTCTGCTGCTGCTGCTTGTGCTGTGCATTCACCCGTGTCTATCTCCGGCGCCCGCCACCTGCTCGAGGAAATGCCCGCAAGGACCCGGCCTTTCCCGTGTCTCCGTGTCGCGTCTCCGTTGGTTCCCCGACGTTTTGTGCTCCCGTCCCCGAAGCGTATGTTCTCCGGTGTTGTTCCCGATTCCGGTTCCCCGATGGACGTTCCCGTCGTGAAGCGCCTCGTTTTCCCGTCGTGAAGCCCGGAGTTCCCCGATGCGATCCCGTGTTCCCGTTCCCGACGCTTTCCCGTCGTGAACGAGTTCCCCGATGTTTCCCGATGAGAAGCCGATCCCCGACCGTGGACCGACAAGTTCTACTACCACGACGACCGTGAAATGTGCAGCGACAAGATCTTCCCCAACGACCGTGAACGACTACCGGTGCCCGCACGACGACGACCCGAGTACGACTACTTCCCCGACGTCGACTACCTCGACTACTCCGACTCCGGATGAACGACTACTCCGACTCCGGATGAACGACTACCTCGACTACTTCGACTACGACGACTACTTCCTCTCCGACCCGAAGACGGTGGTCCCGAATCCGAAGTTCCTCGAATCCGATGTGTGACCCCAACCCTAACCCTATGCCATATATATATGCGATATCTTATAAAATCATGCATGCTTAATCAACATCGCACCTTTATCCATTTAGTGGAATTAAATCAACTAATTATGGGATTTGTCCGGTGCATTTATATTGTGCATCGATCCCATTTAAAATGTTTTGCCATGTGATAGGGAATAAAATTGGACAACCTTTAATTTGTCATGCATCATGTCATCAACATGCCGCTTCTTTTGCCATAGAAGTAAAATGCATCTTTTGCCTTCCAGTGTTTGTTGCTTCTTCGGGATTAGGACGATGAGTTGATGTGAGCAACGACAGGTTCTGCTACCTCTACCGGATTGCAGGCAAGTGATACTCCCTTGCTATCTTTGCTTGTCTTCTGTCTCTTACTCGTCCTATCTTTTGTTCCTTGCTAGCCTTATATATCGATGCTTGTGTTCGATCCTATATGCATGTTTACCTTGCAGCCATGATATAGCCACACCCCCACATCCTATTAACATGTTGTTTGTTTACCTTGTTGGCCTTGCGAGTCGTAGTGCATGCTTAGGTGCCTTGCTTCAGTCCTGCTATCTTTTTGTCTAGTCTTGTTCTTAACATGATAGCTAGGCTCAACTAAAATGGTAATCTTTAGTTTCTGTTGCGATGGGGATAACTTAATAAAGATAAGGCATCAGCGGAAGGCCAATCGTGGTGATTTGTTCTGCTAGTGTCGCCTAGGACCCGAGTTCTTTTCCGCTGATCCAAGACTGAGCGCACTAACCACATGTGGGAGTTCTATGGGCCTCCCCGCAATCTATTACCGGATCCTCAAACTTGTCCAGGAGCCACAACTTAGTTCGGGTGTTTCCATTTGCGCGCGTATTACGATGATGATGATGAGAAGGTAAGATGATGATGGATACGTGGTTACTTACGGTAGGGTTGCGGGATGGGCGTTAATCGCATGTGGAAGGAGGGGCAATCGTATGAGTGTTCCCTCCCGAAGCCGTTCACGCAACGGTTAGGCCCACCTCGAAGCTTCGGCCGGACTCTCAAGGTGGATCAGTCCTAGCTAGGTGGCTACATGGACTTGTTCGTAGAGAAGGGAAGTATTGCGTCGAAACCTCCACCGGTACACCTCTAAGCGAGTGTTTCGATGCGTGTGGGTTCATTGGTGCATCCCTGCAGGGTGAAATCTTTTCGAAAAGCCGTGTCCACGGTTATGGACGACTTGGTGAAATGCGCTGGCTAAAAAGATCATAGACAACTTGCACCTTATGATGATAATAACTTGACTAGTAAGATAGATTACTTGAATAATAACCCATAAAACTTGTCCACCGTGTGAGTGCCCGGACTTTTTTCCTCGTGGGTTGAGGATACGAGGGAGTCGTTTTAGGGCGGGTTTGTTTGGTGTGTAGTATAGTTGGCTCCTCATGCGCTCTCTTACCTTGTCTCTGATAGACGAATGTTGTAGTGTGTCTCTATAAGTTGTTAGTGCTGCTTGCCGCCGCCTCAAACGCTAACCCTCTTTCCCCGGAATTCCAGCTTTGATATCTTGTGAGTATTACTTGCCAGTACTGTTTTATAGTACTGACCCCTTCGGGTCTGCTATTCCACATGCAGCCAACAGGTTTGAAGTCTGACGACGTTAGCTTGGGAATCCCTCCGGCTTGGCCTGGGCAGGGATATGGTGCCTTCGATTATCTTCAGGACTCTTAGTCCAATTTGAATCTTGTCCGTAGTCGGACGTTACCCGCTTCCGTTGTTATTTGGATCTTTGTATTGTATCTTGGTTCTTGACTCTGTGAGTCGTTGTTGTATATATGTTCTTTTGTGGGTTTCATCGAGAACTGTTGTAATGTTATCACAATTCCACCCGCATAACGTGTGTGTTGCGACGTGCACGTTATGCCTGGTGGGCGTCCTTTAGGATCGTTATTATGCGGATTTGGCTGAAATGCTCAAGTCTGCATAGTACCGATCTTGGGGCGTTACAAAGTGGTATCAGAGCCATGGTTCTTCGATACCCCGCGGGTCCAGTCTGCCTGTAGGATACCCTAGCTAATGGTCGTTGTTATAGAGTGTCCAAATTATTTTACTAAAAGCTATTTGAAAAGATCTCAATAGGAATTCTTGTTTACTCCTTACCTCTATTCTTTTCCTTCTTACCTTATATGATTTAAATCTTCTCTCTCATCTATCTTCCAGTCATAGCACCTTCGTGGGTTGGACGATCTCCTTGCCTTTAATCCTAATAGGTTCGATCTTCGGAAGGATGTCGGCAGACGAACATCGTCATCAGTGTGAGCAAGAACCTCTTGCTAGTGGTGTCGAGAAGACCGACATGGTGCGAGAAGATTCGATAGTTTACCTTGCTCTTCTTCCCCCCCTGACGGTAGCGTGGATCTCGGGGTGAGATCCCTTGTTAGTGGTGTCGGTTGTAATGCCCGGGGTTTTCCCCCAAATTAGATTTTTGCTTGTTTTTGTTTTTGCATTATCATGACATCAGCATCATCGCATCGTATGTTTTTGTTCGCAAAAATTATTTTTATTAAACCCTATTTTAGTTTTCTAAAATTGTCGGAAAAATATTTTACCGAGACAGTCGTCTCCGTTTTCTAAAATTATTTGCCAAATTATTTTGTCAGAAAAATAAAATGCTTTGAGTGAGAGAGAGCAGCCCAGCTAGCCAGGCCCAAAAGTCCAGCAAGCAAACCCTAGACCAAACCCTAGAAATCCCTGGTGTTTTTCTGTTCCCACCCCCTGTGTTATGCAGCCACCCTCCTCCGTTTTTTGTCAAATCGCGGAGACGCCCTTCCACCTTCCCCTTTTCCCTTTTCCCCCCTTCTTTCCCCTTTTCTCTTTTCTTTTCCTTTTCTTTTCCCTTCCCTTCTTTTTCCCCTTCTCCTTCCCGTGGCTATCTTCCTCACCTCTCTCCCTCACCCGCGCGTGCATCCCCGCTCCTCCTCTCACCTGGGCCGTCCTCCCGCTGTGCACCCGACCCGCACCTGCCCCGATGTCCTCTCCCTCACCGGTGCACCGCCCTCCTCTCCGGCCTCCCGTCGCCTCCCCGACGACCGCGCCATCCTCGCCCGGATCCTGCGCCTCCGGCCGCCCGACACCGTCGCCGTCGCCCTCTGCCGGCTCCCCTGCACCATCGTCCTCCCCACGAGCTCCTCCTCCCGGTCCGCCCCGGGCCGCCGTCTCCTCCTCTCCTGGCCGACCTGCTCCGCATCGACCTCCTCCGTCACGGCCCGCGCGTGGCCGTGCCGCCGTCCAGCGCCTCCTCGAGTCGGCCTCCTTCGACGGCCGCGTCCTCCCTCCACCTGCTCCTCTCTCTGCTCATCCCCGACATGAGCTCCTGCTGGCCTCCTTCCCCAGCTCGCCGCCGCCTCCCTTCCCGCTGGCCGTCGCCCCTCACCCTCGCGGCCCAGCTCCTCCAGCGCGTGGCTTTGGTCTTGCTCCTCCTCCTCCAGTGCCTTCCCATGGCCGCGCTCGGCCCCTTCTTCCTCTTCGCGTCTGTCCGCTGCTGGCCTCGCCTCCTCTGCCCGTGCGTGCTGGTGCTGCTGGCCCCTGCTGGCCATGTTCCTCTGGCTGTCTGCTGCTGCTGCTTGTGCTGTGCATTCACCCGTGTCTATCTCCGGCGCCCGCCACCTGCTCGAGGAAATGCCCGCAAGGACCCGGCCTTTCCCGTGTCTCCGTGTCGCGTCTCCGTTGGTTCCCCGACGTTTTGTGCTCCCGTCCCCGAAGCGTATGTTCTCCGGTGTTGTTCCCGATTCCGGTTCCCCGATGGACGTTCCCGTCGTGAAGCGCCTCGTTTTCCCGTCGTGAAGCCCGGAGTTCCCCGATGCGATCCCGTGTTCCCGTTCCCGACGCTTTCCCGTCGTGAACGAGTTCCCCGATGTTTCCCGATGAGAAGCCGATCCCCGACCGTGGACCGACAAGTTCTACTACCACGACGACCGTGAAATGTGCAGCGACAAGATCTTCCCCAACGACCGTGAACGACTACCGGTGCCCGCACGACGACGACCCGAGTACGACTACTTCCCCGACGTCGACTACCTCGACTACTCCGACTCCGGATGAACGACTACTCCGACTCCGGATGAACGACTACCTCGACTACTTCGACTACGACGACTACTTCCTCTCCGACCCGAAGACGGTGGTCCCGAATCCGAAGTTCCTCGAATCCGATGTGTGACCCCAACCCTAACCCTATGCCATATATATATGCGATATCTTATAAAATCATGCATGCTTAATCAACATCGCACCTTTATCCATTTAGTGGAATTAAATCAACTAATTATGGGATTTGTCCAGTGCATTTATATTGTGCATCGATCCCATTTAAAATGTTTTGCCATGTGATAGGGAATAAAATTGGACAACCTTTAATTTGTCATGCATCATGTCATCAACATGCCGCTTCTTTTGCCATAGAAGTAAAATGCATCTTTTGCCTTCCAGTGTTTGTTGCTTCTTCGGGATTAGGACGATGAGTTGATGTGAGCAACGACAGGTTCTGCTACCTCTACCGGATTGCAGGCAAGTGATACTCCCTTGCTATCTTTGCTTGTCTTCTGTCTCTTACTCGTCCTATCTTTTGTTCCTTGCTAGCCTTATATATCGATGCTTGTGTTCGATCCTATATGCATGTTTACCTTGCAGCCATGATATAGCCACACCCCCACATCCTATTAACATGTTGTTTGTTTACCTTGTTGGCCTTGCGAGTCGTAGTGCATGCTTAGGTGCCTTGCTTCAGTCCTGCTATCTTTTTGTCTAGTCTTGTTCTTAACATGATAGCTAGGCTCAACTAAAATGGTAATCTTTACTTTCTGTTGCGATGGGGATAACTTAATAAAGATAAGGCATCAGCGGAAGGCCAATCGTGGTGATTTGTTCTGCTAGTGTCGCCTAGGACCCGAGTTCTTTTCCGCTGATCCAAGACTGAGCGCACTAACCACATGTGGGAGTTCTATGGGCCTCCCCGCAATCTATTACCGGATCCTCAAACTTGTCCAGGAGCCACAACTTAGTTCGGGTGTTTCCATTTGCGCGCGTATTACGATGATGATGATGAGAAGGTAAGATGATGATGGATACGTGGTTACTTACGGTAGGGTTGCGGGATGGGCGTTAATCGCATGTGGAAGGAGGGGCAATCGTATGAGTGTTCCCTCCCGAAGCCGTTCACACAACGGTTAGGCCCACCTCGAAGCTTCGGCCGGACTCTCAAGGTGGATCAGTCCTAGCTAGGTGGCTCCATGGACTTGTTCATAGAGAAGGGAAGTATTGCGTCGAAACCTCCACCGGTACACCTCTAAGCGAGTGTTTCGATGCGTGTGGGTTCATTGGTGCATCCCTGCAGGGTGAAATCTTTTCGAAAAGCCGTGTCCACGGTTATGGACGACTTGGTGAAATGCGCTGGCTAAAAAGATCATAGACAACTTGCACCTTATGATGATAATAACTTGACTAGTAAGATAGATTACTTGAATAATAACCCATAAAACTTGTCCACCGTGTGAGTGCCCGGACTTTTTTCCTCGTGGGTTGAGGATACGAGGGAGTCGTTTTAGGGCGGGTTTGTTTGGTGTGTAGTATAGTTGGCTCCTCATGCGCGCTCTTACCTTGTCTCTGATAGACGAATGTTGTAGTGTGTCTCTATAAGTTGTTAGTGCTGCTTGCCGCCGCCTCAAACGCTAACCCTCTTTCCCCGGAATTCCAGCTTTGATATCTTGTGAGTATTACTTGCCAGTACTGTTTTATAGTACTGACCCCTTCGGGTCTGCTATTCCACATGCAGCCAACAGGTTTGAAGTCTGACGACGTTAGCTTGGGAATCCCTCCGGCTTGGCCTGGGCAGGGATATGGTGCCTTCGATTATCTTCAGGACTCTTAGTCCAATTTGAATCTTGTCCGTAGTCGGACGTTACCCGCTACCGTTGTTATTTGGATCTTTGTATTGTATCTTGGTTCTTGACTCTGTGAGTCGTTGTTGTATATATGTTCTTTTGTGGGTTTCATCGAGAACTGTTGTAATGTTATCACAATTCCACCCGCATAACGTGTGTGTTGCGACGTGCACGTTATGCCTGGTGGGCGTCCTTTAGGATCATTATTATGCGGATTTGGCTGAAATGCTCAAGTCTGCATAGTACCGATCTTGGGGCGTTACAATGGTGGCCTCGAGCCACTGGGCGGCGCTTGCGGTCCAGAGCAGCGCACACCGGCATCCAGACCGTGATGAATGTTTTTGGGGCGGTGCTTCCTCGGTAGATCTCGGGGAGCGGTAGTGGGCGCGCTGAATCGAGGTATGCCGGCGGCAAGCGTAGTGAGTGGAGGGTCCGAGCGGTGGCGGCGCTCCGGTGTCGGTGAACCGCGCGTGACCGCGGTGGCGAGCCGGGCTGGGGCGACGCTCCGATGGCCCTGTACCGGCAGGGAGTCAGGAGAGCGTAGCCGGTGATTCGGGGAGGAAGAAGGTGGGTTGGGCTGTGCCGGGGTGGGGACGTGGAGTTGACCGGTTTGGTACGTCGGCTTGCGGGGGTCGGGTTTAGAAGGTCTATAGTTTGCAATGGTTCTAGAATAGCTATTCTACAACCTCTTAAGGGGGTTCTAGAATATATATATATATATATATATATATATATATATATATATATATATATATATATATATATATATATATATATATATATATATATAGGAAGCTCAGATGGGGCACCATGGTGCCCGGGCATCAGGACGGAATACGGTATAATTGGGGTATGTAGACATCACGTGTACCATGGGTATATATACCTAGTGTATGTAGGAGGTACATATAATATTGGGTATGAAAAAAAAACGGGGTATATATACCTAATGTGTACGCATACTTACGGTACATATATATATTTCTGATCTGTACGCATACCCATGATATATATACCCAAGATATACGTACCATGTAGATACTCAATATACATATACCCAAGGGTGTGTACACCTCCTACATACTCAATGTTTGCATACCCGACGTGTACGTATTTTGTAGATACCCAAAACTTACAGTATTCTACCATGGTGCCCATGCAGCAGGGAGCACCAGTTAATTTAACTATATATATATATATATATATATATATATATATATATATATATATATATATATATATATATATATATGTCTGCTATTTGGAACTAGTTCTAGAATAGCTATTCTGAAATCACTTCTGAACTTCCCTCGCCATGTTGATGACTTCATTTAATGGTAATGTGAACTTCCTGACGGAACAGACTGATTCTCCACCTTCACAGGAAAATTTTCTAGTGCGATTTTTGATCCGCTTATCGGAATGATGCATATGATATACCGTTGGATAGCTATTGAAATTACGAAACTTTTTCGTTTTCACTGGTTTCCGAAATTAGTTACGGTTTTTAAACAATTTCAAATATACTTACACTATTTTCGAGACCGTACCGTATTTCGGTCGCCATTTTCAAACCGTTTATCGGATTGATGCAAATGATACGCCGTTGGAAAGCTATGAAAAAGCTGCAACTTTGTTATCTCACGCACTTTTTCGAAATTCCTTACGGTTTAAGAGCAGTTTTAAATATACATAATTCTGTTGTTTTAGAATTCTCGTTTTTTCTGAACTTCCCACTTCACAACACTGAACTTCTTCATAACACTATGTGAACTTCTTCACGGAGCACCAGAAGCACGTTCTCCGTCATTTTTTTTGACTTGTTTTATTTTTTTTACCTGTTTGATTTTTCGAAATCATTTCTCCGAACTTTGTTGACGAACCATTTTTTCTGAACTTCTCACAATACGGAAGTGATCTTTCTACTAATTTTTGATAATTTTTCTTCAAAAAAGTTAACATCAGACTTCATTGTTTGTATACAGTGAACTTCTATGTTGGACAGTGTGAACTTTATTTTTTCACATAGTGAACTGTCGAATGTTGTTTTTTTATCATAAAGTTAAATGAACTTCGACACATGACCGTCTGAACTTTCACAACAAAACAGGTGAACTACACAGCAATAATGTATTTTTATAGTTTACCATTTTGAAATGCTTTTGAATTTGACACAGTTGGAGAAATTTTGATTGAGCAATAGTTCAGAAACCAACAACATGTAGTTCATAGTTGTACAGAAGTGGAATACTGGATGTACATGAAGCAGTTTTGGGTGGTGTGCGGGAATCCAGATCGGTGCACGCAGGAGTCCACCCGAGCAGTCGATGGAGTTCATGCCGATCGATGATGTTAGGGGTAGGGGCACCGCAAGGCTCCTGCCAGTGAGGGCCGGCATGCAAGTGGCCGGGAAGGTCAGGCGACGGCGCGTAGGTGGTAGGGGAAGTCGTCCACCGGCGTGTAGGTGGCGGGGGAGGGCGTCCACCGGGGCGGCTCGATCCCTGGGGCTCGATCCAGATGCAGGCGGCCGGGAAGCTGGCGGGACGTCACGCCAGGGAGGTGCTCGGCGGCGGCACGGGGCGAGGGAGGATGCGCGGCGACACGCGCGCGAGGCGGGGGCACGACCTCCTTCACGGGTAGGGGAGGCGAGGCAGCGACCTCCTGCGCGAGGGACACAGCCCGACGGTGCGCTCGCGGTGGGGGCTGGGACGGCCGGTGAGATCTCCAGAGGGGCGGCCATGGAGAATTCCGGGACGGCGCATCGGCGAGATCTGCAGAGTGGCGGCGGTGGGAGGGCCCCGGGGCGTCGCGCTGGCTAGACGAGGGGAGACCTCCGGCGGCGGCGCATGGTGAGACCTCCGGCGGTCGGGGCTGGGCCGAAGTAGGCTCCGGGGGTGGGGTGTTTTTGTTTTTTTTCTGTGGTACGGGTGGGTCCTGCTCGGGATAAGGAAGTGATTAGGTGGAGATCTGATCGGGATAAGAAGGTGGTCAGGAGGGGTTCTAGATATATATATATATATATATATATATATTATATATATATATATATATATATATATATATATATATATATATATATATATATATAGGACATATTCACACTACACCCGGGTGTAGCTACCCCCTACCTATTTGTTTGCCACCTTTCCACTTCATACCGTTGCTAATCGGGCTAGTTAGTTTGGAGAGACCCGTTTGGGATATTCTAATTAAAGTATTTAAGTAATAGTCTAACAACCTGCTGATTAGTTGGCCGCATGCACCGCATCTAGTTGAATCGATAAGTCCTACCTTGCTGGTAAACATCCGCGGTCTAACAGAAGGTCCTAGCTAGCTACATCTTCTACATACTTCCAAATAAAATCATAGTATTACATGATGGAAGTACGGAGTATATGACTCTCCCAGTTTGGAGTTATATGGAGGCATGCATGCATGTTGTATAGAGTATAGTTGGGTATGGAGTATGGAGTAGATTGATTTTGCACATGCATGATGCATACGTTCTGTTACGTGCAGGTAAAAAACATCGATCTAGCAAGGTTGTGTACGTACTCCTAGCTCGCTCTAGCTAGCCTCAAAAGTTTGAAGTATCGTATAAAAGTAGTAATGTAGTATGCAGTATCTATAGAGAAAGTAGTATGGAGTATATGATGTATATCTACCGAAAGCGGTATAGATTATCTATCTATAAAAAAACAGGTTACACAAACTCGGTATGGACTATGGAGTACTCTGTATATGTAATTTTTTTAATATAGTACAAGTGTATATCACGATTGATGTATGGATACAACTGTACAACTAGATCCACTGGCTAGATCATCCATGGCTTCATTGATTCTTAGCTCTGAGATTAAAACAACGCTAGACTTGTTTTATCCGTGCATACATCCTAAAACTTATGTCGTCGTCGTCGCCGTACGTCGTCGGAGCGGGGAGCGCCGGAGCAGTTGGCCAATCGTGGTCCTCACCGCCGCACCGGAGCAGCAAGATATTCACCATGTGCGCGCTGGCGTCGTCATCACAGAGCCGCCACCGGCCGGCTATCTATCCGTATTGAGCCATTGTGCATCTGTTTCCGCAGCACGTTTCTCACTTTGGAATTTGGATCAGTACATCTATGCGAGCAGGTCTGTGGAATCCATGGACGGCACTGGCTACACAGAATAAAGAACATGTTAATTAGGAAGAAGAGAATCTATTTCCATGATGCATCAGATCATGCACACCGCATACCTGATCTTGGTTTTGCTGCTTCCGATCTAGTAGTTTCTTGAAGCCATTGATTTCGGCCGGTGGAACGAGAGAGATAAAAGTATATTAGAGAGAGAAGGTTGTTTGGATCGGCAACTATTCAGGTATAAATAGGAGAGTGCCAAGAAAATAGGAAGATTCGTTCGGCTATCGTACCCATTACCCGCTAAGCTAACGCATCCACCACAACCGAGGGCAGGGGTAGCTACACCCAGGTGTAGAAAGAATTTTTCATATATATATATACTAGTTGAATGCCCGTGCGTTGCTACGGAACACACGCGGAACACCGATGACGAATAAAATGCACCGAAATAGAAACTTGATTCATACATATTATGTGTTCTCTTGCTCCTCACAACACAAACTAAAAAAATCTAAACAAAGAAGAACCTGCAAGTGAACAATCAAGCACCAGTGGCAGATATCTAGCCCCAGCGAAAATTTCTTCAAGGAGTCGGTTCAACAAGGTACTATCCCCAGTCTCGAAAAATGGAAAGAGCATGATGAAGATAAATCCTCACCGATTTCAGTGTGATCGCACCAGCCAATAACATATTCAACAAGCCAAATGATAAATAACATTAAGAAGTGATGAATAATATCAGTCAAAAGAGTATCATGAAAATAAATCCGTACTAAGTTCAGCGTGAAGACATCAGCCAAATAGGTGAAAATAAATCGGTTCCAACTCCACGGTAGCAGAGATGCAAGAAAATTAAAGACTACATGCGCATGTATATATATACTCTCTATTCCTTCATCCTCCTTTGCGAAGGTGCACACATTTACCTATCCTTCAATCTTCCTTTGCAAGGTGCACGGCCGATACAAATGCCCAGAAAATGATGCAACATCTGACCTGCGCTAATGGTAAACATATAAGGNCTTCCAAGGAGTCGGTTCAACAAGGTAACTATCCCCAGTCTCGAAACATAGAAAGAGCATGATGAAGATTTCGGTGTGATCGCACCAGCCAATAACATATTCAACAAGCCAAATGATGAATAACATTAAGAAGTGATGAATAATATAAGTCAAAAGAGTATCATGAAAATAAATCCTTACTAATTTCAGCGTGAAGACATCAACCAAATGGTGAAAATAAATCCGTTCCAACTCCACGGTAGCAGAGATGCAAAGAAAAATTAAAGACTACATGCTCATGTATATATATACTCTATTCCTTCAATCCTCTTTTGCGAAGGTGCACACCTATACTCTATTCCTTCAATCTTCCTTTGCAAAGGTGCACGGCAATACAAATGCCAGAAATGATGCAACATCTGACCTGCGCTAATGGTAAACAATATAAGGGCCAACTTTGCAGTATGGCTACATCAAACATCAGATATTAAAGATTAAAAGAAAAACAATGGCAAGGTCAGAAATTCACTTTGGAACCCGAGCTCACATGCTCCTGGTCAAACAAAAAAATCGGAAAAAATAGTAAAACATGTCAAAAAATTCTGAATTTTTTTAGTGGTGAATATATATATGTTTTATACATACGTACCAAATTTCTTGATAAAATAACATTTCAGCTGATCTGTACAAAAAAAAAAAAAATCACTGGTCTGAACACATATTTTTTAAATCTCATTTTGTTCACTGGATTTGTCTTTTTTGCACAGAGCAGAATAAATATTATTTCATCACGAAATTTTACACGAATGTAAAAGACATGTATATGTTCGTCATCAATTTTTTTCAGAATTTTTTATAATTATTTACTATTTTTTCGATTTTTTTTACATGACCAGGAGCAGGTGAGCTCGGGAGCCAAAACTGCATTCAAGCTGACAAGGTCTAGTTCTTAGTCAGAGAGGCATCAGACATGAATGGACGATATAAGTACAAATAACTATTGAGACTTATTAAGTCAATCTCACATTTATCAAATCAATTCTATGCAAATATTTCAGCAGCATATATATTTTTCATTAGGTTTGCAAAATAACAATGAAACCTGAGCAACTGACGAGACGGTTGTCAAACTTGCGACGGACAGACGAATGACCAAACCTACCAAGGAGGGAAACGCTCAAACCTGCATCATAAAAGAACAGATCATGAACAGAGAATAAGGCAGACAGGCCTGGCAGCGCACATGGTGAATGAATGAACATAACCGATGAACCTCTTGGATGTAGGATTAAACCTGTTGTTCCCAACAAACAAGTCATCCTCAGAGGTAATGCCAGAAGTAGGCAAGACCACAAGAATACAAATTTATTGTCATCATCATGAACTACTTCAGAAGAAAAATTATCGGTAGCAACTCAAGAGTTTGAATCAGTATCTGCTACAAGGTACTCTGATTATATTCAACATGAATACTCTAGCATCCATGTTTAATGTTCAGATCCACTTTGCTAATCTTTCAAGAAAAAATGATATAAGATGTTATCTTTATAAAATGTAAGGAACAAGATAAAAAGGCTGTAGGTCACCTGTGAGCAAAAATTCTCACTGTTTTCCACCGGAGGCATGTTTTACCCGAAGCAAGCTTTATATTAGAAAAATAAAACAATTGTGAGCCCATCTCAGTGGAATCCAAGAAAAACACAATATAATATTTTTTCAGAGCAACCTCAAGAGTGATATGTCAAAGAAACAAGTAGAAGATAAGAAGATGAGTATGTACAAAAACATAACTTGAAGATTGAAAATTAACCGAGCGATGTTCAGGTATCATGGGTGTGTATTCAATTGCCAAAGCAGATTCATGTGCAGTAAAAAAGATGAAAATCAGGGCAAAAATAGAGAAGAAAACTTCTACTATTTCAAGCAGTTGATGATAGACATTGGCTTTTACTTCTGAATAGTGAAACCTCGCCTACAATAGAGCTCCACCTAGAGGAGCTTTCGTTGAGCATTTATTCACGCTTTGATGTGAAAATATGAGAGCACATGGCAGATAAAATTCCCAATAGTTCCACATTGTTTTAGCCCCTTTTATGTTTGCACAATTTACCATAGGATCAAAAGACACGTGCATTACGAAGAAGATTACTTAGCCTGAACACCTAGCATTATATTCAATCAAGAAGCTCTGAAAGTTCCAACCTCTGAAAATGACTTACCGAACTCTTAACAACAGCCAAAATAAATAAAATAGTAACTACTTACATGTGGTCATACTAACAACGATATGAATCACAACCCACAGATGAAGGCAATAAGGATAAACCTAGGACATAAGCTTAATTAGCATAAACTGAAAATGACTTACAAATATAATGCCGCACACAAAGAAAATTGGTACATGCTTTTACAACTCTGCATCCAGGAAGATAATTTCAATATTCGGCCATGTACCATTTCTACAATAAAACAAACAAGATATACTGGGGAAATATATTATACCTTGTCACCTTGATCATGCCATTTCCAGCTGGGAAAATATTGGGGATACAGATCATGAAAATAACTTCGGCTGGGAGAAAACATACAGAAACAACACTTGAGAAGTATTCTTCGGGATTTGATAAGAATGCTTTATCCCAAATGAGATGAGACTACAAAGAACTCTTTTTGAACGTCACTACATCAGCTGACTATCTTGCAAATGTCCAAGATTTTCCTGCCAACGCCTGGGCTCATCCATGTCTGGGTTGTGCTATGTTGATGAATATTCTAATTACTTTGTGCACCTATAATTCCAATCAATTTCATGAATCGCATGCCAGAAAGAGATAATCTACAGAAAAATGTATGTATGTTTAGATGTACAGCATAGCACAATGCTTACTAATTAGAATCCTTCAACTTCGAAGGCAGCGATTGTGGATTTGCATGAGACAAATATCATCGTGCACCTTCAGCTGGTTTAAACACACGGTTTAGAGCTTCGTCAGATTTTCATGAGACAACCAAATGCAGCAGGAAGGTTTACAACCACAAGCTCCAGATATCATAAGTATAATCATACTGGAATCAGAGCAATTTAAGTGCATGTAGCATACCTGGTGTATATGTTGATCTTAAATGGTAGGCAAGAATAGGCACATTCTGCAGGGGTAATTCAGCTTGGCAATGAGATATCCTTTCAGCTATAGACTTAAGTGACTGATCATTACCAGAACTTTCTCCTATTAAACCAACGAAAGTCCATGGTCACCTCCTACTCCAACAAATATATGTTTTTAGGATGGTCATTACCTAAATTTTCTGTTACTAATACTCCCTCCGATCCGTAAAAATTGTCGGCAAGAGAGAGCTAGGTACACGTATATGAATAGTACAAGTTGCGTCACTTAATTAGGATCGGAGAGAGTATATAATTTGATGTAACAGAACTCCTGAAGCTAGATGTACAAAATTACAATGCAGGGCAAACATAAGAGAAAAAATAATTGGTACTCAAAGTCAAAGGAGACGGGTAAAACCCATGGAAAAATTAGAAACATCCCAAACTCACCTTTGTAGGAATTTCGTTCCACAACATAAATAAAAGGGGCATGCACATCAGTCTGACCACCTGGACACAAATGTTGGCTGATCACTTTTTGTGCAATTTATATCTTGTCTGCACAACTTGTTGGGCTCCATATATACCAGGTAAATATCAGACGAAGTCTATGTCCAGCAACTTCTTCAAGCTGCCCATTTGCAAAATCACTACAAATTTGTGCACCAGACATATCAATCAGACATTGGTCTTCAGCAAAATGGAATGGGCAGGGAGAAGGGGTGATCCTACTACCTGACTGCTTGCTGCAAATCCGAAAGAGGTTTAGATCGTATGATTCTGCCGATTTCGCGACGTGGTCGCCAGTGAATAGCGCCTTCAGCGGTTTGTACAACAAGCAGACTGAGCTCTACAGAAAAATGTGTTTAAGAAGATTAGCATGGTTCTCAGATAACTTCATCTTAAAAGTTGACATGAATTGCTTCTGTAATGATTACCGCTTTAGAATGAATCAAGAATTGACTTGCCGCACCACAAAAGGGAAAAAGTAGTTCAATCTCCGAGGAACTATCGTCGCTATAGTGAGTGGAAGCAGAATAGACCCATACGTGCAAAGTATCATCCCTCACATTCAAATTCCTCCTTGTATGCTACTCTAGCCATGTGTGCTTGATCAGATAGATGTTTTGTTCTAACTCTTCACTTGGATGTGCCTGCCCATAGCCCGGCTTGCATGCCTCTTAATTGCCATGTTTTCTTTCAGCACAACACCATCCTGCAGCAAAAAAAAAAAATTCAGTTTCGATCAACTTTCAGCACAACACCATCCTGCAGCAAAAATAAGTTAAATGTATCACTAATTTAGAGACAACTCAATCTACTCACCTCCATAATTCTTCTTGCCATTCACCTCCCTGTCTTCTTAGCTCGCACGATCCAACCTGCAAAATAAAGAGGCACACTCACAAGAGGATTAACAAAAAAGGTAATAATAACAAAACTCCCAGGGGTAATAATACCAACCAGTAAAAAGAGCATCGCCCTTGTGATTCAAGAATGATTACCAATGTACAGAGATGAGCAGGTCTGTGTGGGCGATGTCCATGCACTCGATCAATGGCCGGCGACAAGGGAGTGGAGGCAGAATGAAGGGGCAAGATGAGACAGCGGCAGGTCTGAACAGAGGGCGAGATTATGCGTCTCCCAGCTCCTGATGGTCATTCGGCGCTGCTGCTGCCGTTGCATCGAAGATGGAGTGAGATGGCGGACGGTCGAATCTGCCATCGTATGGCACTCGGCTGCTCGTCAATGTCCTTGTAGCCGTGTGGTTGCTCTGCCTCCGTCCCAGCTCTCCCCTGCCATCTAATCGCTCGGAACCGTCGGCGCGGAAGACCCCTCCCCTCTATCATTGTCGCATCGGTGCCAGCTAGATCCAAAGAATAGGAGACACCAGGGCCGCTCGTCGTCTTCTGGGCGGGGTCGTCGAGGTTGACGCCACTCCGCGCCAGACACGGGGTGGAGGATGACGGCTCCGTCTTGAATGGCGATGGGGAGCACGGGGTGGGTAAGAGCACATGGCGTGCGGGGATTCCCATCAGATCGGAGGCATGGGGGTGGGGGTGGTGTCCCTCGTGGGATTGGGGGAGGCAGCGCAGCGCACCAGCAAGGAGGCGTTGGGAGGTGGGGTAATACTCGCGGGGAGAAGGGAGGCGGCATGAGCACAAGGGAGCGGTGGTCCGGGCAGTCCGGGAAGCGGTTATTGAAGGAGGAGGCGGCGACATGAACTGAGGAGGAGGGGATCACGGGAGGAGTTTCGACCGAAGGGATTGAAGCGCGTGCGATGCGGGCGGGATGGAGAGCGCGAGTGACGGAGGAGGGTGGGACGAAGGAGGAAGAGGGAGTTGGACGAAACGAAGACGTACGGCAGACTAAGGAACCAATGGTTCTTTTTAGATAGGAGAGATACGAAACTCGTCGGCAAAATGGAAAGTGGCATACTGGCATGGCAAGATTACACCGAACCAAAAACATGAAACGTACGATGATTTTGTCTCAGGTTACAATAAAAACAAGGAAATGAGAAAAAGGTCGATAAATATGTTTCCTTGTGATGATGCTACAACACCGAGCAGGATTTTGAGTGTCCGAGAACTGACAAATGAAGGATGAGCTCCATGGAGCTATTTGTTTCCAAAAAATCACTGTTTACAAGTTTCAAAATATTTCTGGAAAAATGTTAGATGTAGTCAATGAGTATTCTACAATGTGCAATGTCTCAGTATGAAATTCTTTATTCTAAACTACACAAAAATGACAAGAATCTAACAAATTTTGGAGTTTTAAAAATATGCAGGGTTCACTATAATCATATTCGAGTTTTTTTTTATGTAGCCTAGAATACAAATTATTTCGCGCTGAGATTTTACACGCTTTAAGTATACATGGTTGACTAGCTACATCTAGATTTTATTTCAGAATTATTTAAAACTATGAAATACATGTTTTGAATTTTTAGTTTAAAGGACTTCTTGGAGTCCGCCCACCACTTAAGTTTCTCGCACTCTATTATTTTCCACTACATTGTATACATACACACATACATAGACATGTCTGTGAGTCTTTTCTAGCTACACAATAGAATGACAAAGACAAAGGATGAATGATGAATCCACCCTGCTCCGCAAAGCCTTTCAACACCCGTAAAATCAGGTATTTCGTGTCATTTGGATAAATTGCTTAGGATTGAATAGCGTTTTTTCGATAAAGAGAATATATTAATATCGCGGAGATACAATTACATCATGAGAGTTCGCCGGCGGAGCATTCCGGAACTCGACACTCCGGCCATATCAAGGAGGACATACACCAGGCAGATCTTCGCCTTGTCGCAACAAGAACCCTAGGACCACCGCTTTTATTCAGGCCGAGCCCCCACGCAACCGGCCATCCCGGCCGCTCGACCCACTGGAAAAGGCCGGCAGATCGAAGTCAACCTTGGCCGCCACGCCCGCAAGGCGACGAGCGGCCCTTCTTGCCATCACGCCGCTCCGGCCCAGCTCCGCGCGAAGCGCTGCCGTCAGGGTGTGCCCACCAAATCCCGCCACCATCAAGGGTCCACGCGGACGGGGGCCGCCACCACCGCCGGCGACAGCGGCATCAGCGGCCAGGGATGCCTGAATCCTGCGGCTTTCCTCTAGGACTTGGGACGCCTCCGGAGCCGCCACATGCGTGCCGGCCCGGGAGGAGATCTTCGGGCGGCGAGGGGCGAAGGAGAGGTCGGAGAGACGGCGATGGCTAGGACTGGGAGGATATAAGAATAGCGTTTTTAGCTCAGAACAGAAACATCTATTAGATTCGAAACCATTTATCCCAGCCTCTGCAACAACGCAATATCCTGATGGCATTACGGATGCACATAGCCGAAAAAAAAAGAAAAAAGTTCCGCTACAGAGTTCCAGTCCTTACAGCAGCAGCACAACCACCACCAAGACAACACCTGATGTCCAAGTTCTCCAAAAACGACGCCTCCAAGAAGGGAACAATGCATAAGTGCTGTCGATCTTGGGTTTTCACCCTGAAGATAGTCGCATCTCTCAAAATAATGCCTTCAACAAAACCATTGCCAGACACAACCAATTAAGGATAGAACTTGGATTTTCACCCTGAAAAGGTAAGACTTTGAACTTCATCTGTGCTGTCACCCCCACTTACATAACGCTGCTACGAATCGCGAACTCCAAGCAAGTTCCTCATCGCCGCAAAGACTCAAATCACCATTGTTAATCCTCCGATATCGGCTTTCTGATACGTGTCAAACATATCAATAATTTTTGATTGATCCATGCTAGTTTTGTGATATTGTCATATGTTTCTATTATCATATTACATCATTTTTATGCATTTTGTCGGACTAAGCTATTAACAAGATGCCTAGTGCCAGTTTTCTGTTTTTGCTGTTTTTGTATTTCAGAAAACTTACTTCTGGAAATATTCTCAGAATTAGACGAAAATTTACGGGGAATTTTTATTCGACGGAAGGCACCTGGAGACCAAAGGGTGTAATGTCCCGGGGTTTTTTCCCCAAAAATTAGTTTTGTTTGTTATTTTCTTTTTGCATCAACATGGCATCATGCATTCAATTACCTTGCATATATTTCAAAATAAAAATAAAAAAATAATAAAACCAAAATATTATTTTAACAAACCTATTTTTGTTTTGCAAATTAATCCTCGGGTTAATAAATCAATCCCTCCCTCCTTTTCTAATTTTCAAACAAACTCGAAAAATAAATTTGGAAATATTTGTAAAGCTATTTAAAAAAAAACTTTTGAAAAATTATTTGGCAAAAACCTTATTTCTTTTATCTTGCAAAAACCCTTCTCTCTCTTTTCTTTCCCTCTTATCTTTTCTTTTCCTCTCTTTGCCTTCTCTCTTTTCCTAATTCTGCATTTAGGAAATCCACAAATTCGTGAAGGGCCGGTTTGCACCATCTAGCCCATCTCTCCTTTTCCTCTCCTTTCTCTTGGCCCAACTCTAGCCCACCATCGTCCCCTGCTTCTTCCTCCTGTACGGCAGGGCATCGGCTGTGTCCACGTCGATCTCCTGGATGATTTGACGGTCGGAGCCCTGCTCCCGAGGGCTACTTAAGCCGTGCCTCTCCTTCTGCTGCCCTAGTTCGCCTCTCCCTCTCCCTCCCTTGCGCCGTCACCTCCCTTCCTCTTCATCTCCAAAGAAACTCCATGGCCGTACGTGGAGCTCATCCTCGCAACCTCCTCCGTCCACCCCAGACCAAACCTCCACGTCGTCGTCATCCTCTCTGAAGCAGCCGAGCAAGAACCGCCCTGGAGCGTCGCCAAGGTCGACGTCCACTACTCGACTATGGGTGCGCATGCCTATGACGTTTTCTTCCTCTCTGGTCCGTCCGTGAGGAACTCCAAGACGGCTGCTTCTTCTGCGCCGTCCATCGCCATCGTCTTCCTCAATTTGCTGTCGTCGTGGTCGACCTCGAGCATAAACGACTACACCGGCCTCCTTCCGGTGAGCCTATCTTCCAATTCCCGCCGTTGCCCAGCCTTGATTTGTACCGAAGCCGACGTAATCATCCGCGCGTTTCCCGTCCGTCACGGTCGTCCAGCGCCTTCAGTTTCAGTACCTGCAGTCTGCACCTTTCTTTAAGCTCACGATGTCCAGTATGTCTTGTACACTCAGATCTGTCTTCAAACACCGAACCCAGTAGCAGCCAGTGGCTAGCTCCTCTGCACCACACGTTGTCATCCGCTTATGCACGAACACACCAGCACCCCGGCGCCCTACTCCATCCTCGCACCCGCACGAATCAGCAGCACCCGCTGCAGTTTGTCCGTCTCGTTTATCTGAACCTGATGCCTGAACTTTGTTGAGTTCAGTTAACGCATCCCTGTCGGTTCATGTGGTATCCGTTCTGAATAATTTCATCAACACCGAGCCAGCCCAGTGGCTAGCTCGCTGCTCCCTTCCCAGGCCAGCCCAAGATCGATCCCCATGGCCACACCTTTTCCACCCCTTTTTCTGTTTTATTTTCCTTTTTTTTGCAAATTATATCCAAATCCATATCTTTTAATTGGTATCTCCAAATTAAAAATGTTATATATGAAATTTTATCAGAAAAATGTGTAGAATTTGAATATGCCATCCATGCTCATGTTTGCATCATGTAGATTGCATTTTAGTTGTGTTTTGTTTATCACCTAAATAATTAAATATGGAATATGTGGGTTCTAATTTAATTGTTGACCCGGTTCCATTTAATTTTGAGTAGCTCACCCATGCTTTGTTCATATTTGCTAATAACATTTAATTTTGAGGGTTAGAAAAATAACTTGAACCATATATTTAAATGTTGGAATCTCGGTTCCATTTAAATTTGTTATAGTTGCATCTCCTCATGTCTTGCCATGTGATGCATACATTGCATCAACATGCCGGATCTTTTACCGTAGTAGTAAAATGCATCTCTTCGATTTCAGTGTTTGTTGCTTCTTCGGGAATAGGACGTTGAGTTGATGTGAGCAACGACAGGTTCTGCTACCTCTACCGGATTGCAGGCAAGTGATACTCCCTTGCTATCTTCGCTTGTTTTCTGTCTCTCACTCGTCCTATCTTTTGTTCCTTGCTAGCCTTATATTACGATGCTTGTGTCCCGATCCTATATGCATGTTTACCTTGCAGCCCTGATATGCCCCACCCCCACATCCTATTACCCTGTTGCTTGTTTATCTTGTTGGCCTTGCGAGTCGTAGTGCATGCTTAGCCTTGTCTTGCTCGAGTCTTGCTATCTTTAACTAGTCTTGCTTTAATATGATAGTTGGGTTTAATTCACATGATAATCTATAATGTTTGGCGATGGGATATAATTAATAAAGATAAGGCACCGGCGGAAGGCCAATCGTGGTGATTTGTTCTGCTAGTGTCGCCTAGGACCCGAGTTCTTGTCCTCTGATCCAAGACTGAGCGCACTACCCACATGTGGGAGGAAATGGGACTCCCCTCGACCTAGTACCGGATCTGCAGCCTTGTCCAGGGCGCCACAAGTAGTTCGGGTGTTTCCATTTGCGCGGCGCTATATTATATTGTTGCAGGTACACGGATGGGACGCCTCCGATACGATGATGGTTACTTACGGTAGGGTTGCGGGATGGGCGTTAATCGCATGTGGAAGGAGGGGCAATCGTATGAGTGTTCCCTCCCGAAGCCGTTCACGCATCGGCTGAGTCCACCTCGGAGCTTCGGCCGGACTTTCAAGGTGGGTCAGACTTAGCTAGGTGGTTCCCTGGACTTGTGCGGTAGTGAAGGAAAGTGTAGCATCGGATACCCTGCCAGCATACCCCGGAAGTGTGCTAATTGCATGGAGCAAAGAGTTGAAGTGCGTGTGGTTACATTTGTGCACCCCTGCTGGGTTAAATCTTTTCGAAAAGCCGTGTCTGCGGTTATGGACGACTTGGTGAAATGTGCTGGCTAACAAGATCATAGACAACTTACACCAAATGATTATAATTTGACTAGTAAGATAGATTACTTTAATAATAACTTATAAAATTGCCAACTGTGTGAGTGCCTTTGGGCTTGCTGCTCGTGGTTAAACGGGCTGGTAAGGAATTGGCTGGGTATGTTTGGTGTTAGTATAGTTGGTTACCCATGCGCTCTCTCACCTCCTCTCTAGTAGACGAAAGTTGTAGTGTGTCTCTATAAGTTGTTAGTGCTGCTTGCCGCCGCCTCAATTGCTAACCCTTTTCCCCGGAATTCCAGCTTTGATATCTTGTGAGTATTACTTGCCAGTACTTCTACGAGTACTGACCCCTTCGGGACTGCTATTCCAATGCAGCCAAACAGGTTTGAAGTCTGACGACGTTAGCTTGGGAATCCCTCCGGCTAGGCTTGGCCTGGGCAGGGATATGGTGCCTTTGCTTATCTTCAGGACTCTTAGTCCAATTTGTTTCTTGTCCGTAGCCGGACGCTACCCGCTTCTGTTGTTATTTGGATCTTTGTATTGTATCTTTGCTCTTGACTCGGTGAGTCGTTGTTGTATATATGTTCTTTTGTGGGTTCCATCGAGAACTGTTGTAATGTTATCACAATTCCACCCGCATAACGTGTGTGTCGCGACGTGCACGTTATGCCTGGTGGGCGTCCTTTAGGATCGTTATTATGCGGATTTGGCGAAAATCGCTAAGTCTGCATAGTATCGATCTTGGGGCGTTACAAAGGGCGACCTGGAGGGCACCCACAGGCCAGGGGCGGCCCCCTGCCGCGGCCCTAGGGCAGCCCCCGGGTGGGACCCGCCCCTGCCCTATGGGCACCCCCTCGCCCCTCTCCGACGTCTATAAAATCCCATTAAATCTAAAAACGTCGAGGCGGCCATTATTTTTCCAGAGAAGTCACCCCGACGCGCCGTCACCGTAAACCCTAGTTTGGGGGTGATTCTGAAGCTGATCCTGGCACCCTACCGGAGGGGAGATCGATCCCGGAGGGCTCTTCATCGCCATGCCTTCCTCCGGGATGATTTGTGAGTAGTCCCACCTTGGACCACGGGTTCATGTCAGTAGCTAGATGGTAGTTTCTCTCTCTTGTGCTTCATGTCTTATTATTATGATCTTGTGAGCTGTCTAACATGATCAAGATCGACTATTGTAATGCTATGTGATGTGTTTGCTGGGATCCGATGGATTATGAAGTTATGATCAGATTGTGCATGCTTCTTATATGTTGATTTATGTTTTTGCATGCTCTCCGATGTGCGTAGTTACTTTGGACAAGTGATTGTGTGTATCTCCAAGAGGGAGTATTTATGCTAGATAGTGGGTTCATGCCCCCTTTTGTTCCTGGGCATGGGTGACAGAAACGTCTAAGGGCGAGGGTGTGCTATTGCTACTGAGGGTAAAACAGTGATGTTAATGTCTCTTTTGATTTTAATATTGCTTACTTTATGCGCTTTACTTAATGCAATTGTCTGTTGCTTACAACTTAATACTGTTGGGTGACAGGCTGGATAGCGATCCCACGGTGGACTTTTTAGACAAAGATGTGGTTGGACTCAACGGACTTTGTTCATTGTCGTGATGCCTACATAAATATTATCGTGTTCTCTTTGTCGTAGCTAGATTAAGTTTGTATTATAATCTTGTCAATTGCCCAGCTGTAATTTGTTACCCATCATATGAGTGTTTTATTTACTTGAGAGACTCCACTAGTGAACCCATGGCCCCCGGTCCATCTTTTTACATTAATTGAAACATTTATTCATCACTTTTCATCATCATTACTCAACTGATCCATTTTCATATTTTCATCTATTTCACTATACAATTAACCGTTTTGTTTTCTGCGAGACCGGAAAGATTGATAACCTTTCCGCCGTTTGGGGCAAAGTATTTTGGTTGAGTGTGTGCAGGTCCACGTCTGTTGAAGATTAAGCGCCATAAATCTTCAACATTCACTTTGTTGTTGATTTCAAAGTCTTACTGGTTCGATAAACCTCAGTTCGTTAACGAGGGAAAACTACTGCTTGCTACATCCACGCCTTCGCTTGGGGCACCACCCAACGCATCATTTACCGATTAGCACTTCCATGACATTCTCCGCCTCTGACTCCACAATGGAACTAAACATGTCCCATGATGGCAACAGATAGCAGAGCTTCGCGCGCGCTCTCTCCTTAACGGAAAACCAGTGGGCACGACCGAATCCCACCCGGTCCAGCAATCTCCGGGCATAAACGCCCATGGGAGTTCGCCGGCGGAGCATTCCGGAACTCGACACTCCGGCCAGATCAAAGGAGGACAGGCATGAGGCAGATTTTCGCCTTGTTGCAACAGGAAATCTAGGACCACCGCCTTTATTCAGGCCGAGCCCCCACGCAACCGGCCATACCGGCCGCCTGACCCACTAGAAAAGGCCGACAGATCGAAGGCAACCTTGGCCGCCACGCCGCAAGGCGACGAGTAGCCTCGCTTGCCATCACGCCGGGCACGCCCCTCTTCGGCCCCGCTCCACGTAAAGCGCTGTCGTCAGGGGGGACGCCATCACCGTCGGCGACAGCGACAACATCGGCCAAGGAGGCCGAATCCGGTGGCTTTCCTCTAGGACTTAGGACGTCTCCGGAGCCACCCCGCGCAAGGCGACCTGGGAGGACATCTTGGGGCGGTGAGGGGCGAAGGAGAGGTCGGAGAGACGACGGCGGCTAGGGCTGGGAGGATATAGGAATAGCGTTTTTAGCTCAAAACATAAACTTCTATTAGATTCGAAACCATTTATCCAAAATGACACGAAGGTTTTCCAGAATACTCAACAGAATATATATAATTTACTGAAATTTCTCTGAAAAATTTAGATTAACCGTATCTATTGGATCATGATCAGGAAACGTTTAGATGCAAAGTCACGAAAGGACTTTGTCTCAAGAAGTAACCGAATCTCAGCTACGCTGAGACCTTCTCTAAGAGCATCTACACCGGGAGCGCTCAATTTATATCCAACAGCGACTAAAACGAACACCTTTGTGTCCGGCCAAAACAAAATTAGTGCCTACGCCGACACACCCCCAAAATATGACGCCAATTTTTTAGCATTAACATAAACAGGTCGTGAGCGTCGCTGCCGTCAAAAGAGAGTTGTGCGTCGTCGAGCTGCTGGCACGAGGAGCGTGCTCCGGCTATTTAGTGGAAATCAACATGCCCTATTTACTGGACGGACAAATATACTGTGAAACAAAGAGTAACCATCACGATCACGCTATCCTCTATGCTTAGGTTGGAATGATCCAGCAGAATCGAGCGCCATTAAACCTCGTAGATTTCGATCCTAGTAATATCTTTCTCACACTTTTTTTTTAAAAAAAATTGGCAGTTCGCGATGTCCAATGCCGGCGCACCCACATCGCAGCACCTGAAGTTTTACACTTCTGTCTGTACGCCAGTCTGACTGACTAGTGGCCCCCACATGGGTGGGCCCACCTGTAGGCGTGAGCCAAGCCTCACCACCTACCTAGGGAGACGTCGGCGCCGCACGGGCCTGGAGCCAGCAGAGGTCTCCGTGTCCGTCCGATCTTCCGGGCGGCGTGTCGAGATCCCGGACAGACACACACATTTAACGGCCTCGGGGCCAGGACCCACCGCCGCACCCCACATTTCGAATTCAAACCCCTGCCCTGCCCCCTTCTCTCTCTCTCCCCCCTCCTCCTCGCGCTCCTCCCTCCCGAATCGAAGCTTCCAGAGCCTACGCCGCCTCGGAGACGCCGGGAGCGGGAGGGAAGCGGTGGGACGGGAGCATGGCGGAGCCGCCGAGGGTCTCGTTCCGCGACGGCCGCCTCGCGTCGCGGAAGGCGGAGGAGGCTGGTACGTGTAGATCCCTCGGTTTTCTCGATTCGGCGCGACGCTCCGGTCGATCGAGGGCTGCTTCGTCGGCTCATCCCCTCTTTATGTTGTTTATTATTATTATTCGATATTTCTGTGGCCAGTTTTAATTATCGCACCTCGTTTTGATTGGGGTCTTTGGGGGGACGTTTCTGTAGTAACTTTGGCGGACTGGTCGCGAGAATCGAGTCGGACGGGTCATCAATCACGGAGCCCCCGGAGGGGTTATTGTGGGCAGCTATCCTTTTTTTATGCTGCTTCTGTTGGTGAAATTAACAGTCGTAGTTCTTAGCCAAATGTTCGCCGTAATATTTTCTAGATGATATTGGCCTGGACGCCTGGTGTCCCCGTTATCACTTATCACACGGTTTTATGTGACTTGAACCTTGATTCTTCAGGGTTTTTTTTTTTCATAGAGCGGTTATTCCTGAAACTGCCACTGCTATCTTGCTCCAAGCACTGTACATTTGTACAAAGTAGGGATAGTGCAGGTTTAATTCCGATGATATATGCTTCAATCTCTGAACAAAAAGATTTTAATCAGCTTGTGCACTTGGCTAGTTCTAAGCTTCGTCCCCGAGGCAAAAATTGACACTCTTACTTCTAGATTACTGTATTCCATTTTGGATATCAAGTCAATACCATATCTATTTGTCGTCGACGTTTGTGTAAATTTCGTTGGCTCATTTTGCTTCCTTGCTTTGGTTTGTGCAAGCTTGGAGACGGCACCAGGCTGCATCCTGGCTTGAGACCATGGTTGGGCCCTTCGGCATATCTCCTTGCCCATCGGAGCAGGAATTTGTCGCTGCTCTAAGGAATGGCATTGTCCTATGCAAGGCCATCAACAAAATACAGCCTGGTGTTGTGCCAAAGGTTGTCACATATGGCCCCTGCGATAGCCAGCCATCCACCGCTTTTCAGTATTTTGAGAACATCCGCAACTTCTTGGTTGCTGTGCAAGAGCTTAAGTTGCCGTGTTTTGAGGCCTCTGATTTGGAAAAGGTGTGCTATCTATCCTCAACATGTTAATCTTCGTGATGGAGAGATGCTTATCAGTCACCATGTATGCTAACTGGATTGATTGTGCAGGAAAATATTGATGTTGGATCAGTGGGCAAGATTGTCGATTGTGTCAATTCTTTGAAGTCTTACCACGAGCGTAGACTTCGCGGTGCAGCCAGTGGGTCATTCAAGTTCACAAAATCACCTCTTGCACCACGTTCTGCAGTTCATATTCAATCTGAAAAGCTTGCTTTGGGATCTTCAACCCCCCAAAAGCGTCTAGACATGACAGTGACTGATTCTGAGGAACACTCTTTTCAAAATGGGGGTCCTAACATGGAAGGTTTGTGATAGTATTGTACTTTTTTTTGGTGTGTGTTAAACACTTCATGCTTAATTTTTCCAGGCCAATAAATCAATCGTCCCACCGGATGGATGCTTGTTTTAGTTGATTTCACAATCAGTTGTGTTGTTTATGTTTTGCTGCACGCATTAACTAGCAACTTGGTTAAACATAGTCACCATAATTAGTAATTTAACTATATATGTGTTTTTTGGAGGGGCATAACCACCTATGTGTTGTGCGTTTGCAGAGGCAATTGAAAAACTTCAGAGGATTATTCTTGATTGTATGATAAGCTGCAAGGAAAATTTGGACCAAGACGTTCTTAAAAAGGTCCTTAGTCAACATGTGCTTTTGTTGGTTAAGTGTACAATACTAATTATACCATGTATCAGTTTCTGACATGGCTTGACTTATTTTGCAGGATCCAGTTACACTAGTTGGCAGTATTTTATCAAAGCAGCTGGAAAAAGAACAGGTGACTTATCTGTTGATTTCTTCCTCTCAGATGCCATATAGATTGTTGATGTTTACCTCACAAATGTAGCCTTGTGCTCTATGATTATGTTGGCCTCAAGAATAAGCACTTATTCACAGTGCTTATTGTCAGATGTGTGTTTCAGTCTGTGTCAAATGGTTGTGAAGCCTCATGCATCTGTGGCCCCTCTGCTATTACTTGTGGTGCTGTTTTTTTTACTGCTCTGTGCCTCTGAAGCATAATAATATTTAGAAATTACCATGTGATACAAGCAGAAAATGAGATCTTTGATCATTCACATTTCTTAGTTCTGTCTTCTGAACTGTGGTTATACCAAGTCTGAGACTTGTGCATTCTGTACGATGAAATGTATAGCCTTGAAGGTTGGCATACTTTGTCTATACATTTGACAATGTATATCATGACGTTATTTCTATCTACCTTTTTGCACTTATTGATGTTTTGATTGATGCTAATTACAGCTGAAATTAATACCTTATATGCAGTTCAAACCACTTCTTCAACTTTTTCCTCCAGAAGGGTCTGCAATAAAAAATGAATCAACACAGCATATTGAGGTACTGTTTAAACATTGCAATGCAACTTTCCATGTATCAGCAGAAGTTAGAGGAATTGACTCGGTCTTTATTCTCACGGGAGAATTGACTCGATGCTAATAGAACGAAAAAGTATGATCTGCAACCCTGAACTAGTCACTGCACGCATCAGGCACAACACACTAAGCATTATATAGCCTTCAAGCCACGTTTGGTAGCTACCGATTTAAACATGCAGTGGCTTCTATAGCCCAGGATCTTGAGTATGACAGCTTTAACAAACTTTTAGATTGTGCACGTGAAGATTACCTGTTTTTTAGTTATCCATGTCACATGCTCGAGACCTGACATTCTATCAGTTTTTCCTCATGGTTATAGTAAAAAGGCTACATATTTGTTCCCATTTTACAGAACATCACACACAGAGATTTATGTGCTTACATTTTTTAGGCTGACTAATGTACTTCACTACTGGGATGCATAATATATGCTGGTGCTCAAGAATGTAATAACAGATTAAAGTCTTACTCTGTTTACATACATTGTTATATGATAGAGAATTTTTTGAATAATTCTTTAGCTTCTAAGGAATCGATAAATTGGCATATTTGTTTCCACTAATACTTCAGGGAGAAAATATGACACTTCTTGTGTAATTTTGCAAGTCCTTGTCTCAGATTGCTCAAAAAAATATCATGGCTTGATAATTGCTTAAAAGATATTAGAGCATATCATGAGTCACAAACCAGGTATTACAAAAACATGGAAAACTTGGCAGGATAATTCCGACTTCTATAACAAAATTAGCTTGGTCACTAATATTTACGGTTTACCTAAAAACAGTTTGAAGAGCTACTTGAACAACATTGAGTCCTTGATTAGTTCATAAACTGAAAGCACGGTCCAAGAAGAATCATCAGAAGGGTAGTTATTGTTAACAGAATCAGCTTTAGAAATTGTAGATTTTGAAATTTGTTTATGCTATTTCTAAAATATTTTTGAGAAAGCAGCATTATATTGTACAACCTACTAAGTACTACCACTGAATAGTTATATAGCAGCAGAGTGCAAAAGAACATTTAACAGTTATGATTTGTTTTGGATTCTATTTTAATGCCATGATGCACAGAACAATTTGTTGGAGTTTGCATGTTCAGTCATTCAAAATATTACTCCACAGTCAAGCACTCAAATTGGCATTGTGATGCATTATACCATTTTTTTTTTGCAGTGTTCAAACTCGCAGATTGAGAATAGAGTGCGCATCTTAGAAGCACAGGAATCAGAACTTTTGGTGAGATCTCATGGTGCAAACTTTATCATATTTGAGTTTAATAGCCAACATCATCCATTTGTGGTTATCCTTTTGCGGTTATGTGCAGGGGCCATCGCCTCCTTTATCTATTTAGGGTTATTTTTTTGCTCGTGATTCTATAATAAAATTAAATAAATAGGTTCCTGAGATACAGTACTGATCTTATGTGAATGGCATGGTCATCGCATTGTAGGTTCAACAGTATTTTTCTCAGTACTCTGTTTATATTTGGTAATGACATGACTTGTGTTGCAGGAGCTCAAGACAATGTTTCAAGAGGTTAAAATTGATTTCAGGTCTTTGCAGATCCAATTTCGTGATGATATCACTGAATTAGGTATCTGTGCTAAACCTTGCCAGAATACACAATTTCAATGTTCCAAGTAAACTTTATTTTCAAGCTGTGTGGTACAAGTATAACACTGCAATTTAAATTTTACAGGTCATAATATTGAAGGGCTTTCCAAAGCTGCTCTTGGTTATAACCAAGCTGTGAAAGAAAACAGGAACTTGTATAACATGCTTCAAGAAGTGCGAGGTATAGTATAGTTCAGTTTTTTCATTGATGATAACTGTTTCAATGATTTCTAAGAGCTCTTTTATAGGAAATATTCGAGTCTTCTGCCGAATAAGACCACTCAACTCAGAATCTATTTCCTCAATTGAACACATCGGGAATGATGGTTCAATAATGGTTTGCGATCCATTTAAGGCACAAACTACACGTAAGATCTTCCAGTTCAACAAAACTTTTGGGCCAACTACCACCCAAGGTAATATTTGTCTAAGCTGTAGTTGGAACCAGCTGTCTTTAACTCTTTATCTTTCAAATTGTTATGATCTTCATGCCCAATTCGCAGATGAGGTTTACATGGAGACACAGTCATTGATTAGATCTGTCATGGATGGTTATAATGTGTGCATATTTGCCTACGGACAGACAGGTTCTGGCAAAACTCATACAATGGTATAGGACAAAATCATATTTTGTACAGAAAATCCGTATTTGCATGGGACTATACTTAACCACATACAACTTTTCTTTGTCTGTGCCTGTTGGTGATTAGTGTGGGCCGTCTGGTGGGTTATCGTCTAATGATCTTGGAATTAACTACATGGCATTGAACGATCTCTTCACTATATCAACTTCTAGGGAAGATATAAAGTATGACATACGAGTGCAGATGGTTGAAATATACAATGAGCAAGTTCGTGATCTCCTAAGCGAAGATACTTCAAGCACGAAATATCCTTTCATGTCTTATGTGCTATTCTTGTTGTTTTTTTCTATTGTTACCTGATTTCATAACCGTTGTTCGTTCCTGACATTAATTCACATTAGATATAAGGACTGCAACCAATGGTCTGTTCAACATCCCAGATGCAAAGATGTGCCCAGTTCAGTCCCCATCTGATGTTATGAATTTGATGCTGTTGGGGGAAAAGCACCGTGCTTCTGGATCAACAGCAATAAACAATAGAAGCAGTAGATCTCATAGGTATGCATCCGCATTATCTACCCAGTGATCATTTTTGTTTGATCTCCTTTCAGTATTTTCTGCAACTGATTTTCGATGTTCTTTTTGTAGTATCTTGACTGTGCATGTTAATGGAAAGGACATGTCAGGGAACGTGAGCTGTAGTTGTCTGCACTTGGTAGATCTTGCAGGAAGTGAAAGGGTTGACAGGTCAGAAGCCACAGGGGACAGACTGAAGGAGGCTCAGCATATTAACAAGTCACTTTCTTGCCTAGGAGATGTCATCACTGCCTTAGCTCAGAAGAATTCTCACATTCCTTACAGAAATAGCAAACTTACCCAGTTGCTACAGAGTTCATTAGGTATATCCGTATATGGCTGAATCTGTGAACATGTTCACCACATGCACTTGTCTAGCTATGGATACTAATACTACTGATCAGCCTATTGGTCGGTCACTCTTGATGTTATATATGTTATCCATAAGTATCTTGCACATGATTAGCATCATAGTGTAGGTTCATGCAATAACACTGATAATGAAGCCAGTGGTTTTGTTGGAGTATAATAAAGGAACCTCCATTTGACCTTGTCGAATATTGTGGGTTCATGCAAATAACACTTGTTATGAAAGGACGCTACATCTTCTAATATTGTTTTTACCTTGTCGATGACAGGTGGAAATGCAAAGACTTTAATGCTAGCCCACATAAGTCCAGAGGGAGAATCTTATGTAGAAACTCTTAGCACACTGAAATTTGCTCAAAGGGTTTCTACTGTTGAACTTGGAACTGCTCATGCTAACAAAGAGAGCAACGATATAAGAGAGCTTAAAGAACAGGTAGATTTTCCTTGTTACCATCAACATCATTTCTTTAAGCATTATTTTCAGTTTGGTACAATCAACAATATGTCGTGACCATCTTTTCACAATGTTGTACTACATTTAAATTTATTTTCATCATTTTGAGTGGAACACTGAACTGAAGAATGCAAGACTTTCTCCCTACATAATTTGGCATTTGTCCGTGTTGTTAATCTACTATTATTTTTTACTATTCTAGATACTTACATCTTATCTGTATTTCATTTTCTTTACAAACAGAAGATGAGTATGTAATATTCAACCTATTTTCAGGTCGACACTCTCAAAAAGGCATTAGCGGCGAAAGAATTGGAAAGGTCTTCACTTAAACTAAAGGAAAATACAGTAACAAGTGAGAGAACAAAGCGACTCCCAGAGCGTACCCCACCAAGGCCACGTAGGTTAAGCCTAGAGAACGCTAGTAGTGGCAAAGGTAGCATACCAGGAAAGGCACCAAAATCACCTATTTCAGTTATGAAGTTCAACAAAGATCACATGGCAACTCATGACAAGGAATGCAGTATTGATGGCTTCAGTAACACGAAGCACCACAGATCAGTAATACAGGTAAATCTCACTCTGACAATCTGAATAACTTCGTATTGATGTTGTAGCGACTGATATTTTATCCTTATTGAGAAAAGATGTCCCCAACATTATCTGAACAGACGGTCACACAGAAGAATGAGACGATAGTTCCAACAGACGATACGGTCACCTTTTATCAACTCCCCCCTGATGCTTATAATCAATACAAGCAGTCAGGTTGGATACTCTCCAGAGAACACCATGCAGATCAAGGTACATGGGTGCTGAAGTGAGTCGGACGGATGATTCTTCTGAGGCCAAATTGGAGAAAATGACGAAGAAAGGATCACATTTAAGAAGGTCTATCCAGAGCAGCATAGGGAAATTGATTCATGGCTCTGAAAGAAGGTATGCCAGGCGATGCATTGAAATATAAGCATGCTAGCATGCATTTGCAACGATTATAGACAGTAATTATGCATACGCACTAAGCTTTCTCTGCTGTTGGTACAAAATTGCAGGAATACTCCACATTCGGCACAACCAACTCCAGCCAAAATCACTAGTAGTACAAACTATGATGGATCATCTCCAATGGCTACTAACGCAAGGTTAATGAGAAGACAGTCTTTAACAGGTCTTCCACCACCATCACGAAGATCGTCTCTAGGAGGGAAGTCGGATTCGAGTGAGTATCTGGATAGAGAACGTCTGTTTTGCTCTTATGCTCAATATGTAACAGGCTGCCTCCTGCAGAGGGTTAATCACTTAAATTGTTCCTAATGTCATGTCATTTGATGAAAGGTGTACAAAATAGCCAAATCATTGCATGTGCTTCCAGCCAATACAAGCCACTGCCATTCTCCTGGGTTCGATGGCCTGAACAACACCAATGTGAATTCTCCACTCTTAACCAAACCTTTGCTGCCCTGGCCAGGCTTGATAATGCTTCAAGATACATATCTGCAATCTAAGACCGCATGACTGATCTTGCCATTGCTTTCTCAACCAATAGTTTTTTCCCAGGGAGCTAGTTGATGCATAGAATTGAATTTTATTTGTTATAAAATTTCTTTAGATCCTGGTGTTGTATGTAGTTATAAATGATTCTTTCTGTGATCATCATCTATTTTTTACTGAAATGGGTTCCACTTTCATTGACAGGTTCAAATGACAAAAGAGCCAAAACACCACCTCCGATGAATTCAGCAGCAAAGGCGAAGAGGTGGCTGTGAATCTGAAGCAAAAATATCAAGGGAATACCATCTCAAGTAGACCATTTAAGTCTGCCACCTCACTGGTCAGAGTTAGCTTATCTCAAGCCTTAATTTGGCTCAAGAAAGAACACCAGGAGTGGGTTTGCAATGTTCAGAGAGCCCTCCAGCAGGTTTAGGCTAGGGTTACATTCCCTGTAACAACTAAACTTCTTGTGAGGTTTGAAGATGGTTAAAGGAAGCAAGTAAAGAATGCTTGTTTCATGTTGTATTCTCAATGTGTTATTACTCTACATCGCCAAAGCAATGCAAATGATTCAAATTAACATAGCAGAGTTTCGGTTTTGTAGTGCCTCTGTTCAAAGCAAAGAGTTGGTTTGCTTGTGGTGTTCATGTATAATTTTGTGTAGCTTCTGAAACATGATGACATGAAGAAATGCATATGCTCTAAATGCAAAACATCCAAATGTAAGATTGGGATGTTACATGCAGACTTAACTTTGGCCATTTTTTCCTTCCTTTCTTTCCTTATGTGACAACTTCATGAGTAAGGAACATCATACATTGATATAGATAAGCTTGTATATTGAGTATATCAAAAGTTTAATGAACATCATACATTGATATAGATAAGCTTGTATATTGAGTATATCAAAAGTTTAATCATAACCAAAAACAATCCTGTTACACATGTTCTTGCAAGTACATTTTCTACAGAGGTTGCAGAACTTTGTCATTGCTTAATGCTTTGTAATGTCTAACTAATGCACTCTTCCGCTCATTCTAGTATATGCCTGTATACATTTCAACAAAACTGAACAACCATCCTGCTAGCTTCAATTTTGCCTGTTCCTATGATGTTAGTCCTGTAACTTCCCTTGGGATCAGAAACAAAAATCCGACCGGTAAGAGAGTGCCAATCAGCTGAACAGCCAAGCCTAGTGCCAGATTATCAAACTGTACAGATGAGATGTTCAGAGCTGACGTCAATGCAGCTCCCAGGAATGAACCTAATGTAGAACTGAGGTTGTTAATGGACATGAATAGAGCGAACAGTGTGCCCTCGATTCCAGGTGGGCAAAGCTGTCCTGAGAGGATTAGGAACGGCATCATCCTGCCAAATGAAAATACTGTAGTTAGAAATAGAAACTTTTACAGATGCACACGAATAAATTGGAGGCAATAATTGCCAGAAAATACTATTGTGTATTTTTTCAATAATTGAAAACAATATGAACCTTCCAACTATCATCAATAATGTGTTATATCATACTGGAGAGATCATTTGGGGAGAAGAAGACACGGTGATCGGAAACAATTAATCACAGACAGTTCACAATGAACCATGAGCTCAAACGGTATTCATGAGTGCTACTTGATTGACATTCACCCAAATAAAGGTAAAGAAAAATAATAACTGTATGACAGTATTTGTCTAGTTTTAGTTGAAACAGTAAACAGATAAGTTTAAGATGGTGCCTAAAGAGTTGTCACAACACTAAAATATATTAAATGCTTAGTCAGTGCAGGATCAGTAACTACTAGTAAACCTAGCGTATATAACATGCATCTCAAACTGATTCCTTGAACTGTATGTCAAGCAGATCACCAAGTTCATGATTTGCAAAATCTAGTTCATAGGAGTTTGGAAGAAATGATAGTTTAGAGGATATACTTGAATTGATTGATTGCATCAGCCAAAGCAGAACCCCATAGCACCATGTATTTGTCTGCGATTCCATACTGGATATGTAATCCTGACACCAATAAAATGTCCAGCACAGTAATTATAGCAAGGCCGACATGTGCAAACCTGGAAAATAAAATAAGAATATCAATTATTAAAAGTAGCACATACAAGTATATAAGAACTTCAAGTAAATGTGAATAGTTTTGCATTGTAGCTAATTATTTCCCCCGAGAATTACATTTTTTTTAATAACAACGTTAATTAAGCAGCATGTGCTCACAAAACAGCAAACTTGGGCAGAGCACTGACCCAGAGCACTGACCAAAAGGTGATCAATAATTGCTTATACCAACATACCAATATGAAAACTGAGTACAACTCATTTGAACCAAATTTAAGAAAACCCAGCATCTACTGTGAAACTCGTCGAAACTGAAGTCCATATAAACTTTAAGTTGCACATATCAACAACAGACAAAGCAAAAAAAAATTGTCCTCAAATAAAAGCCAGACACATAAATCATGGACAGTCAACTTAAGCAAAGTTTATAGCAACCAGCTAGTAGATCAAGTATATATACATAATATTTTTAACTTCCTTCAAACAAAATATAGCAGTTATCTAGACAGTATGTTGACGTTTGGACAAGAGAAACAGTTTGAGAATATGACTTACAAAAGAATATTCCTGAGTTTCTTACGCTTTAAGTAGCGGTTGTAGATATATGTGCCAAGCATTAGACTGAACCACCCAATCACACGTGCAGTCCCGAGAAAGGATGCCTCCAGATGTAGAACCTCTGTTTGATAATAGAACATGACTGTTGAGATATTTGGAACTGCTGCATTTGAAATGAAAAACCATGCCATAGGTCTGAAGAAAAAGGAAGTTACCGGTTAGGCTATTTAATGCTAAACCTAAACATCAGAGAAAAAAATAGTTGCAGGGTTAGTTACCGCAAAATGGCTGGCTGCTTAAAAGCTGTGCATAAACTGAAGAAGGCTGTTTTTAGAGACAAGTAGGGCCTTGAATTAATTGATCTATTGTGCTTCTCATGAGCTTCAGATCGTTTGGACAATGATCTCCGTTTGCTCTTTTTATGCACACCCTTTCGCTTCCTAATGCCCTCATGTTTAAATGTTTCAACTGAGCCTTTTCCAGCAAAAGCACTATCAATATTCTGGTCATCAGCATGATCATGTGCAGCGTTATCAACCGTGCTCTCAAATCCTTTTGGAGATTCCTCGACGAAAATACATGAAACTAGTTGGAATAACGGGAGAGCCGAGAAAATAATGTATATAGTATTTATCGGGAGATTAGACAATGCATATCCTCCCAATAAGCTCCCAAATATCCCCCCTACAGCCATTGATGACCAAGATAATGACTGGAGATCACCAGCAAATTCTGGCCTGCAAAAGATAATTAATCAGATTTTATGGAATTTTATTGGCTACAAGGTGAGACAAGATGCACCAAATTACTCACCCAGCTGATCGAACTGCCTCTGCAATCATTGCATCTATAACAACATCTGCCATGGCAGATCCTAAGTTCTGTACAACCAACATTAGTGTAAAAAAATTGCTCGAGCTCCTCAAATGTTCTGACAACCCAATGATAAGCCACGGAAATAGAGAAAGACCACTAGAAATGATCAAATAGGGTACACGCTTCCTCTGCTTAATAGGAATACAGTCTGACACAATCCTGCAAGCACAATTGATATATTGTTAAATAGATAAAACCAGGATTTTATTGAGTGATCAGAAATATATCGCAGTCCAGTGATGCAAGTATAGATGTTTTACAGTTGTTACCACCTGTCATGAAACTTGATCCAGGCAGGATTACTGTACTGAACATAACCAGATGACATGCTGCAGGGGATTGGGTAGACAGTTTCGATGGGAGATTATTTATTGGTTATCTCTTTTGGAAACATAATACATGGCATCTTCGTATAGTGGATGTTTAGATCTTTGAGTCTTTTCCTAACACGATATGAATTCTCATCTATGACTCCTTTAATCCTAGACTTACTAATGCAATAATATTTCCTAAAGACTACCCTTCCTCCCGTTTCCCTGGTTCTGCAATTCCTGGCATGGCACATGACCACCTTCTGCTACAAGCCTCCATGCACGATAATGAATCATGGACAATAACTAGAAAAATTGCTTATGAGTTTGATATTACACGGCCTATGTACTACAACCGCTGAATGCCTTAATGCCCAGCAACAAAGCTACTGACGTAACAGGTGTGGGAAATACTTTCTGCGATGTGTTCCTTTTTACATTTGCATGTTATTATGATGTGTTTATTTCTACTAATTAAATGTACTTGCAAATCAATTTTCTATTAAAACTACCTGACATACAGAATATAGTCTATGTTCAGATTATAAGTTGTAACGTTTTATTCGCAGGAATCTGTAGTTAATCAGAAAATGCAAAAAATTGTTTAGCCCTAATGGAATAATACATATCTATATCTCTTTTTTAGATAAACATACATCACATATTGAAACCAACTTTACTTGCAACAAAGAAAAAAACGTTGTAACAAAATCAGTGGAACACTAGAACCTACAAAAAAATGCAGTGTTCCACTAATGAACTTGTGACGTGGTGGACAGACGCCAGTATCAAACATAACCTAAAGTTATGTATGAGACGGTACAATTCTGAAAACCGAGATGTAACACTAATGACATTTGAAAAATTATATTTAATCCCAAAATACAAGGCCAAGGTCAAAAGAATGATTATTTTGGATCAATCAAGATTAAATTGTGGGCAAGTTTGACCTCATGGTAAAGCATGAAACAAGATGTAACATTACCCATATATCGGCTTTATGCTCCAAGGAAAAAATGCAACAGACACCAAAAACTGTGATGTTGAGGGTGACAGCTTCATCACGTCCTTCATTTGATATGAGACAGCTGTCCACACAAAAGATCTGAAACCCTAAAACATTGGAAAAATATATATTAGAACATTCAAAATGTCAAAATGTTAAGAATTGTTAAGCTTTTGACAAAAATAAACAGATTTTAACGGAGGGCCCCTCTAGCTATCTTCAAAATATTGATTCAGACAAGGAATATGAACTAACTGACCATCCTAATATTTGACATGTCACCAAAGCATGCAAATGCAACACGAGCAGAGACTGATTTATCCATTCTAACAGAATATGGTTAGCACACTTTTCAGTCTCTCTATACAGATAGTGACCAATTTGGCAGCATATACACACTACACGTCCATCTCAGGCTACTATGGCAGCACGCACTGCTTCACTCACTGCCAGGAGCCCCCCTCCTCTTGATTCAGAAATCAAAACATGATTAACTCGCCTTCTCCCACTCTTCCGACTCCCGCAGGACCCCACCGTTTGAAAAAAATAATCAGAATATAAACCCAGGTATCCTCACCTTATGTATGCGCACAAATCCTGAAAAGATAAACCACGAATCGCATATGGGGGCAGCCGGGCAGATCTATCTAACCAGACGGCGCGTGTTCGGAAATGGGTGCGATCACGAGGAGGAGCGTCAGGGTTCCGGAGAGAGAAGTAGATACCTGGATGAAGTAGATCAGGCAGACGATCCACAGGAACGGCGCCCCGAACGCCGCCACCATCTGCCCAGCCCACCACGACGTGGCCGAAGCCATGGTCACCGCTCGGAAGCGAAATGGATTCCTCCAGTCCCCCTTCTCCAAAGAAACCTCCGCGAGATCTAGCTGCCTGGATGGATCAGGGGCGAACCGGAGTGGGGGGTGCCGGAGCAGGGGAGGCGGCTGCGAGAGAGCACGGAACGGGGAGGGGGGCGTCGGAAGAGGATGGCGGAGCGGAGATGCCCGTCGTCCTCCCGTGAAGACGGAGGAAGGCGCGACTGCGCGAGGCTCGGGTTCGTGGCCGCTGACTGTAACGTCACTTTGTTGACCTGGGAGACTGCACGGCCACTTAAACTTCGCCACGTCGGAATTGCCAGCAAATAATATATGGAACACCTAGCCATAAAAAATCATATGAGTGGATGGCTTTTGAATAGGCACTATCACCATATAACCCTAATGAACATGGCACATAGTCATAGAGAAGGTAAGTGAGTGGATTGTTTGGGGCAGCCCACGCATCCACTCACAGAATTTTCTATGGCCACGTAGCACATAAAAAATATCACGTTCGGGATAGCTAGGCACAGAAAATCTTGCAAGTGCACGGCGCCGAGAGCTTTACGACTCCCGGTGTGGTCGTTTTTTCTGTCCGGCACCCCAAAGGGCTTTACGGACCCTTTTACGACCCCGGTGGAGATGCTCTTATAGACCGGTCCGTGTAGCTCACTTCTAAGGAAAAAAGAAAAGAAAAGGAAAATATAATTTTCTTAACACGTGTACAAAAGGTACAAGACCTCTCTTACTGTACATGTCACGTATGGATATGCAGTGAATAATCACCATTATTGGGCAAGTGCAGCGGCCAATAAATCTCTCAACGTCCCGACGCATCCGTGGCCAAAAGAAGTGTGCAGTAAGGACGTCTTCCGTCTTCTTCACACCAAAATGTCCCATCAATCCTTCTTCATGTGCTTCCTGCAACAACAAAAGACGAACGGAACTATCTGTGATGCAAAGTTTATTAGCGCGGAACACAAATCCATCATTGAGCACGAATTTGTTTCAAGTTCTCCCATCTTTATAATTCTGCAACACATCTTTGAAATCGACATCATGTATATATTGTTCTTTAATGATTTCCAATCCAAAAATATTGAAGTCAAGCTGAGACAACATAGTATAGCGTCGTGACAAAGTATCAGCAATAACATTGTCTTTACCCTTTTTGTGTTTAATGACATAAGGAAAAGACTTAATAAATTCAACCCACTTAGCATGACGACGGTTCAGTTTTGCTTGACTACGAATATGCTTTAAAGATTCATGATAAGAATGTATAACAAATTTTTTAGGCCATAAATAATGTTGCCAGGTTTCTAAAGTCCGAACAAGAGCATATAATTCCTTATCATAAATAGAATAGTTCAGACTAGGCCCACTCAATTTTTCACTAAAATATGCAACAGGTTTTCCATCTTGTAATAACACACCTCCCAACCCAATTCCACTAGCATCACATTCAAACTCAAAATTCTTATTAAAATTAGAAAGTTGGAGCAAAGGAGCATGTGTTAACTTATCTTTCAACATCATGAAAGCCTCCTGTTATGCATCGCCCCAAACAAAGAGCACGTCTTTCTTTGTAAGCTCATTCAGCGGCGCTGCAATTTTGAAAAAACGCCGGTAGAACCCAGCGAGGCCAAGGAAACTCCTCACTTGGGTAACCGTTAGCGGAGTCGGCCAACTCGAAATCGCCTCAATCTTTGCGGGATCCACTTCAATGCCATGCGGGGTAACAACATAGCCAAGAAACACAACTCGATCGGTGCAAAAGGTGCACTTCTCAAGTTTACCAAATAAACGTGCAGCACACAAAGCATCAAAAACAGCACGCAAATGAGTCACATGATCCTCTAAAGATTTGCTGTAAATCAATATATCATCAAAGTAGACCACCACAAAACGTCCAATGAAAGCACGCAAAACTTCATGCATTAATCTCATGAAAGTATTAGGAGCATTAGTTAAACCAAATGGCATCACTAACCACTCATAGAGACCAAATTTTCCAATTTCATACGAATTTGGTGATAACCACTAAGCAAATCAACTTTATAGAACATGGTAGAACCACTCAATTTATCAAGCATATCATCCAAACGTATTATAGGGTATCTATATTGAATTATAATATTATTAATAACCCTACAATCAGTACACATGCGAGAAGAATCATCTTTCTTTGTTACCAAGAGAATAGGAACAACACGTCGACTAAGAGACTCACGAACATAACCTTTGTCGAGTAGTTCTTAAATTTGTCGTTCAATCTCTTTCGTCTCCTCGGGGTTGGTACGGTAGGCTGCACGGTTAGGAAGCGAAGCACCCGGTATGAGATCAATTTGGTGCTCTATTTCTCGAATGGGTGGCAGCCCCGGTGGCATCTCCTTGGGAAAAACGTCAGCATACTCCTGCAAAATGTTAGCAACAGCGGGTGGTAAAGAGGAAGGCATATCCTCAAAAGAAAATATGACCTCTTTGCATATGATTGCATAACAAACAGAAGTATTCACATCCAAGTCAGAAATATCAGATTTGGTAGCAACTAGCAAGTGAAGTTGGATGCTTCAAACGAATTTCATTAGGTAATTTGGAACTAGATTTAGTAAGTATTCTTATGTGGCATCACTTCATTAGCAACAATCTGGTTTTCACTTTTTTGTTTCTCCTGATTTTTTGCTCTACTAGCTCTAGCAAGATCATCTTTCAAAATATGTTCAGGAGTCATAGGTTTGAGACCAATTTTCTTTCCATCATGCACAAGAGTATAATTATTAGTTCTACCATTATGTACAGATTCTTTATCATATTGCCATAGTCTACCAAGTAACAACGAACAAACTTGCATGGGTACAACATCACAATCAACAAATCAGAATATGTCCCAATAGAAAAATGCACACGTATAGTTTGTGTTATCTGTAGTCTAACTGTGCTGTCGAACCATTGAATGTGATATGGGTGGGGGTGCTGCCGTGTAGGTAGATAAAGCTTCTCCACCATCTCAATACTTGCTAAATTATTGCAGCTTCTACCATCGATGATGATTCGAATAGCACGGTCCTTCACAACTCCGCGTGTGTGAAACAAGTTGTGGCGTTGATTTTGTTCTTGGCTTAGCTGCACACTCAAAGCGCAATGTGCAACCAAGCTCCTATAATTATCAGCATCCTCAGCGCCCATGACCTCTATGTACTGCTCAGAATCTTCATTATCCTCTTGTTGTTCAGAAATAAGCGCGAGAGTCTCTTCATCATAATCACTTGCAGAATCATACTCTCCATCTTCGCGCACGATCATCACACGATGTGTCTTGCACTCTCTCTTGATGTGACCATAACCCCAACAACGGCGGCATTGCCCATCCCTTGTTCTTCCCATGGACACCGAACTCCGAGCTAGTCCATTAGATGTTGATGGAGGACTCGGTGCCGGTGTGCGTGATGGTGACATGCTAGACTTGTTGGTTGAAAGAGTGGGTGCATAACCACGGGAGCTGGCATCCGGTTGGCGTGGCATCCATGAAGACGTACGACCTGCAGAAAATTTAGGCCTTGTCCGTGGTTGACATTCCTGCACTTCACGTTCAGCTTTGCAAGCAAGATGAAATAAACGGGTGATAATATTGTACTCCTTATATTCAAGAATTGTTTGAATCTCTCTATTCAACCCACCCAAAAACGTGCAAACATGGCTTCATTATCCTCAACAGTACCACAACGAATCAAACCAGTTTGTAATTTTTGATAATATTTTTCTACAGATTTTTTGCCTTGTTGTAAGCGGGTGAGTCGTTGTAACATATCACATTGATAATAAAGAGGTACAAAACGAGTACGCATAGCACGTTTTAAATTATCCCAAGTATTAGGAATATTATCATGATTTAATATACACTATTTAGACCACCAAACGGAAGCAAAACCAGTGAATTCACAAGTGGCAACACAAACACGTCTATCCTCGGGATACTATAAACATGCAAAACGTTGGTCCACCTCTAATTCTCATGTAAGATAAGTATCATGATTATATCTACCCTCAAAAGGTGGAATAACTAATTTCAGTTTAGCAACATGGTCGTCTTCGCGTATCTGCGCTTGCTGTCGGTGTGTAAGGTTACGTGGATGTACATGTGGACGACCCGGTGGATAGTCGGCGTCAGCCGCGTATCCGTCGCCATGCTCACCGGAATTGGCAACATGGGCAGCAGCCGACGCGATCGTACCTTGTGGATCCTCCTGAAGTACACGGCCTGCCCGTGGAATTGTGTTGCCTTGCAGCACGGGAGGCGGTATGTGTGGTGGTTGTAATTGTCCCAACAAGCGATCAAACTTGCTAGACAGGCCAGCCAAGGTGTTGTGGACGTCATCGAACTTCGCGTTGAAAGCAACCTCCAAGCCATCGATCTTGTCCATAGCACCACGGATCCGTTCCTCAGTGTCCAAAGCATGGTTCGTAACCATCTTCTCAAAGTGCTCGTGCAACTCCTTGTTGGTCATCTCGACCTTCTCGTCCCCTGACATGATTAGTAGAAAACAAGAAACAAATACAATTATATGTTCCTATCGACTATTATAGGATGTGGTAGAAAACACGCAATCCGTCAAGCAAAATATAAGGCTCTTACAAGTTCCTTACTAAGCAGGAGAGCGTCACGGCGACCACAAAGATTAGTACTCCGATGATTGGACAAAGCGATTACCAGACGAGGTACAATGCACGTGAAGAAATCTGTGGAGATTTAGGAAGGCTTTATATATGGTATAGAAAAAATCAAAATAGGAATGCAAGTTGAAACAACGCTCAACGACGGTATGTGCTGATCCTAGGATAGACCGTACTAGAGACGCGAGCCGAGAACACCAACGAAGTCACCGCCCCGCACAACGAGCAGCACAAAAATAGCTCTAAACAGCAAGATATAAGTGAAGATCAACAATAGGCCAACTGGACAGTGAGTGTATGCCCTAAAAAATGTGCAAAATCACGAAAATATCACTATGATGTCAAGCGTCTCAAAACAATCCTCGGAATGAGAAATGAGTGTACGCTCGATTTTTTTTTCCGAAAGTACTCTGCAAAGCGTGCCAGACTATTTTTTTTTTGTTTTTTGCGGATGAGTGGGGCTACACGAGCAAGGATTAACCGAGATGAACTCTACCTCGTTAACGTAGACTTGGTGGATTCTCATAACAATGAAAATTGCTGCAGAATTGGAGAACTAACAAGAAACAATGCTAGGCAGGAACTGGCAATTCTAAAATACTATTAGACCCAAACAATGCTAAAAAGGTGCTTTAAGATAGTGAACGAGTGGATATCACTTAAGTAAACTATTCTATGCCTTATATGACAATGGCTGGGTTAACACATGAATCAAGGCATCAGTTGCAAATACACAAACAAAGCCAAAACAGAACAGATTCATTTGGATTGCACGATATTTCAGCTTTTCACCATAAAAAGAGAATAAATAAAACCCAGGCAGTAAGAGCATGATACTAGGATGAATGTATTGTTAACAATCACGACCATACGACATTTCCAGCATCTAAAGCATACTTTCATGAGGGAGCTACGGCCGTCCTCAGAGCTCAGAGCACCTGGGCCGTCCTATAGAAACCAGATTCGATCGTGACCGTCCGTTTTTTCGCGCGGTGGCAGGGGTCGTGATTCCGTCGAACTTCAGGGGCAAAATCGTCATTTCGCGTCCGTTGTATATAAGCTGCTCCCCACGCGGTGAAAACCCTAGCCGCCTCCTCCGCTCGTCCCGCACTCGCGCCCCTCGCGATGTCGCCCTCCTCTCCACCGTCTCCGCCGCCACCACCCACTCCCCCCGGAGACCCAGAGCGTCTCTGCCGCGCCCCGCAGCCGCCGCCACCGCCACAGCACCGCCACCGCCCACTTCCACCCCGTCCTCCTCCCACGCTCGACGACGCGCCGCAGCAGCAGCCGGATCTGGCCTCCCAAACTCAGCCGCTGCCGTACGAGGGGTCCGAGTCGACGCCCGCCGCTGCAACGACGACGACGACGACAGCGCTTCTTCCGCTCCCTACCACGGTGCTGACAGCGAGCCCTCCTCCCGTGCAAGCCGACATCGACGCGGGGACGGCCTCGGACGCCGAGCAGGGCCTGCAGCAGCTCTCGAGGGTGCTCACCTCGCTGGGGTACAACGAGATGGCGTCGGCCGCGCCGCTGCTCGCCGACGCGCCCCCGCTCGCGCGGCAGACTTTTGCGCGTGCCAGCCGCCACTCTCCCCGCCTCTGCCCCTCTCATGTGCCTCTCCCGAGCTCGCCCACTGCATCGTTGCTCCGATCCTCTGTACCCCCTCCTTCTCTCTATGGGATTGATGGCCGCGACGAGAAGACGTGCTGCACCGATTGACCCCGGCCAGATGCTATTGTTCATCCACTCGGCAAACAGGAGATGCGGATGCCAAGGCAGTCATCGGCAGCGCCGTCACCTCAGTCGATGCGGCGTGCCTCCACCTCCCGGTCTCCTCCCTGCAAGGTGAGCTTCTCTTGAGCCTTATTCCCCTCCACTCCTGCTCTCTCTCTCTCTCTCTCTCTCTCTCTCTGAGAGCAACGCTGCTGCTGGCTGAGGTAAAAGTGAAGGCACGCTCCTCCTGTTTGATTTAAGCTCCAGAAATCTGTTTTTATTGTGCATATCCGTTTTTATCTATGCTTATAGTGTGTTTGATGAAAATCCTAGCTAAGATTAATATATAGTAGTTATGCCCCATCTAACTGTTTGAAATCTTGCAATTAAGGTATCAGTATGTGAATGAGAGAGATATTAGATGGGCTTTTGTTCCATACTTCATGCAAGTGGTTGCAGAATGGTTCTGATCCAAGGTACATACAGAGGCGGCAGAACTGAGTGCATAATCCCTGGAAAATTATATATCTTCCTTTTTTTCTTTGTGTCGGTAACCTGATCATTTTGTTTAAATGTGCAGGAGTGGTGCATGAGATGATGAGAAGGGCTGATTGCCACATACATGTGCGTGCTCATAAAAAGGTACTGTCTACCATAATTTTTTGATTATGTGTCATGCTTGGGTGTGCTATTGCATAAATGAAACTGACAACTGATATAGAGATAATTGCTTGCACATCTTATCACTGCCTTCATTGGAATGGTATTCATGATAATACATGGAATCAGTTTAGGTACACATATTAATTTTTTGGTATTCATGATTGCTACTTTCTAGCAGTTTTGCATTCTCCAGTTTATGGAGATCCCTAAATGTCTCAGTGTTCTACTTTTTTAGGGGCATAGCAAGAGATGAACATTTTCATAAGGATAGCACCCTTCAGAGGTATGGATATTCCTACATGTATAACCAAAATAATTATCTATTAGCTGATCAGTTGGTTAGGTAAACCCATAAATCCTAAACTTTAAGCTCTCAGTGGATATAAATATTTTGTTTGTTGACGTTTGATGGATTCTACCAATCGATATTTCCTCTAGGTTTTAGTTTTTGCCAGAACCATTCCTCCCAGGTGGTAGCTCATGTCGTAATAAAATAAACTGAAGTAATTCAGGTACAATTTTGTATATTAACCATCTAATTACTAACCATGTTTCCCCCAAGATTGTGTTATGGTTTTCTATGTCATTGCCATCGTGTTTTGCTTATATTTGTTTGTACCTGCTACAGTTGTGCTTTCTGTTGTTTCACAGATGCAGCCTACAGGATGTATGTGGTTGATGCAAATTGCCATATCCAGAGGTACCATTGTTTGTAGTAAAGAATCAAAGCTTCCTCGGGTTATTTGAATCAGGGTCGCTTTTGACCAAAGCACACCTCAGTCCAGTACTGCCTTGACCTATCGTGGTCATTGACCCCAAATTGTTCCTGGTGCAGAGGTGGTGCTGCTATTGTGGCGACGACCAATGAGGTAGAATGAATGTTGCAGCTCTGGTACTTCAAGGAGGAAAGCATAACATGACTACTTCTGGGAGAGGTAATAAGGGGTTTAACTGAACCTGCTACATTATCTCTGTGATCTCAAGCACTGCAGATTTACTTAAATCAAATAACTATGTGCAATAGTGTACAACTATCAGTAGCTTTTGCTATGATAAACCAACTATCAGTTGTTTTACTACTATCAACTAAACTCCTGTTTATTGTCGCTACCACAACTTGATTGTTTGGATATTTAATTAAGACAATTGTTTCTTCCTCATATATCACTATCTTCATGATTGTTTTTATTTCAGTGTTAATCTTGCTATCTTTATGTATTATTCATGTGTTCTTCCTATGCTTTTTTAAAGCATGACTGAAATATTGTGTCTTGAACCATTTATTGCTGAAAGCATCGTCTAACTGCAGTTTGAACCAAAATGTAAATTTTGAATGACATGGACGTGCAAGGATTCAGTTTTGAGCTATTGATGATAATTCAGCGATTTAGCTCTAACTGGGGATAAAAAGATAGCTTGCATAAAAATGGACTACTTGATGTTGTAACATGCAACGTGTTTCATTCTAAATTCGTTTAAATTTTTTGTGGTTCTGAGATCTTATCGTCTAGGGGAACTTTCCTGTTTGGTGCAAAAAGTGTGTTCTGTTACAGTATTGGTTGATGCATCTCTTTTAAGGACTGACATATTACAATTGCATGTGATGCTATTTTAAGTGGGATTTGTGTATTCTTATTTTGCACAGATTAGTTTGGATGCCTGTGTCGAGCTAGGTGATGTCAATTGTGTGTGCGTAGAAGTAATTTTCCAACATTCGTTCAAAGTGTCTTGAATTCAGAAATTTTGCCTAAGCAAGCGTGTGGTACTTTCGATCAGGAATTAGTATAGTTTGTGGGTTACTGTGTTTCCTTTGTTCCTGGCTAAGATGTAAATATGTAATGTATATACTTAAAATAAAATGATTCCAAGAAATAGGAGTATTCATAGGGAATCAATACTTCCATGGAATTGCTGATTGTTGGAATAATGTGTCTGTTTTCTTTGTTCCTGGGTAAGATTCTTGCAATTTCTACTATTCCTATAATGCTAATACTTCTCTTTGTTTCAGATCGATCCTGGGTAAGAATATGTGGTTGATTTAGTGATGCAAGTTTTCTGCATTTTAGATATTGAATGATACCTGTCGCATCTTTCTACAGAGCTAGGACTACTCACTCTGCACTAATTCTTTTGTTATCTCAAAGTTTAATGTCTTCCTTTTTAAGAGTGTTAAAATGATAGACCACTCACTCTGCACTAATTCTGTGACTTTTGAAACCGCTTACTGCAGAATTTCAGGGAAGGGACGACAAGCTAATTTCAGTAGCAGTTTGCTGTAGGAATCTGTGTGCTCTTCAAGATGAAGTCTCCAGGAGAGTGAAAAGATAAAGGATATAATGATGCTGCCACGGTACATACTGGTCTCTTTCCCCTTAACCAACACTGCCAATATTAGTATGGTCTCAAATTTCTCATTGCAAGAGCATGCCCAGTTTGACCATCCTTTAATGTTACCTTTCGTTTTGTTTACGAGAGAGCTCTGAATTTGAAGTTTTGACTTACAAAATGGTTGAAAAGAGTCATGGATTCATTCTTTGTCAATATGTGGGAGTCCTGAAATCAATATTTCTAAATATATGCACCAAATTAACTCATGCCTCATGTTTTGTGGGCTAAAAGTATAGAAACTGAATATTCAGATTTGTTTTTCCGTCTGCCATTCTATCTTGAAGATATGAAAGAACAGAGTGGGCCTAACTTTTTTAGTATATTAGTATTACCATGGGTGAAAATACTTATCATGTTAGCACTGTTGTGCGGGGTTCAACCACTGAGATGAAGTATGGCATGTAATTTGCAGTACACTTACTGTTGTTACGACTCATTGTGTGTGCATCCACAGATCACTCATAACAATCCTATATTTTGCAGGATTCAGGTTATGTTGTACTTTTAAAGGGAGCCTACATTTTCGTGGTTATTTGGAGTTCTTTGAATCTGGACCCGCAGTGGCACACTGAAAACCTGAAAGTTGTTACTCTTGACAAGAACACGAACAACAAGTCTTACCTCTCGAATTCTCCCGGAGTAACACTGAAAAGGTAGCCATTCACACAACTTGCATTCTAGAAAGCTTAATTATTACTTTTGTCTGCCACCGATTATTAAATCGACCATCATATTACCCTGTATCATTAAATTAATATCAAGTATTTCAAATATTTTAGGTATAATTTTTTTATTACTTTGCTGGCTATCTGCTAACAGTAATGTGTAAATGGCAGATCATATCATCAGGTTAACATCGAGATGGATTTCCTCGATACTCCTACACAAGCCTGTCCCTACCATCGAGATGGATGTCCTCGACGCCCCATCCAACTTATGCGATGTCAGATGCAGTTAAGAAACTTTTAAATTTTTGATTTAACTAAAATATTAAATTGAGATAATCGGTTTGCTATCTGCTTTCTGCTCCTTATTATGTTTTTTCATTCGTAGGCAAATATATGTTCTGCTTTTGTTATGACCTCCAAGTATATGGTTGTTACGGAAAATTCTTTGTGAAGGCATGCTTTGTTCATAGTTAAATATACATGATAGGTTTACTGATTACACCTGTTTCTTTTTCATGTAGCAGCCCCACAAGTTCAAGAGAATTCCGAAGGGCTTGAGTGATAGAATACTCAAAAGTATCCCAATGGCATTTACAGAGTTGGTTCTGGTTAGTACTTCAAAGTTAGTAATTCTCAATTGCGGACAATGACATACATGTAACGCACACAATTATTACTGCTCCAATATAGCCTTGCTTCCGGCATTTGCGCCAACATAATCATTACTGCTCCAATATTATTACCACTCTAACAAATATCAAATATTTATGCCTACATTTACTCCAGAGTGCAAGAGCTTTGCATACAAGTTTATCCAAGTGTGTCCCTCTATTTTCTCTAGATAAAAATAAAAAATGTTACACGGATTGTTAAGTTTTCAATTTCTTAATTTTGACCACTCAATGGTTTATGTCTGTTGGTTCATTAGCTGAATGCAGTTTGTATTTTTCCTTGCTTATGACAACATTTGTTCATATATGCAGATGTCAATCAGCAATGGCAGCAAGTACTATAATGTTTTTGTGTATGTGCGAAGATTGTGGGTGAGGCACTGATAATGGACCTATAAACATACGGCCATGGGCTTACCTCACAGGTAATGTACTTGTCACAGTAATTTTGCATCATTGTAGTACACTTGTGACCTGACATTCTCCACGTGCTCTTTGTGACCTTGTCTTTCCGTGTCTAGGGTAACCACGTCTAATCTTTGAAGAAGGAAAGGTGTATGAGATTAGCAGATTCATGACATATCCAAGAAAGAGCAGCTTCAGACCAGTTAAGCTTGCCGGTTGATTAATTTTTGCCGTTACACATCTATCGAAGAAAGGTTCAGACCAGCTAAGCTCGCCGTTTAGAGGTTGACCATTCATCTCTTAATTTTAGGCTGCTTTATTAGTTTGGCCATAAGACTTCGTTTATGATTGGCAACCTGTAATGTCCAGTCTGCTATATATTTCTTACTTGTGTTCTGAGGTATTCATCTTTGAGTTTGACACAAGATAATGTTGTTTATTTAAGGTGGTCAAATTGAGAAGAAATACATTGCGTTGTTCGATAGGGGCATAATCTTTTAAATGATCTGTGTGTATTTTACTCTTGAATTCTAATTAATACTAAGTGATTTATCCTTTCTATTTGTTTTTCCAAAGACCATGGGTAAGACGAACAAAATAGTAAAAAGATAATAGTAGTTCATGGCATTGCTCAGCCTTTGTTTCAAAATCTTAGTAGTTTAGCGTCAAAATCTTCCGAACTATAGCTTTTTTTGCTGATGTAGGCATTGCTCAGCCTTTTTCAATTCCGTAGTAAGTACTACTTCTACCTTATGATGCCTAACTATGGTAACTTGTCCCTAAATAATCATAGGAATGTGATTCTGTTAAACATTGATTATTTTGTTTTCAGCTTTTTCTAGAATGTATTAGGCTTCATTTTCAGTGAGTTAATATGGAGCCTGTGTTTCAATTCCATAGTTGAGGCACTCGCCTTGAGATCGCCCTAACTTGAGTACCTTCTGCTAGCCAATTACGGGATTTCTGCTGCCTGCCTATGTTTGATAAAGTTTTCATTGTAGTATGTGTTCCTTCCCTTTTATCTAATTATGGTATGAAAAGATTTTGTCCAAAAGTCTCAATGTGTGTATTGTTACCATTTTATATAGCTTATATTACCGCCTTCAATATTAACCATCTTATTAAGGCAAAATATTCTTTGGAAACATATTTACTGTTGTTTCATTCCACACAACTACTCTCGATTAATTCTAAACTTTGTTCCCGCATAATAGACTTATTTTGCATGTATAGTCTTTGTTCGTGTCCTCCCACCGGCAAGCTGTGGTTTATTTTGGATCCGCCTTCGTCCATATCTTGGTTGCCGAATGTCTCATTGTTAATGTTGTTGAGACCAACCGTTTTAAACTTTTGGAATCGCTATTAGTTATATGAAACTCATTATATGTTTGATCATGTTTCCCTATCCATTTTCGATCAGTACACTGATTAGAACTTATGTATTTAGTACGTCTTTCATCTGTGTATATATATTATGTGCACCTAAGTGCAACTCTCCTCAAGCCATCTTATGTTATGTTAGTGTGGTATAAATCTCTGGATTACTATCCGCGGGTGTTTCACCATTGCTCTGTTTTTTCCTTTTTCTAACGTTAATTGTTATTTTTATTGGAACTTCGAGATATAACCCTATTTTTCTTTCTGTAAATAACAGTGTGATCACTGTTTGGTCAATATATGTCACACAGATCCGCATGACTATGGTATTATCATTCTTAGCTTATATTTTAGGATATTAACCATCTCCTTAATAATCTGTATAAAATGTGAAAACCACGGGCAAAAAATTAAAAGAACCAAAAGGTGCCGCGCGGCAAGCCGCGCCCGTCGAATCTAGTTTCAATACATGCACGATAGGGAGTGACCATCTGTTCTTACCACGTCACGAGCAAGACATGTCCCCCGACGAAGCCGTGCTTCTCCAGGTCGCACTTAGGGTTCAACCAGCTCCACGGTGTGGACAAAGCCCCCTCGTTGCTTCGTATAGACAACGGGGCCCAGACTCGGAAGCCCTATACATGGCAATTTGCGTCAATGCAGCAGCAATAAAAGGAACTAGTATCGAGCAAAGCACAACTTGAGAGCAGGTTACAGTCTAGGAACCAACCTTCCAAGGAAGCAGCACGGTGCGTCGGCGTGGTGCCTTTATGTGGAGTTGCAGGTCGGAGTTGGGTGCTGCAGCCTGCTGCTTTGCTTCCCCATATAGCACACAGCCTGGGCTTTCCTAAGATAGCAACCCGAAAAACAAAAAACATGATTAGGGAGCTGGTACATCATAAAAGAAACCTATGCATGAATGACATATACAACTAAAAAATTAGGATATCAAATATTATTAGAATTGCATATTAGATGGCTGCAAGATAAGTGTTGCTTCATATAAGATGTTAGTGATTTAACAATCGGTGCTACAGGAATTTTTGTTAGCTATGTGACCCAATGTTTACTATCAAAAATAGATATTATTCACTGTTAATGCATTTGAGCTAAAAGATAACCAAATACTGAAGTACAAATGCAACTAAGCGGAGCACTACACTAGGGTCTCAGTTAGGATCACAGCAATCAAATGAGGGGGTTATTCCATATCCATTAATATAAATACATTGGCATGATAACAAATTTTAATACATTGATACAAAGTTGCAAAGATGATAACAATTGAATGGAATAGCTTATGTTTTAGCACTGTGTGAGCTTTAGCAACTGAATTGAATAGCTAATATATGCAAGCAGCTTTAATTTTTCTTTCTCCCCTGTCCTAGTTTTGCTCAAACAAAATAACTAAAGTAAATGAGCCAACAAAGCTTTCAATGCTATTAGCTGCAAAGTAGGGGAGGTACACAACAGATTCATGCAAATTAGGGGAGGTACACACCAGATTCATGCAAATTAGGTTCTGGATTGATAAAAAAAGGGGGAAGTACACACCAGATTCATGCAAATTAGGGATGTGAGGACGTAGTGTTGTAGGTACCTCAGAGATGTAGGCGACGCTGTCAGTGAACTCGGATAGGCTGGTGACCTCGTTGGGGTCCATGAACCTGGAGATGATGGCGGCATCGAGGTCGATGTGCTTGACGGCGACGGCGAGGTCGATGTGCTTGACGGCGACAGCAAGATCGATGTGCTTGACGGCGACACTAACAAGGGTGCAAGCGCGGTCGAGTTAGTCGTGTGCCTTGGCCAGGTCCACGCTGCACTTGGCCGCCGCCGCCTGTGGGAGCACGCCGATGGCGGCCGGGGCAGGGTCCGGGTCAACCAGACCAGGTGGTCTCGTCCCTGTGGTCGCCCTCCAAATCAAAGCAGACGGCATGGACATGAGCAATGGAACGGAGTTTAATAGGAGGGAGGAGGAGGTGGGACTAACCGAGGAGAAGTCGAGGTTGGCATGGATCTTTCCGTGGAAGCCCTGGGTGGAGGCCGGGGATTGGGGTCGTGGAGGAGGACGCGGCGCGGGGAAGGAGGGCGGCGGCCGTGATCTACTTCCTATTATAAACCTCACACTAGTGCACCCGAACATATGAGATCAGACAGTGGATAACAGGAAATCCTATGACAACACTCTATAATTAACACACCCACAACACGTGGAATTTCATAATTAACCAAGTGATTATTAACCATACCCTCAATAGTCATACAGAGTGTTCTCCTCCCAGTCCACAACCTCATTCTTGTTAGTTGCAGAGTAGGGAGTAACCAGCGGCGGTACCCAACTGCCTCCCAAACAGACCATGCAAGTTAGGACCTGCAAAGAACAAACAACTGTCATAATCAACTACACGAATCTACCAGCATATGTTCATGTATCCATAGTAAGATCTGATATAAGCAAGATTGCATCCTAAGCAGACCATAAATTCGACACATCCACTAATTTGCATTGACACAGAAGCAGCATACGCTGCCTAGCTCAACATCAGTGTTGGCCAACTTCTAATCTTGATCAACTTCTGCAACTTGTTTCCCCTTGCACCACTTATGCAAACCGACACAACACAATAAACTCCATTTAATTATGTAGTATGAATGAAGATAACAATAAAAAGTGGCAAAGCAGGTATATCAAATCAATTGCGGTGTTGATCTATATAGTTAACCATCAGTTTTCTTGAGGTTATCATTAACTTCATGTCCAAACTTAGGTAATTTTCAGCAAACAATAATATCAGTACAAGACTAGAGAATAAAATAAAGACATGTGCACATATAGCAGAGTTATAAACATCGTTACATGTAGCACAATCCTAATACAATACTGTACATCTATTGTGCAGCTATAAACGAAATAGCCATTGTATCTTGGAAATTTCAACCACAGTAATAGTACATCCAATGACTTGAATTGAATCATGAGCAGGCTTATCAGACCGCAAGCTGATGGAACGCGAGAGAAAGTAGCTCCCAACATGACCCTAACCTAGTCTAATAATACCCAGTGACATCGTCACCTAATCTAATCGGATTGAATCTGTCAGGAGCCCAATATCGAATTGGGGGCGCATGTAGTGATGGGGAAATATATAGATCTAAGAAGAAGAAAAGGGTCGGGGATAGCTACCAGGATGAGGTCGATCTTGGAGAATTTCGTGTCCCGGTTCTTCAGTTTATCGGCGAGGGCGGGCTGGGTCGCCGAGCTGTCCGTCGGAGCCCCAGTCCTGGATGTCGCGCCCGTGTAGCATGGTGAGGACGTGCTTGTTGCGGAACGTCTGCGACTCCATGGCGACGGCTTCCTCGGGCGCTTGACGTTGTTGAGGCCTGCTGCGGTGGCGGCCCTGGCTCTGGTAGTCGACGCCGATGCGGGGAAGCCCGCTCGTGCGCCGTCGCATCGCAGAGGGCGCCGCCCAGAGCCGCTCGACGGAGCTGCGTGCTAGCCAAAGCCGTACGCAGTGCCGGCGAGGGGCCTGGAGGACGCCGGTGCTGTCTCCTTCCGTCGCGTAGGCGCTTGTCGTCGCCATGATTCGCTTGGATGTTAAGGGTTTCCGCGGGGGTCGCAGCGTGAGAGAGGAGAGGAAGGGGACGGGGTCGAATCAATCTAGGGTTTCCGCGGGGTCGCGGCTTGAGAGAGGAGAGGAAGGGGACGGGGTCGAATCGATCTAGGGTTTCTGCGAGGCGGCGGCGACGCGTTGTTTATACCAGACGGACGCGTTGCCGGCCGTCGGATCGACATCTGACGACTCGAGGTGCTCTAGCCAAAATGTCCCACGGGCCCAGACGGGATAAAGGACAGTAAGAGCTAGGCTAGGCTAGTTTCGACCCAGTTATGACTGCAAAAAAAACTTTTGATCTGAAATAAGTGTGTTTTTTATTACCTACTAAATTTTTGTTGCGAAATTGTACCACAATTACTTTCAAATTTTACGTACAATTAATCAAATGGCTGAGGGTAAAAAAATTCCATCCACCTCTTAAAAATAGATAAAGTTCTACCGACTCAATACGAAGTGATTCAATTTGAACTACAGCTCCTTTATATTTTGTTCGTTATTTTTGGTAAAAAATATTTTTGGATAAACAAGTAGCTATTTCAACAGAGATACACCGAGAGTTTTGAAATGTTCAACCCCAAGCTAAGAACGGTCATGTCCGCCATTTTTACCGTATTTTGTAATCGACATATTCAATTCAATAAGAATTAAAAAAACGTCGCGTTGTGTCATTATACGTGACCTACTTACGTGAAAAATAACAAACTTGAAAGAGGTCAAATATGTTCAAAAATGCGTTCTCATAATGGAGCTACCATTTACGAAGATTCGTGGATTCAAAGTCAAATGACCAAAATTATGCCCCATACATGTCATAGTTTGTTAAAATTATCTCATGTAAAAATGGGCATAAAGAATTCAAAAAACAATCTATACACCTCTTATAAAAAAGACAAATTTATGCCGATTCAAGTGGAACCGGGTCAAATTTGAACTACAGTTGCCTCCTAGTTTACTCGTGATTTTTTGAAAAAATCATTTTTAGGTGCACAACTATCTGTTTATCAGAGATACACCAATAGTTTAGCAAGATTCAACCCCTAGCTAAGAACGGTCGTGTCGTCAATTTTGACCGCATTTTGAAATCGGCATAAAGAATTCAAAAAAATCAAAATAACGGAAATCCTTCGCAATGTGTCATTATATGTGACCTAGTTTTGAGGAAAAATAAGAAACTAGGAATACGGCAAATATCTTGAAAAAATGTTCTCAGAAATGAGCTACCATGAACGAAGATTCATGACTTTCAGGCCAAATGACGAATGTTATGATGACATTCATGGCATAGTTTGTTTAAATATTTCCATATTATATACAAGCGTGCATCTTGGAACGGAGAACAATGTTGCCGAAGAAAGTATTCATTTTCGTTACACAACAAAATCATTTCTCATTTTCCGAGTGCCGAAAATGGGTTGTTTTGTGAAGCAACTACCAAAAATATGTTACAAATTTGAACCACAGCAATTTATAAAAATATTAGACCATATGTAATGCACAAATAACCAAATGTTTGTGTTTCAAAAGGTATCTATACACCTCTCATAAAAAGACAAATTTATACCGATTCGAGTGGAACCGGGTCAAATTTGAACTACAACTGCCTCCTAGTTTACTTGTGATTTTTTGAAAAAAAAAATCATTTTTTAGGTGCACAACTATATATTTTATCAGCGATACACCAATAGTTTCGCAAGATTCAACCCCTAGCTAAGAACGGTCATGTCGTCAATTTTGACCGCATTTTGAAGTCGACATAAAGAATTTAAAAAAAATCAAAATAATGGAAATCCTTCGCAATGTGTCATTATATGTGACCTAGTTTTGAGGAAAAATAAGAAACATGTAATACGGCAAATATCTTGAAAAAGTGTTCTCAGCAATGAGCTACCATGAACGAAGATTTATGACTTTCAGGCCAAATGACGAATGTTATGATGACAGTCATGGCATAGTTTGTTTAAATATGTCCATATTATACACAAGCATGCATCTTGGAATGGAGAACAATGTTTCCGAAGAAAGTTTTCATTTTCTTTGAACAAAAAAATCATTTTTCATTTTCCGAGTGCCGAAAATGGCTTGTTTTGTGAAGCAACTACCAAAAATATGTTATAAAATTGGATCACACCAATTTTTTAAAATATTAGACCATATTTTATGTACAAATAACCAAATATTTGTGTGTCAAAGGTTTCCATACGCGTCTCATCAAAAAGACAAATTTCTGCCGGTTCAGAAGAAAGCGGGTCAAATTTGAACTACAGTTGCATCGTAGTTTGCTCATGATTTTTTGAAAAAATCTTTTTTAGGTATAAAACTATCTATTTCATCAGAGATACACCAATAGTTTCCTAAGATTTAACGCATGACTAAGAACGGTCGTGTCGTCAATTTTGACCGCATTTTGAAATCGACATAAAGAATTAAAAAAATCAAAATAATGGAAATCCTTCGCAATGTGTCATTATATGTGACCTAGTTTTGACGAAAAATAAGAAACTTGTAATACGACAAATATCTTGAAAAAGAGTTATCAGAAATGAGCTACCATGAACAAAGATTCATGACTTTCAGGCCAAATGACGAATGTTATGATGACATTCATAACATAGTTTGTTTAAATATGTCCATATTATACACAAGCGTGCATCTTGGAATGGAGAACAATGTTTCTGAAGAAAGTTTTCATTTTCTTTGAACAAAAAAATAATTTTTATTTTTCGAGTGTCGAAAATGGTTTGTTTTGTGAAGCAACTACCAAAAATATGTTATAAAATTGGATCACACCAATTTTTTAAAATATTAGACCATATTTTATGTACAAATAACCAAATATTTGTGTGTCAAAGGTTTCCATACGCGTCTCATCAAAAAGAAAAATTTCTGGCGGTTCAGAAGAAAGCGGGTCAAATTTGAACTATAGCTGCCTCGTAGTTTGCCCATGATTTTTTGAAAAAAATCTTTTTTCAGTACAAAACTATCTATTTCATCAGAGATACACCAAGAGTTTCGCAAAATTCAACACCTATCTAAGAACGGTCGTGTCGACCGTTTTGACTTTTTTATTTAAAATTTGTCAAAACCTTACATAAAAAACATAACCTTAGAGGTATCTTGACTAAAAACAGTACTTAATAGTATATAATGACATAGGACAGCTTGACATAAGTTTGAAAATTTATTTGGTTGAAATTGAAGTTCAAAATCAAAAGTTATAAGAGAAAACAGAAAAAGAAAAAATAAAGAACAAAAAAAAAACAGAACTCGTTGTGCCGAGCCGGCCAGCCCAGCAGGACAGTCAAACCAGCCCATTATCCTCACCACGCCGGCCCACCCGAAACAGGCCTGGCAACACAACGTATAGGATAAAATCCGCAAGCGCGTGTGTATGACACAAACACAATGTTGACCCGGTGGTAGGACTTGGCAGGGAGCCCGACGAGGTCGCGGGTTCGAGTCCCGCCCTCCCCTTTTGCCAGTTATTATGCATTTAGGGCATGTGCAACAGTTCAGACGATGGCCGACTTTACTGCCCTGCCTACAACAAACTATCTATTTGATTTTTCGTTTGAGGCCTATAATCACGCAGCAAACCCGGGGGAGGACTGGAGGAGGTTGGAGATTAGACCGATCTGGGAAAGAAATAATGATCTGAAACAGACGCCTCTCGTACAACGGGAGAAATGCTGTCGTTAAGGCTCGATTTTTGCGGGATTAGCCGCTCAGTAATTCTAAAGACGGCTGACCACTTCCTCCCTATTCTCTCTCTTCCACCTAGATAAAATTCCTACGTATTCTGCGTTGCAGACAGCTGACTAGACGCCTTTGTACATGTCCTTAGATTGTATCTGTATGGCGGGTCCCACTTGTCAATAAGTTGGGTCCCACTCTTGTCAGCAGTGTGTCCCACATGGAGGGCTCCACTGGTCAGTACGGTCAGCCCTACATGGCAGGTCCGATATGTGGGTCCCATCTGTCAGCGGTAGGTTTAAATTGACACATGGATGTGACACATAGGCGAAAATTGACAAATGGACGTGACACCTAGGCGAAAATGCTGAGGTGGCGTCGTAGGTTAGTGTCGTCTGCATTTATGACCAATTCATGCAATGAGACTATGACCTTTCGGACAAATTTGGTCATTAGTATTTCGGGTTTGGTCCCTCCAAAATAGCTTACGACCAAGTGGTTCGAAATGGTCACAGATCTATGACCAATTGTTCGAGGGTCACTGACAAAAGGTCACTAGTTGACATATAACGCGTTATATATGTTGTCGCTCATCATGTACTCCTCATCATCATGGACTTCATAGGATGCTCCGCTCTCACTAGACATGGTCAATCACAAGACAAGTGTATATATGTGGAGTGGAAGTAACTAAGAAACCAACCTTACCTACTAGATAGTATTGGAACTAGTGGACCATGCCAAGAGAAATCGATACACAAGAATGCGGTGATTTGGGTTCAAAGATCCAAACAGAACTCCAAAACACACACGGCTTATGAGTGGATAGGTATGGAATGTGGAAAGCAAATGGAACAACCGGAAACCAAGATATTGTAAAAGCAAGTAGAGAACCAAGATGACCACAAAGCAAATACAAGTCGATCTCAAAGGATATGAGTGAAGCTCAAACAAACACACGCTTTGAAAGGTGGGACTCGTGCAACCAAAAAATGAGCTAGTGAGGACATAGCGAAGACTAAAGATTAAGTCGCACAAGTACACGAGAGAACCAACTCGATTGCAATTTATTGGTGGGCTACAAGATTTGCACAAAGATACCACACCTAGAAAATTTTCATTGAGCTTGCGCGAACTACAAGAGATATGGCATTGAGACTCTTTCTTTTATTCTTTTTTTGATTCTTTCTATTTCTCTTTTGCCTTTATTTTGCCTCTCACTTTGCTTGCCAACAAGAACTATATCAACTAGCGCATACAACGTTTGCTCGGAACACTACGAGGTATCAAGTGTGCAAATCCCAAGAAATCATAGATGAGCAAATCTCAATAGGATAGATAGACACAAATGGCTTGGCTAACAAGTGATGCAAGGTGGGAGAAGATTTGGGGATGTTATACCTTTCGTCGATGATCTTCACCCTGGAGTGGAATGCCTCTTCCTTGCTCACGAAATATGGTGGCAATAGATGATGGACCAACCGCTATGGTGATGTAGAGCTTGTCGGTTGTTTCGATTAGAGATGAAAATCACCAAAAACGGAGTCCGGAGTGAAAAGTTATGGCCAAATGAAAATTCTGAAATTGTCCAGTTTTTGGGTCCGCCGGTCCGTCTGGCAAAAATCGCCGGATGATCTGGCGAAATCGCCCGAAACTAATCGAGAAGAGCCAGATATGTGTCGGACCTGTCCGGTAGGTGTCTGGCGCCGCCAGACCATCCGACGTTTTTCGTGCCGGATGATCCGGTGAGCCCGAAAAGCAGATCTAAATATGGGATTTCGTTCGGGATGCGATTTTTGGCGGAAAACTTTGATTTTAGGCACCAAACCGGAGAGAAAATAAGTGGAATTTGGCCATGTGAACGCAAGGGAAGGTAGATCAACAAGTTTTGCAAGTAATCCACGGATCAAAACCTACCAAAACTCAAAAGAATCACCAAATCGAACCAAAAGTGATTTGGGGCTATTTTTGGTGGAATTTTTCGAAATCACTCAAAATCAAAGAAAAATTTGGGGGATTGGGGGAGAAAACAAAGGCAAATCTGTGGCAACCCTTGATCTGATACCATATGATGTAGGGGCGGTCCGATCTTCACGGATTTGGGGCGGAGAGAAAGGATGAACACGAAGAACACAAAGGGAAAACGGGGAATTCGTGACAAACAAGGGAAAGATAACTAGCAAAACCTGTAAGGTCGATCACCCGACAACAAACCCCAATGAGAAAGCCTCCAGATCTCACGAACCAAACCAATCTTACTCTTGATGAAACCAATTTGTCTTACGGGCTGGTCCACCGGTCCAATAGATCCTCGCAAGGAAGATTGGCTATTCCGTACTTGAATCTCTAGGAGAAAGAGTAGGCAAACATAAGAGGAACCATCTCCACAAGCGGAGGGGAAAGGAGTAAAGCTCTCAAGTCTAAAATCAAGTCTAACCCTAGAACAGAGCCCTTGGTACGGTTATATAGTAGGTGGGCGAAGAGGTAAGTGGCAAGGTGGATTACATGGGCCGCAACCCGTTTTCTGCTCGCAGGCAGGGCGCCGGATCATCCGATGTTTCCCGTGCTGGATGGTCCAGCGGTCGCCGGATGGTCTGGCCCACGGCGCCGGACGGTCCGGCACCTGTCGCTTCAGAGGCGGGCGTGCAGTGAAGGAGGTGCTGGCTCCAGGCGCCGGATCGTCTGGTGGAATGCGCTGGATGGTCCAGCGTCGTCGGGCCTTGGGTAACAGAGAGCAGCCAGATGGGTGCCGGATGGGTCCGGCACCTGTCCGGCGTGCCTGACGGTGTGGCGACTTGCGCCGGATGATCCGGCGAGCACGAGCGTCACCAGGAGCAGGGTCGACCCTAGGTGCCGGACCGTCCGGCGCGCTGTGCCCGATGATTCGACGACTGGGGCTGGTTCCATTGACTTCTCCTCCTCTACCCCGTCGTATTGGCCTCCTTCTTGAGCTTCATCGGCATCGTCTTGGGTTTCCTTGGGGTGTCCGAACCTGAGTACACAAAGTGTATGGGCATGAAGTAGCATTCCATCCAAGGGAGTGACAAAGTCACATATCGAGAGGAGCGAGTTCACCTTTTCTTGGATCGTCTTTGCACGTGCTCTAATCATTGGTCCAATGGATGTGTCTTGAGTGTTGATGGACGGATGTAGGACTACATTATCCACCCTAGAAAGAAGTAGTGGGCAAGTAATAAAAGTATATAGTACCAAAGTACCATAGGTTGGAGGAGGTGGCTAAAACAAGAGGCGGGAAAAAACCTGAGAATTGGCACCCATTTCGCTGTACCAAAACTAAATCTAATATAATCTAGGGTTTTCCCGCACAAGCGCCGATTCCCCCTCTCCCGAGTGCAGCCGAGCATGAGCGGCGGCGATGGTAGGCGGCGGAGACCCTCGGTCGGCGGAGGAGGTGGCGGCGGCGACAGCTGGGCCGGTCGGAGGTCTGGATCGATGGCGGTGAAGGAGCAGCGGCTACGGTGTCAGGACCCGATGGTCTCCGACATGAGAGGATCACGAAGAAGAGGGGATTTCGGAAGGAATCATCGATAAACTGGATAAATTGCTGAACTAAAATAAAGTAAATTGCAGGAAATAAAGAAGATAAAAAACTAGGGTTTCATTTCTTGGTTCTTTCAACAGGATACAAGGTGGGCTTATAAAGACCAAGCCAGCTACAAAGTAACCTCTATATGAAACACCTAAAGTACCCTCACAGTTATCAACATATTACTACTCCATACCACTACTAGTACCTGACATTACTCCCCCCTGAAGCCATTGGTCACCAATGGAACAAGTTTCTACAGAAACTTTATCATTGAGAATTATCCATCTTAATTCAGTTACCATATCAGGGAGGTAGAAATGTAATGAAGATAATATTCAATTCCAAGATCTGAAGACAGTTCGGTGAAGACAGCGGATTCTTTGCATTATAATTCTTCTGGGTACCTTGCTTAATGTTGCTTGGACAATAGGCTGCGATTTGCATGGGAGGCAAGAAAGCAGACACTAAGTGACATGCATGGATAGCAGAACAGCCCACTTGTTGAGTCATGTGTACATGCAGCATGCATACACACAGGAGTGAGTCAATACCAGGGTCCCAAATATGAGAAGGTTTGCTTATTGGTAACTGAATTTTCAAGACACGGTACACAGCTGCTGCATCTCTTCCTTCTTGAGCTATTTCACCAAAGCACAAAACCAGACGCTTGCTTACAGTAGTAGCAATTGATCTACACCTTGCATTCAAACTGAACATGCTAGTGTAGCAGACCAGCTGCTTGACTGGTTCTGAATACAGCCAGTCCAAAACATTTGGCAGATAACAATAAAGGACCTGGACGAAAGCATTTGGAGTGGTGCAACAGGAATGATACTTTAACAAGAGCTATACCCAGAAATGCTTCAGCTCCATTAGATTTGGAACTATAGTTTTGCTTAGCAGCATATCCATTAGGCTCAAAATTCCTGGATCCCATAAAAATTGAATTCCATGACTTATCAGTCTTGTTGGCACTCTGAAATAGCACTGTTGTGGGACACAACATTTGGATACGCCAAACTGGATTCTTACGAGTAGCGGATCATTGAGTATATAAATACCACTTCTTTGCAGTATTGAGGTCTGAAGAAAATCTACAGTATCTCTGTTTGTTGTGGAACCAGGAATTGCATGTACTCCTAGATTCCATTGCAGCCTCAACTGTCTCCTACTATGCTGGATACCGAGCTGGGTAGACCTTGTGACAAGGGAATCAGAGGCCTTTAGGACAGAACAATTGCATGCCCTCTCATCATCTTGTTGCTGCAACACATGAGTAAATTCCCACACATCTGAGATAATGTACAGACGAGCACTAGTTTGTTCAGTTTCTGGCGCCTTGCTGAAACCTTTGAGTTGTTCACTGGATGCATTCTCTGATGCATTGCCGAAACACTTGGCAAGCTGTTCACTTTCCTGTTGATCTTCATATTTCTGCTGCACAGGAATACCGACAAACACATCAACAAATTCAGTGGAGGAGCCATATGTTTCATCATCATAGGCGTCGAACACTGGCTGAGGAGTAGCTCGCGCTAAGGGATAAGTTTCTGGGAGTGCATAGTAGTGATGTTGAGTATCATATGATAGGAGCACAGTTTTGTGACTGAGATTGTGAAAATCATATTGTTGTGGCATTTCACCGAAATTCTGTTTACTGAGGCTGCTCACACATGAGCTCTGAATCAGATTATGATGCCCAGAACAATAGTCCGGAGCTGATCCCTGTGTTCCCTGCCATGAGCTTGGTGTTGGCATTTCACCAAACACTTGCGGAGCGACATAAGCAGTAGCTGATGGTTTGGTGGATGCATTTGTTGCAGAAAAAGAAACAAGCTTTGGTGTAGAAGCAACAAAAGATGCACCGACAGGGGAGCTTAGAGGGCTCGCTGACGAGCTTGCTACTGCACTCGATTGCTTGACGAGCTATGCGGCCATTGATGTGAGCTTCGCGAGCTGACCTTGGATAGTGTCGAAAATCTGGTCACGTTCTTGCTGCTGCAGCCGGTGGAGGGTGGCGTGTTTCGCCGGGACGCACTCCTCTGCTACAGCTTGAACCTCTGCATCGTCCTCCATGAAGAAGCGGTTGTTCAGGCTGGCATTGACCATGGAGTGAATCCTGGAGCCCGTGTTCTTGTGGACGAATTTCTCGTTGGAGATGGACTCGCCACCGGCATCGTTGCCCTCAGTGATGTAACTGCCCTGGCACATGGAGACGGGAGTCGCGGTGTGGAGGACAGATGTGGAAGAGGCACGGCACTGTGGCGGCCGGCGCTCCTGATTTGGAGCGGTCTGGATGGCGTCCATCAGCCGCGGCATTGGGCTGGAGTGGCCAGAGGCGAGAGGGGCGCTGGGGACTTGGTCGGGATGGCGTAGGAGTGTGGTTTCCGGCGTCGCTGAGAGGGACGGAGCTCCTGTGGGTGGCGGCGTGGGGGTAGGTGGCGCTGTCGATTCTGACGGCGGTGCTTGAGAGCAGGGGAAGAAGAAAGCGGTTGGGGCGATGGAGTAGCTGCACACTAGGAAGGAGGCGGATGCTTGAGGTGGGAAGAAGCCGGGCAGGGGTGCGTACGCGGAGGCGGAGGCGGGTAGGGGTAGATAGCGGCGTAGGGGAAGGCGGGTAGGGCGCCGTACGCTGGGGAGGGGAAAAGGCCGGACGCGGGCACTGGGTTGGAGAAAGGGGATGGGTAATACCCATGGATTTGGGTGGGAATTGGGGAATTTCTTGCAGGTGGCGGCGGGTAGGTGGCGGGGACGGAAAAGGGGGGTGAGGCGGCGTGGAAGGGAAAGGGGTAGAAGCATGGCGCCGTCGCCATGGCTGCCAATTGAGGTCTATTCACTGCGTATCGAACACAGAAGAGAAGAAATCGCCGACGGAATCGAAGACGAGGGAGGGAGGGAGGGAGCACGCCCGTCGATCGAGCTCGCTCTGATACCAATTGTCAGGACCCGATGGTCTCCGACATGAGAGGATCACGAAGAAGAGGGGATTTCGGAAGGAATCATCGATAAACTGGATAAATTGCTGAACTAAAATAAAGTAAATTGCAGGAAATAAAGAAGATAAAAAACTAGGGTTTCATTTCTTGGTTCTTTCAACATGATACAAGGTGGGCTTATAAAGACCAAGCCAGCTACAAAGTGACCACTATATGAAACACCTAAAGTACTCTCACAGTTACCAACATATTACTACTCCATACCACTACTAGTACCTGACATACGGCTCGGGGCGGAGGAGCTTCTCGAGGGCCGGCTCGGCTTCACGCCCTACACTGAAGGCGACCGCCGACTTGGCTGGCTCCTCACCTTCTCCCCCGTGAGTTCCCTCCCCATCCCCTGCTCTCCCTGCGATTGCTCTAGCTTCAATTTGTTGCGGACCCGTATTGTGGAGTTAGCAGCAGAACTATTAAAATACTTCTGACTTGAAGTCCAATTGCGCGAGAATTTAACAGATCTCCAAGATAGTTTCCTGCTATTATCAGTCTAGTGAAATATGGTCTCTGATTACAACTTAAAGTAACAATTAAATTACTTATTAAAGTTGCAGCATCTCCATGATTCTACGAGAATGAGCAACTTCCTTCAGTAGCTAAAAGCTGTGCATTATATATAAGTGAATTAACTGATACAATATCTTCAAAGTACGAATGCTGCTTCTGACACATAGAGTGGAACCAGGAAAAATACTGAAATTGTCACCATCTTGAATAAAATGATTTGCCTAATGTGGTGTCAAGAGCGATTGGATGCCTAATGTGGGTCTAATGAAGGAGTGACTTTTGTATGTGAGTTTCTCACACTTCAATAACACCAGCAGTCATCATGGGAGGACGAGGATACAGGGAAAATCTACAGCTGTGTTGACCTCTACTTTGTGTCCCAGGTAAAATTAACGCAATTACATCACTGTCTCACCTGCCATGTCTAAATGTTTATGCTTTCTTGCAGGATGGTTCTACGTTCAAAGTCAAGTACAAGTTTCCAGTTTCCACCTTATTTTTATGCTGCAACTAAGGTGAGCTTAAGGTCTTCTGAGGGATCTATTCTCTTTTCCTTCAAAGTATAGAGGTCGTAGTAATTATGTTAACTTTCCTGATGCAGTCTGTTCCTTCGCTGATATTCTATTTTGTTGAATTAAAATGCGCAGGACAAGATGGAGTTGGAAGTTGAGGCGTATCTCAGGCGACGTTATGAAGGGGAAATTGCTGATATAGAAATAATTGAGAAAGAGGATCTGGATCTTGTATGTGCCTTAATGCACATGTTTAATTCACTATTTCATTTTGCATGCATAAAAAATGCTATCAATGGACGAGTTTGGTTATATGTACAGATCTAAAACGTTTCCTGCGTGGAATTTGGATCTCCTTACAATTAATATTTTGTATTTAGATTTCCTAGTGTTTTTTTTTTCTTCCCTTGGTTCCTCACATTAGAGTGAAGTCCACATTCTAAGTGGTTCATGTAATTTTACTTAAATTGAATCATTGGACAAGCTAGTTGCAATGTTAAGCTTGTTATTGTTATGTACTTCTGTCCAACTGACCCCGTTATGAATCCATAAAGGTCCCAATTGTTTTGATGAATGTGTGTATTTTTTCTCTGATCTAGATTTTGCTGGTCCAAATGTAGTTGATAATTTTAACACGCCACCTTTCCTTGTCTTACTGTTGCAGAAAACCCACCTTTCTGGTTTGAAGAGAAAATACTTGAAGATTCAGTTCGATACTGTGCAGCAGTTAATGCGTGTGAGGAATGATCTATTACATGTTGTTGAAAAGAATGAAGAAGAACGAGACGCTTTGGGTGCATTTGAATCAATTTATGGTGTAAAAAGGTACTCTACATTATACAGTGCAAAATGACCCTTGTTGCACTATATATCCTAGTTATATTTTGTTTATATGGGGTGAATTTTACCATGCTATTCTTTCCAATTTTTACATATTATATGCATTTTTTGTGCATATTTGTGAACTTGTGGGTTGTTGATCTTGTGCACTATGACAGGGTAGAAAGGCCACAGGATTACATAAATTGCATCATTGATTTGCGTGAATATGATGTTCCCTATCATGTTCGTTTTGCTACAGATAATGGTGAGGCTTAAGTTTGCAAGTTTTTGTTTTTCTCAGTGCCATAATACTGAGGCACTGACACTTTTTTGTGCACTTAACTTATTTTCAGATGTAAGATCTGGACAGTGGTACAATGTTGGCGTATCTGGTTCTGATGTTTTGCTGCAGAGAAGGGAAGATCTGCTTCAGCGTGCAGAAGTTCATGTATGTGCATTTGATATTGAGACCACAAAGCTGCCCCTGAAGTTTCCAGATGCTGAATACGACAACGTAATGATGATCTCATACATGATTGATGGGCAAGGGTACTTGATAATCAACCGAGAGGTACAAATAGTCTTGTTTGCGCTATAGTTACTTATAGATTTTCCAGTTTATTGCATGCCAACATTCTTTTCTCTGTTCATCACTCTTCTGCCTAGTCCTGGCTAGCACCAGTTACCTGACATGTCTATATGATGTTCGCTTTTTGTTCGTCTGAAGCAATATGCAGTTCTCCTTCCTCTGGCAAAAAAGTAAAAAAAAAGCTATTTATGTGTTTTAAAAGATTGTAATTACTAAGGGGAAACCAATTATCTCTCACGTGCATTGATCACCAGATGCATATTTCAGAATCAACTTCTACAAACATGTAGCAGTTAGATAATTAACTTAGTTGAACCTACTTTTCTTGATTGTGATTTCAGGAGGCACATGCCCCCCCCCCCCCCCCCCCCCCCTCTTCAAATAGGGTTTGCACAACACATTATTTTCTTTATTTTAGTGTGTAGGGGAAGATATTGAAGATTTGGAGTACACACCTAAACCAGAATTTGAGGGGCATTTTAGAGTTAAGAATGTTGCCGACGAGGTATGCGCAACTTTTACATACTTTATGTTCAGTAGTACATGAACTGTAAGCATCCTAACTAATTATCTCATTCTCTTTATATGCTATTTTTAGGCGGGTCTACTTAAAGCTTGGTTTTCTCACATGCAAGATGTTAAGCCTGGTATTTATGTTACATATAATGGTGACTTCTTTGACTGGCCATTTTTGGAGAAGAGAGCTGCTCATCACGGGATAAAAATGTATGAGGTATGCTTGTAATTTCTCCTAAATTTAGGCAGACATTTGTTGTTTTTGGTATGACTCATGTAGTAGGATGCTCAAAATTCTGGCCAAAAAGTTGCATGCAGATATTGTTGTCTGAAAAAAAGTTATCTGCACTTCTGCAGCCAAGGGAAAAGTACATAAGCCTGGTGGCATTGTCTGACGCAGGGTGGTGCTGCGATGGTGGCCGGTCCGGCTTCGCTGGATCCAGGATCGAGAGCTCCGTGGCCGATGGGCGTTTCATCGTTTTAGGTTCCGGCGGCTTCGTCGGGCGACTCTTGTTTTCGAAGGCGTGGTGGTGCTCTCTCCTTTGGGTGCTGTGGAGGTTTCCCTTCTTCTTCTCCGGCGTCGCTGGCGGTGGAGGATCGAAGCTAGTGTGGTGGTTCAGCTTCTTCTTCATTGCTGTTGCGTCTGTGTTGTGTATCCAAGGGTGTACACCTGCGTATGTAATCCGTATTGTACTCTTATCTCTATAAATATACGTTAGGTTTTCTCAAAAAAAAAAGTGTTCCCCATAATGTTTCAAGGGATATAATGCACATGTGTTTTGCATTTGTTTTTGGTCTAGAGTTTCTCAGATAATAAAATAGTTGAAATGAAAAACTACGTTTCACAATCTTGTGCTCTTTCCTATGTATTCTCACAGGAGATTGGTTTCCAATGCGACAGTATTCAAGGGGAATGTCGAGCTAAATTCTCCTGTCATCTTGACTGCTTTGCGTGGGTGAAGCGAGACAGTTACCTTCCACAAGGAAGCCAAGGTCTAAAGGTGATACTTTATTTACTGAAGGAAAAAATACTCTAAATCAAAGTGAAGAGCCCTTTGCTTTTAGTACTAAATGATTTGTTAACCTTGAGTTTTAAAAATGGTACAATTTTTTTTACAGTCTGTTATAAAAAGGTCAGTTATGAGTATCATAGATATATGTCTTATTTGAAATTTTGGTTGTTAACTAGCATTAAAAAGGTTAGCAAGTAGTCATTTAACCTTTTTCATATGGCCAGAATCATTTTGTTTTGAGAAAATGCAAAACCCTTGCATCTCGATGCATTGATAGGAAGGATAACGTATGCACGGAATGTAGAAATATTGACCCCTAATGTTTCATTGTTGTACTATACTACTATTGCTCTGACCCTCATGGGGTATATATGGAGTACAAGACTTAGAGAGACAAGAAGCCAATATACTTGGAGTACAAGATGATCTCTAACGGCTCGTTTGGCTCCTAGGTATTGGAATCTGAATCTTGGAATTCCCAGGAGACCATCCGTTTGGCTGCCACCAAAATGCATACAGAATTCAATCCGCAATTCCATCGAGGCCGGTCCATGCCTAAGCTCAATTCCAGTCGCCAGCCCGTCATTTTTCTCAGGCCTCTCTCCCCACGAGGCCACGACACAACTCCCCCCCCCCTCCCGACCCATCTCTGGCTGCTCATCTAGCCCTGCTGCGCGTCGTGCTCGTCTTCTTCGGCCTCCTGGCGCTGCCACCGCTGCCGGCCGGGGACGACCGCGAGGGTGCCGACGAGCTCATCCCCTTGGGGCCCACCCTGGCGGAGATCTTTAGGAGCAGGTTCCGTCGGCACGAGTCGGCCAGAGGGGTGGTGGCGCCGCTCTGGCGTTGGCACTGGACTGTCGCGTGTGCCTGATCTGGTTCGAGGCGGAGGCCATGGTGAACCGCCTCCCCTGCCGCCAGTGGCGGATCTAGGACAAAATTGGTGGGGGTGCCAAGCTTAAAAAATTCCCTATTATATTTAGAATTTAGCAACAATTAGTCCAAATACTACCAATTTTTGTTAAATATGTTCAAATATTAGTAGCTAATTGAATTTCTACATTTTTTTAGGGGGTGCCATGGCACCCCCACTGGATCCGCCCCTGCCTGCCGCCCTGCGGCCACCTCTTCCAGCGACTTGGCTCAACTACGACCATGCCACATGCCCGCTCTTCCACTCCCGCCTCCTCTCCGCCGCTGATGAGCAGCGGTCCACGCCGCTGGCCGCCCGGATTTAGAGAGAGAAACTGAGAAAGAAATCTGTGTGGCAGCCAAACAAGTGATTTGGTCTTGGAATTTCAGTTCAAATGAAATGAAATCCTGTTAGGAGTTCGAATTGAAATGAAATGAAAAGACAGGAGCCGAACGACCCCTAATATCCTAGTCTATATCTAACTCGTACTTCATGTCCACCTGCATGTGTCACACAAAGATTTTTTTGTTTGTGTATGCACAATGTAGCCATGCTGGTTACATGTAGAGCCCCTTGTTTTTTTTGCACGATGACTTGATGGGATGCTCGTTCATGATGCCACTGATGTGCTGGAGCAGGAAGCGTCTGAAAAAAACCACGCTGAAGGGGGTGCGACTAAGAAAAGAGAACCCTTCGCGAAGGGAAAATCCTAGCGAGAAAACGAGTCTCCGTACGCCACGTGGCTGTATGCACGGGTTGCGTCTCTTTTTCCCTTTTCGCACTCTTTTTTTTGTTGGCTGCATGTTTACGTCTCTTTCAGCCGTGCGTACTGCTGCTGCCTGAAGCCCCGCGCGTATTTCTCCTGGCCGCGTACAGTGTACAAACTCAAGCATCTATTAGTAGAAAGTACAGACAAAACAAATCACAGTGTACAAACGTACGAGCGATTTTTAATTTTTTCATCCAAACGTACGAGCGACCTGATTCTGGATACAAACAAAAACATTCAGTGTACGCGTACGATTGCATGATCGGGTTGTACTCGCATACGTACGAGCGACTTTTAAAAAAGAAGAAAAAGACATGATGTACAAATCAAATGTGTACTTCGTATAGAAGATACGTGTACAAACTATAAATAATAGGAAGTACAAATTAAATCTAAAACTCTCTTGCATACCGGTATATAAATTTGGGTGCTTGCCACCCCACCCCCAATCCTAAGTAATATATACAAGTTACAAGTTTTTCTTAATCTAGCGGCTCGGCTTCGTCCCCCGTCGCCGCTACCACGGCGTACGGGGGGACTCAGCCTCGCGTCGACGGCGATGAATTCTCCGTACCCTAACGCCTACGCTAACGCGCCACATGGAAGTACAGAGTATATACAATAGAAAGTACAGAATAGTGCGATTCGGATGTACATCCGCGCGCACATCGGTGTACATCCACGCGAACCTGTTGTACATCCGCGCCCAACTCACGTGTACATCCGCGCGCACATCGTCGTACATCCGCGCACACATCGTTGTACATCCGCGCGAAAGATAACAGAAAGTACAAAACTACACATGATGTACAACTACAATGCTACCGAGTGTACAAATTATATAGAACCGGTAGTATAAAAAAAAATTTCGAAACCTATCAACATGGGATCTAGTTTTGAAGATCTCGACGCGAGGATCTCAAATACGAAAACGGTTCGTAATTCTAAAATACGGTTCTAGAGATATTTCATTTTAAAAAAACGAATCTAAAAATAAATGCGTTTCCACCCATCCGTACTCCAACCGGTGGGATGGGAAAATCCCATCAAAACTCTCTAGTGTTGCCACTTATCACAAATGCAAACACCCACGGGGGGACCAAACGAGGAGAAGACGCCACTTGGCGCGAGGAGAGCGGAGGAAAAGTTCCATTTGCAAAGGGAACCCTTTTTTTAGTGATTACCCGCTGAAGGGGGCCGTGTAGCTGGCTCCTGGATGTGATGATTCTGACTCGCACCCGTGGCAGTATCCAGATCAATCTGCGCCTGCGGTGTCGGTGTGGGACGGCTGCATCAGTAGATGGGCTAGGAGCTCGTCGCGTGAGGAAGCGACTGTACATACCCCATGGACAGGCGTTGTGCCGTGTTGCTTGATGTTGAGGGAGATCTTGTCCGCTGAGTTTGCCGGAGTTGTGCGCCGCCGTGAGCACCGATATTTCACTACTTTCACCGGAGGAGGACCATGAGATTTACAAATTTAATTTAGCCCATCTACTGCTAATTGGATCTAGAGAACCGACCGGATCTTTGATTTAGACCGGGTGCCGCGTCCCGGAGGAGAAGAAATTAATCTTCCCATGGGCGGCGTGCTGCGGAAGTGGTGGAGAAACCTAGGATCAGCGCTGTGAGACGAACCCCTCTGATATCATGTAGAAAATATTGATCCCTAATGTTTCGTTGTTGTATTGCTCTGCCCCTTAGGGTATATATATAGAGTACAAGACTCAAGAGGCTAGAAGCCAATAGACTTGGAGTACAAGATGATCTCTAATATTCTAGTCTATCTCTAACTCGCACGTGTATTATAACACGGAAGACCGACTCCATGTTACAAACACATGCACACTAATCTAATATGGCTGGTATAATCGTCCAGAGTCCTTTAGCCCCACCAACACCCCAACCTCTGCCCTAGACTGGATGATAACCAAAGCTAGCAACATCTGATCTCATGCTGTTGAAGACGACATTATTTACTTGTTACCTTGCTTATTTTGATTATGCTGCTTTTGCATTCACTGGTTACTGTCCTTCCATTTTCACTTACAGGCTGTTACAAAAGCCAAGCTTGGTTATGATCCTCTGGAGGTCAATCCAGAAGATATGGTTCGCTTTGCAATGGAGCAGCCACAGGTATCTTATAGTTATCGAGAAGAGTACCTTAAGTGCAAATGGTTATTTGAAAGCTAACCGTGAATACTGCCTGCCTATATTGTTGCTTGGGTTGTTTTTGTCGCCACTTATCCTAAAAATGACACTGCCATTCATTTTTCTTGCATTGTCTTATTTTCAGACAATGGCTTCTTATTCTGTATCAGATGCTGTTGCGACATACTACTTGTACATGACTTATGTCCATCCATTTATTTTCTCCCTTGCGACCATAATACCTATGTCACCTGATGAAGTGTTGCGGAAAGGAAATGGGACACTATGTGAAATGCTGCTGATGGTCCAGGTGTGCTGAATAAACTTTGCTGCATTTTTTCGCTACCCTAGTTATTTTAAGTCAAAAGCTGGACATTTCCATTCATGGAAAGTTGGAAATACTTCAATGGATTGGTGATGTGGCCTGCTAATCCTTCTTGCAGAAGTTATATGCTTTTTATGTTTTCATGAACATTGTTGTTATAGTTGTTGTTGAACTGTTGTCCTTGGACAAATATGTGTGACACATAAAACTTGTCTGTTTCTAACGATATGTAATGATGTGAAGTCTAGATACTGCTTTTTTCAACATTCTTTCGAAAGAGCCTTTTTGCCCCTTTGTTTGCCCAGGATTTGAACCCACTCCAAGCACTTGGGACTCCGAAGTCCCAACAATAGGAGTACCGCTTCTTCATTTGTTTCTGATTTTTCTAATGCTTGCTGAAATCAGTTTCTTCTGATATATAGGCATTCAAGGCCAATATCATTTGTTCTAACAAGCACCAAGCTGATCTGGAGAAGTTCTACAATAACCGCCTAGTAGAAAGTGAAACATACATCGGTGGTCATGTTAAGTGTCTTGAAACTGGTGTATTTAGATCCGATCTTCCTACAAAGTTTCAGCTCGAACCCTCAGCATATGAGGTAACTTGAGTTATAATATTATGGAGTGTTTTTTCTTTCAGTTTCAAATAATATTTTCTCGTAACCATTTTTGTGTACCTTGCTGGATTATTAATTTGTTGGACATTGATGTGGTTTCATACAAGAAATTGTGTGCATATGCTTAGTATGTTAACTTAATGCATATTGTTCTTTCAGCAACTGATTGAAAATCTTGATCGTGATCTGCAATATGCCATTTCCGTAGAAGGAAAATTGGATATTCATTCTGTCACAAATTATGATGAAGTCAAGGATGCCATAAAGCAAAAGGTATCTTGCCTCGTCCTACTGTGGTCTTTGATCTTCACTCTGTGTTAGTCTTCATTCTCTTAAAGAACAATGTGATAAACTGAAGTACAGCGCAAATTTCCGAAGTTGGCTACGCTGGAACATAAATTCATTAAATTTTTTCAAGCCAGAATCAGAGCTAGCCAAATGGGCACCAAAATTGGCGCAAGCCAATGTAAGGAGAAACATGTGTAATCGACAAACTTCGGGTCCAAACATAGTGAAGGCCAGATTTTTCTTGCTAAAATTCGGTTTGGCAAAAGCAGGCCTGTTACTGTTAAGTCATTGTGCTGTGCTGTGAGACCCTGCTATAAATCTCAATGGTTAATATCAGGGATAGTCATTATTTTCGTATGAAGGATCTTTCTGAACATAATAGCTACATAAATGATGTCTTTAACTTGTCAACACCAAGCTTAATTGACCTTTGTTGTTATGTCAAATTCACAGCTTGTTTCTTTGCGAGACCACCCAACTCGTGAAGAATGTCCTCTTATATATCATCTGGATGTTGCTGCAATGTATCCAAATATCATTTTGACAAATAGGCTCCAGGTATTTTTTTCTATACTTTAATGACGTATATGAATGCTGCACTGATGTTATTTATCGCAATGGATATTTCTATGAGTGATCTATATAAAGTTTTGTCTGGCTATCAAGTTAAGGACATCTCGGAACTCCCTTTTCTGGCATTCTATGAAATGGTGATTTGTGAGGATTTTCTGGTTGAGGTGCAGAATCTCTTTGATTCTGGCATTTATAGAAAATATATAGGACAATCGGTAATCTAAACTGTTATATCGCCTAGAGTTTTTTTTATTGCATCGCTATGTTTTAGCACTAAATGTTTCACCCCAAAATCTTTTTCTTTGTTACGTGGCGACAACCGCCATGGAAAAGGACCACAGCAGGAAAGCTCCCATATTTATCTTTATAGATTCCTTAAAATTATTGTTAGTTAGTTTTAGCAGTTAAATCTCTTTAGAGATATTTCTTGATTCTCAAGTTAGTTACTTCCTAAAATTTGTTAGTTGGGATTACCCTCGAAGTTTGTATGATGGCTATATAATGCCTAGCCGTATCGATCATTAGGCAAGCAAGAAAATAGTCTCAGGGGGTGTTTGGTTAGGCTTTCTAGTTGGCTTTTGACTTTGGCTTATAAGCCATAAAAGCACCTAAATAGGTGCTTTTGGCTTTTGGTTTTTGGCTTATACCATAGTAAAACATAAGTCAAAAGCCAAAAGCCAAAAGCACCTATTTAGGTGCTTTTTAGGCTTATAAGCCAAAGCCAAAAGCCAACTAGAAAGCCTATCCAAACACCCCCTGAGTTACCCTCCCTAGTTTCTCCCTGCTCTTGTTGTGTGGTAGCCTCTGCTTGGCTAGGCGTCGCACCTCATCTGTCCAGGGCCATGTCGTACCAGCCTTAGGGCCATTATCCTATACCTACCACGTCTTCTTGAACATCCATCACAATGTGTGTCAGTGTGTATTCGAAGAAGAATGCTGACAAGGCACAAAGTACAAGCCCAACCAATTGAAACAAGAAAACAAAACTAGAAAACAAAAAAGGCAAAGAGCAAATAAAATGCAAAACCAACTAAGCTGTACCAGGGAAAATCAGGACTTGGTCAGGTCGGCGACTATGTTATGTGTCTTTAGGTGAAACTTTAATACCCCCTTCAGATCCGTCACAGATATATTACGTAAAACCAACACAATGAGTGCTGGGTAGCTTATGATTTCTTGCTTTCGTACTATAGAATTTCATGAACAAACCAATTGGCCTAAAAGCTTAGCTGTAATGGTCATTATGGAATAATGGGTTTATAAAGTATTAGGCACATAGTTCAGCAGACACCTATGTGGATGTTTATATTACTAGTTTTGGAAGCGCGGCCTGCCGCGCGCCACCTCTTGATTCTAAAGTTATTTTGCCCGTAAACAACATATATTATACAAATTAATAAGAAGACAATTTATACCCAATAATAAGAAAAACAGAGTAAATAAGGAGACAAAAACTTTATGGCTGACACTGATCCAAACATAAGGCAGGACTAGCAACACATACAAACCTGAAGAAGCATGTAAAACATACGCATAGAACGAATAAACTGGACCAGTGCTGAAGCACCACTGCACATGGAACAATTTCTGGGACGACATCATAGTGAGATACGGTCTAACTTATTTTGCATGTATATATGGTTAGTCTGTGTGTGTCTCCAGCCGCCTGTCATCGAGTTCTCTGTTGTCCAGATGTCTTGTTCTTGTTTTCTTCACCAGAACATTAGCCTGCACCTTTCAATGACGGTGACCTACACCTGGAGTGAAGAGCCAAAAGGAGATCGCAACTGAACGGGGATAGAAAAGATAAATGATACTCTTGAGATATCAATAAGCCAATAAGGTCATGTGACAGTAGTTCTAAATAAATCTCTTATAAGTGGACGCGCTGGGAGGGAGTGGAGTGTTGATCTAGGTGCACCCATATAGCTTTAGGGGACAACAGCTCCTCGATCTTTGGGCACCGGAGGTGCTTCCATTGTTGTTTAATTAGCGAGTAGAGTAAGCAACTTACCTGAAGCTATTTTTAGATTCTTCATAATCTGAAAGCTTGAATTCAGAACGCCTTAATCTGAAAAATAAAATAAAAGACAAAGACCTTGATATTAATTAGAATGTAAGGGTGTGTTTGGTTTGAGGCATCACGTGGAATGTAACGGGTTCATTCCGCACCTGACTCATATTCCAGTGTTTGGTTGGAAAGGGAACCGGAACCAACTCATTCTCAAAAAGGGAATATACCCCTAATATCCTGAACCCACTGGGAGGAATCACCCGGTTCCCGTTCCTTTAATGCTAAAAACAAATAAAAGACGATCTCGACTCACCGCTCAGCTTTCTCACCACCACACGCATCTCCTCCACCGGCCAGCCCCGCCGCTGCCCGTCGCCACCGCACCTCCTCCACTGGTCAGCCCCGTCGCCGCAACTCACCCCCGCCGCCGCTAAATCTCCTCAGCCGGTCAGCCCCGCCGCCGCAGCTCATCCCGTCCTCGCCGAATCTCCTCCACCGGTCAGTCCCGCCACGACTACCCAGTATCTGCCCGAAGCACCATGGCCTCGCTCCGGTTCCTCCCGCATCACTAGTGGACATCCAACGCCATCCATGGCCGGCTATAGGTGCTGGAATCGGCCGGATTGGGCTGGGAGTCGGTGCGGTGGGCAAGAAATTGCGGCCTCCTTCTCCCGCACTAGCCGCTCGGAGGAAGCTTGCGGTAGATGGCGTACGGGGACACGACGGACGACGGCGTCTCCATATTCTGCGGCGAGGCCGGGGCCATCGATTCGGGTCGGGGTAATCACCCGACATGGCTTCGATCGATCCTCGCTCACCCGGCTACTGCTCGCCCCATCGCCGCTTATCTCGCTAACGACCGGTGACGACCAACCTTCTGCCGTTCAAGCCCGACAGGGGTAATCTCACCATTCGGATGCAAAAGGTGAGGTGAACCAAATCCATTCCATTCCATATCTGGAACCAAATGCTAAAACAGAACCGTTCCATTCTACCTAATTCCTCAACCAAACATAGGAACAGAACCGACCTGTTCCTGAGAATAGAACCATGACATTCAAGTAGTCGTTCCGTAGTTGAAGTAGTCGAGGTAGTCGTTCATCCGGAGTCGGAGTAGTCGAGGTAGTCGATGTCGTGGATGTAGTCGTACTCGGGTCATTGTCGAGGCGGACCTTGGCGTTCCGGGCTTCGGGGTCAACAGGGTCCACGGCATCTAGGTACTCGGGCATCGGTCTTCTCGGACACGCACGATGGCGGCCGTCACAGAACGAACATCCACACGGAGAACTTGTCGCATTTCCGGTTGAGGTAGACCTTGGCGGGTTCCCGTCGGGGAAGATCTTGTCATTGCACGTTTCACGGTCGTCGTGGAAGATCTTGGCAGCATCATCGTCTCGGAGAACTTGGCTTCACGGCATCGGGAACGGAGGCAGCATGGCAACAGAGACGGAAAACGGGAATGCGGCCTTCACGTTGGGAAACAACGGGGAACGGGAGACGTCGAGGAACCGACAGCAGCAACAGCAGCTTCGGGGACACACCGACAAACAGAAAAAGGCAGCAGCAGCACTACAGCAGCAACAACCACGGGCAGAGGGACGGGTATGCGCTGGAGGAAGCCGGCCGGCCGGGGCGCGGGAGGAGCTGGACGGCAAGGCTACGGCGGCGAGCTCGCGGAGCCCCGGGGCGACGACGAGGAGGCAGGACGGAGGCGGCCGGCGTGGGGAGAGGCAGGACGACGGTCGGACGAGGAGAAAGGGCCGACGTGGCCGGGATGGGGAGGAGCAGGGGAAGGGAGGCGCGGGGCGGTGGGGCACGACCGGAGCAAGGACGTCGGCGACGGGGGCGTGCGAGGACGGCGGCCGAGGCGCGGGCAGAGGCAGGGGTGGCGGCGGACGGCCGTGGCATGGGGACGACGGGGCTGACCGGACCGACGCGGGGGAAGAGGCAGGGAGAGGAGGGTTGGCGACCACGGGCGGGGACGGCGGCATCGGGAGCAGCCGGGCGAGCTCGGGAAGGGAGCACGGCGTCGTGCGGGTGGAGGAAGAAAAGGAGGTCGGGGATGGAGAGGAAGGAAGGAGGGAAGTGGCGGGGAGAGCCGGAGGAGGGCCGGCGTAGGGGGCTGGCACAGGGAGGAGGGAATCGAGCCAGAGGAGCAGGGGATCGGGGCTGGCTCGGGTGCGTGCGCTGCGGGGAAGAGAAGGATGCGGGAGGAAGAAGAGAACTAAAAAGAAAAGAGAGAGAGAGGAAAAAGGATAGGGTCCAGGGACTCGAAAAAAAAGAAAAGGATCTAACTACAAGGTGGAAGGGCTTCATTGGAAAGGAGAAAAGAAGGGGAGGGTGGCTGCAAGAGGTAGGGGGTAGGAACAGAAAAGACCAGGGGAAAACCCTAGGGTTTGGAGTTAGGTGGGCTTGGGCTGGTTTGGGCTACTCTCTCGCGTCTCAAAATTTTATTTTTCTTTTGCAAAATAATTTGACAATTAATTTTAGAAAACGGAGACGACTGTCTCGGTAAAACTTTTGCGACAACTTTAGCAAAATAAAATAGGGTGTAATAAAATTAATTTTTGTTGCCAAAAATATGCGATGCGCATGATGCTGATGTCATGATGATGCGAAAAAGAAAAACAAACAAAATCTAATTTGGTGAAAACCCCGGGACATTACATGACTGGACCCAACACCGTTCCTTAGGTAGGAACAATACTAGATTCTAGATTTGACACTCTCGAGAGGTTGCAACTTTTATCCATATGTTGGGGTCTAAGCTTGTACCGCCGGTACCTGCAGCACAAACCTATTCCCCCGTAGCCGTCCGCTCTACCAAGACACTCCTTGTATAGCTACCGACTTACCACTCGGGCTAAGTCTTATGATGAAGTGAATCCGGCACGTCCCCAACTCATGAGCAACGCCTAGCTCCGGAACCTTTACAAGACTAGCCCCGACCACAAATATGCAGTAACCGACTAGACTTTCCAAGTGGGTAGCATCGAAAGAGACTTGATAGGTTACTAAGCTACGGTCTGCCCATTTGAACGACGCATGGTTGTGCGGGTGGTGTTTGGCGAGTGGCACTATATGACTCAATCTAGTCGACGGAGGGGATTACTCACTTAGCATGATTCATATTTAGTGACCAAACAAGCAACAAACATTAGTCCACAGGTTATAATGAACAATAATAATCACATAATGATCCAGCAAAGATGAATAAATTCAACCGGGCGATGGCGGAGATACTTCCGACCAGTGATAGCTACAGGTTGAGTAAAAGAAAATAAAATAGCACAATCAACCGGGCGATGGCGGAGATGCCTCCGGCCAGTGACAACGACAGGTTGAGTAATAGAAAATAAAATAGCACAGTTGGTTAGCGTCAACCGGGCGATGGCGGAGATACCTCCGACCAGTGACAGCCATAGATCGACTAAAAAAGTTAGTGGAGGCGTCCACGCGATCTCGTTCCACCATTCCATTAACTGCGCATTCCATTGACTGCGGCGGTTCCCCCAGTCCATCGTCGCCGGAATGGGGAGTGGTGCATGGTACCGTCCAACGCACGCCACAACTCTACAGAAAAGTAGCCGCTTTAATCCACTTGGGCAGGACCCAACGTGTATTTAGACGGGGTATCGGAACTCAACCCACGGGACATGGGTTTATTGTATTGCAGGAAATAAATAACAATAGTAGTTCACATGAAATAATAGGCATGAATATGGCATGTGAGATGCAACTATCGCGCAAGCGGGCAACAAATATTGCAAACAAGGCATCGACAACTTGGAAACAGATGGTTGGGGGCTGATGGCTTGCCTTCTGTTGTGGGATCAACTTCTCCTTCAATAAAATGGTTGGAATCTATTAAAGAAATCAAAACTAGGCATTATAAACCCTCCAAAAGATACTCAACAACTTCCAAAGAAAAGTAACTTCAAATCCTTCAAAACCAGTGCCATTGGATAGAAAATTTCAAAACAAAGCTACTGCAAAAAGATTCATAATTTTCTAGTTACTTTTGAGAAAGTTATATCCTTTCAAAAACAACCCTAGAATTTGCCTTTTCTAAAAACAGAGAAAAACAAAAGAAAACGGTTCGGATTATGTTCAAAATTCTGACAGCCAGGGCCCACCTGTCATCGGCTAACCTGGCCGAATCGGTACGCGCTAGAAAAAAAAGAAAAAACAGGGGACGGGGTTGCCGTCCCGGCGAACTCACCGGCAGCGGCTCCGGGTGGCTACGGCGACCGGGAGGGAAAGGGGAGGAAGCGGAGAGGCTCGGGGAGAGGGTCTGCAGGCTGTCGGCGCGCTCTCGGATGGCAGGGAGGCTCGGAGCAGCGGCGGCGTCGTCGACCGCAGCGGCCGTGCGGTGGTCGAGGATGAAGAAGACGTCCTCGGACACCAATCACCCCGGAGAGAGTGTCATTGGGTTCTAGGCGCTCTGGGGAGTTGGTTGGCACGTTTAATTGGACAGGGGTGGTCGCACGGTGAGGAATTTGGCCGGAGCCCGATTGGCGGAGGCGAGCTCGTCGCCGGCACTCAGGTGCTCCCTAGGAGCTGATACTGGAGGAGGGGAGGTCTGAGGGAGCGAGGAAGGTGGTGTGGTGCTTGGTTGCTGCTGGGGGGGGGGGGGCTCTTTTTATAGCCTCCCGAGGTGGGGATCCGGACGGAAGCTCGCGGCGAGGGTGGCGGGACGAGGAGGCTGTGGCAGGGGAAGACGACGGACGGCGCGTCGTCGGTGTAGCGTCCGGGCACCGCTGTCAACGGAGAATCCACGGCAGAGGATAAGCACGGGGCATCATGGCACTGACGGGCGGGTGAGGTGTCTGGCGGCCGTGGCGTGTCGACGGGTCTTGCGGTGATGGTGTAGCGAGTGGCGCGTCGCTGAGCAGGAGAGCATTAGGTGGACGACTGGATTCGCGGGGCGGGGATAAGCACGGCACGCTGTTGGTCACTGTGAGGGAAGAAGGTCCCGCGGCGGCCCTGTTTGTGCGGCGCGTCGGCTAGCGGCCGACGGCGCACAGGAGATGTGGCGGCGACGCGTGGCTCGGGGGGGGGGTCCGGGCTGAGGAGGGTAACAGGCTGGCGAAGAACGGGACGGGGAGGGGTAGAACGGCGTCGACCACAAAGTGGCGGCGCCGTCGGGCGCGGCCATGCCCGTGGTGGCCATGCCACAGGGCATGTCATGACCGGCATGGTCATGCCATTGGCACCATATGGCACCAAATTGGAAAAGTGATCGTGTCACTAGGTGCAGAAAGAGAAGATCTACCAAAGTCTAGATATGATCTTGAGCTAGTTTGCAACTTGGCAGAAGGAAAAAATTCAACGAACACCTTCGGCTGAAAAGGGGAAATGGGTTTTGGGTAATTAACTTAAAAGCTACTTGGCCAGGAAAATTCCCAGAGGTAGATATAGGTCCAGAGCATCTACCTTGGGGTTTTTGGAATTTTTGGAAAAGGTTTAGTAGGGTTTCCAGAAATATTAATGTTTTGGACAGAAAGTAAAATAGAGAAAAGCTCCAAAATTTTCTTAGAAAGGTATGTGATATTTTTGTATATTTTGGTTACATATTGGTGAGGGGTTCTCCCTGAATTTTTGGAGAATTTTTGAAGATGGTCTTGACCTACTTCTTTTCGGAAGCTAGGGTTTTGGGGTTTTTTGGCAGAAAACAAATCAGGAAAAATGTCAAATATTTCCTTAACAAGTCACCCAATATTTTTGCATAAATGGTTCCTACACTGGTTGGGGATCACTCTGAAATTTTTGGAGAATTTTTTAGGTCACCCTTGATATGGTTCCTTTGGAAGGCTAAGGTTTTGGGTTTTTGTATTTTAAAGAAAAGACAAATATTTTGAGAACCATGGGGGTTTTGGAAATGTAGGAAGAAATAGAGGTGCCAAGATCAGAAGATCCAAATCCAAATCCAAATTTCGGTTTTGTCAAGAAAATTTTATAGGGCTAAAATTCGGGATGTTACAAACCTCCCCCCCCCCCCCCCCCCTTAAAATGAATCTCGTCCCCGAGATTCGGGTTGCTCATGGAATAGGTATGGTTATTCTGCTCTCAAAGAATCCTCTCATTTCCAGGGGGCTTCCTCTTTGGTGTGTTTACCCTCTTTTCCTTATTTAACCTTGTGACTCTACTATGGGTGTGGCGTTCTGGCTTTGTCCAATTTTTGAAGGGGACATTCCTCACGCGTGAACTCATGGTTTAGGTCCAAGTCTAGGGGAGAACATAAAACGGTGCCTTGCAACGAAACCTTCTGACGAGAGAGTGGGGAGTTCCAGGGTCAACAAAATTATTGCAAGTTTAGCGTTGGTGGTTCACATACCAAGCATCACATCTGAAGCTTCATAGGTCTCTTCGGCAGACATGTGGTGGACACGAGCGACTTGAGGTGGCTTTATTGTTCCGACGGGTGGGCTGTTGAGGTTGCGATTGTTGTTACTGCCATTGTTGTTCTGGGTCAACGGGCAATCAGCTATGTAGTGCCCTTTCTGCCGCACTTAAAACAGGAATTCTCCCTCTTGTAGTCATCCACGAGTGGACGCTTGTGCTAGAATTTGTTCCGGGGGTATTCTTCCTTTCTGGGTGGGGTCCAGGTAGTGGGAGGTGCAGGGGCCTGTGAGTTGGGTGGCCAAGTATGTGGCTTCTTGTGAGCTTCTTCTGGCTGGTGTTTGCGAGACTCAAACTTCTTCTTGTGGGAGTCATAGATGGTGCGGTGCTCCCTTTCGGAAATCAGGGCAGTGCTAACCAGAGCTTGAAAATCCGGAAACTATAGGACACTGAGCTGAGTCTTGATGGCCTGGTGCATCCCATGGAGGAATCTGTCCTTCTTCTTCTCATCTGTGTTGACATCTTCAGGGGCATAGCGGGCAAGATCGTTGAACTTGGTTAGGTACTCGCTTACAGTTGAGCTACCCTGCGTGAGTGCTAGGAGTTCCTGCTGCTTCATCTTCATGAGGCTGGAGGGTATGTAGGCTTTACGGAAGATCTCTTTGAATTCAGTCCAAGTGGCAGTGGTTCCATCTCCTCTCATATCTTTCTGATTGTCCCACCACACGTTGGCTGGTCCTTCGAGGTAGTGGGTGGCGAAGGGTACCTTGTCCTGCTCGTCAACGTGAGCGATATCTAACTTCTTCTCCATAGTACGGAGCCAATCATCTGCTTCGAGTGGGTTGGTTGCCTGCGAGAACTGAGGTGGCCGAGTACGAGGGGTGTTCTGTGCTTGCATGTAGGTGCCAAATTCTCTCATAATCTGAGTCATGTGCAGTTGGTGACGCTCATCCATCATCAACATCAGCTGGCTTGGAGTTGGTTCCGGTGGAGGAGGTGGCGGTGGAGGCATTGGGTCCATGCCGGCTTGTCGGGCTGAACGGCGGAGTGGGGTTCCTTGACGGACACTTGTACCTGTGTTGGGCCTCATCCTGGTTGGTTGGAGGTAGAGGTGTGTCCCATGAGCATCCAGAAGGGGTAAAAGAAAAGCAACACCCGAGAAAATCCAAGCAAAAGCAAGAAATAAAACCAAGGCGTTTTTATACAATGGAGAGTTGGGTTACACAACACATGACACACTGTATTATACAAGATACAAGCCATTACCACTACTTTATTCTAGCATGCGTCGCACTATACGGTCATCGACTACGAGACATAACTAGGACACAAGCGCTATTGCTCCTGAGGCTAGCGCCTAGAACTACATCTCGAGGGGAGTAGCAGGTGCGATGATGTCGATGCCGTTGATGCTCCTTCCCAGCGTTCTGGGGGTGTACGAGGGGAAGGGTGTGCCGATGTCGACGCGGCGATACTGGGCCTGTGGCTTCCGAGTGGATCCCGTGTAGAAGCGAGGAGGGGTGCTAGAACTACGGGACGCGGGGGCTCGAGCGGGAGTGAGAGCGAGTCTTCCTCTAAGCTGGTCAAGAGTACGAGGAAGGTGGGCTGGGTACGGAGGGATCTGAAGAGAAGGGCTAGGTCCTGGTGCGCTCACTGCCTCGGCTGCAGTCATGCCACTGTGAAGCATAGGTAGCTGAAGAAGAGTGTCATGCAGATACTGATGGAGGTAGAAGGTGTACTGGCTTAGGGCGGTGAGATCTGGAGAGGGATTCCATGGGCTGGGAAAGAGGACATCCCCGTTGCTCAAATCCAACCTCGCGAGGTATACATAGAGGTTGCACTTCATAATGATGGGATCGTGGGTGCGGAGGAGAATGATGACATCTGCGGCGGCTTCCTGGATGGCCCGGGTCGACTGGTGGGTGATGCCGGAGGAGAGGGCATACATGTGTCCACGGCCCACGGGCGAGGCACACAAGTAGACGGTGGCGACGAACTCAGAGTGAGTTCCACCAGAACGGGAGGCGAGTACGCGGTATGTCGGGGACGGAGAGGTTGGGTAGAGGTGTGCCCAAATCTCGCGGAGGAATTGCGACATGGCGGGAACGTTCAAGGCGGGGGTTTCTACGCGCAGCTCGAACTTCATCTGTACAGAGGTAGAAGCCAAAGAGGTGAGTTGCAGGGTTAGAAAAACACAAACAGATAGAGAAACAGTTAAAAGCAGGCAAGGCAACCTTCGCTATCTAAGGCTCTCCATTGGAACTAGGGTATCCTACGGGCAGTTTGGCTCTGATACCAAGCTTTGTGACACTCCGATCCGGAGATCGAGACATCCCATATATCAGTCCCAGGAGCACTGAATATATGACAACTTGATAACAGAACATAACCACTTTATTTAAGGGGTCGGGAACCAACGATAGATTACAAGGGTTTCATTACAAGGCTGCGCCCTAGCGCACACAACAATTTTTACATTATTTATCGAACAAGACTTCATCAGAGGGCGTCAGCGGAATGGCGGAAGCGTGCGACGAAGAGGGCCTAACTCCACGGGGCTCTGCCTGGATACCGGATCTAGTTCTCGTACAAGGGATACTCGGCGACGGGGGTAGGAGGATCTGGCCACATGAAAAGCCAGGTGAGTACATGGAATGTACTCGCAAGACATCAATCCACAATCAACCGTAACCAACGATCCTATATGACATGGCATGGGTGCAGTAGGGTAAGGTGCGAGTCCAAGCTAAACGGTTGGACTTAACTTACCTACTTACCTGTGACGAAACCGTGGATTATGAGAACGAGTCTCATTCCCACACAACAATATTCTCAACACTTAGGTTCTCAAGCTTGACCAACTTTGGTCCAACTCGTGGCTCAGCTTTTGACCAACTATGGTCCACTTTTCAGCTCATTCAACTTTAGCCAACTCTGACCTCTTAGTGAGTTTGGTCATCCGTGTTGACTGGACTGACTCTAGTGTGACTGGACCCAACACCGTTCCTTAGGTAGGAACAATACTAGATTCTAGATTTGACACTCTCGAGAGGTTGCAACTTTTATCCACACGTTGGGGTCTAATCTTGTACCGCCGGTACCTGCAGCACAAACCTATTCCCCCGTAGCCGTCCGCTCTACCAAGACACTCCTTGTATAGCTACCGACTTACCACTCGGGCTAAGTCTTATGACGAAGTGAATCCGGCACGTCCCCAACTCATGAGCAACGCCTAGCTCCGGAACCTTCACAAGACTAGCCCCGACCACAACTATGCAGTAACCGACTAGACTTGCCAAGTGGGTAGCATCAAAAGAGACTTGATAGGCTACTAAGCTACGGTCTGCCCATTTGAACGACGCATGGTTGTGCGGGTGGTGTTTGGCGAGTGGCACTATATGACTCAATCTAGTCGACGGAGGGGATTACTCACTTAGCATGATTCATACTTAGTGACCAAACAAGCAACAAACATTAGTCCACAGGTTATAATGAACAATAATAATTACATAATGATCCAGCAAAGATGAATAAATTCAACCGGGCGATGGCGGAGATAGTTCCGACCAGTGACAGCCACAAGTTGAGTAAAATAAAATAAAATAAATAGCACAATCAACCGGGCGATGGCGGAGATGCCTCCGGCCAGTGACAGCCACATGTTCAGTAAAATAAAATAAAATAGCAAAGTTGGTTAGCGTCAACCAGGCGATGGCGGAGATACCTCGACCAGTGACAGCCACAGATCGACTACAAAAGTTAGTGGAGGCGTCCACGCGATCCCGTTCCACCATTCCATTGACTGCGGCGGTTGCCCCAGTCCATCGTCGCCAGAATGGGGAGTGGTGCATGGTACCGTCCAACGCATGCCACAACTCTACAGAAAAGTAGCCGCTTCAATCCACTTGGACAGGACCCAACGTGTATTTAGACGGGGGTACCGGAACTCAACCCACGGGACATGGGTTTATCGTATTGCAGGAAATAAATAACAATAATAGTTCACATGAAATAATAGGCATGAATATGGCATGTGAGATGCAACTATCGCGCAAGCGGGCAACAAGCATTGCAAACAAGGCATCGACAACTTGGAAACAGATGGTTGGGGGCTGATGGCTTGCCTTCTGTTGTGGGATCAACTTCTCCTTCAATAAAATGGTTGGAATCTATTAAAGAAATCAAAACTAGGCATTATAAACCCTCCAAAAGATACTCAACAACTTCCAAAGAAAAGGAACTTCAAATCCTTCAAAACCAGTGCCATTGGATAGAAAATTTCAAAACAAAGCTACTGCAAAAAGATTCATATTTTTCTAGTTATTTTTGAGAAAGTTATACCCTTTCAAAACAACCCTAGAATCTGCCTTTTCTAAAAACAGAGAAAAACAAAAGAAAACAGTTCAGATTATGTTCAAAATTCTGACAGCCGGGGCCCACCTGTCATCGGCTAACCCGGCCGAATCGGTACGCGCTGGAAAAAAAAAGAAAAAACAGGGGACGGGGTTGCCGTCCCGGTGAACTCACCGGCGGCGGCTCCGGGTGGCTACGGCGATGGGGAGGGAAAGGGGAGGAAGCGGAGAGGCTCGGGGAGAGGGTCTGCAGGCTGTCGGCGTGCTCTCAGACGGCGGGGAGGCTCGGAGCAGCGACGGCGTCGTCGACCGCAGCGGCTGTGCGGTGGTCGAGGATGAAGACGACGTCCTCGGCCACCAATCACCCCGGAGAGAGTGTCATTGGGTTCTAGGTGCTCTAGGGAGTTGGTTGGCACATTTAATTGGACAGGGGTGGTCTCACGGCGAGGAATTTGGCCGGAGCCCGAGCGGCGGAGGCGAGCTCGTCGCCGGCACTCAGGTGCTCCCCAGGAGCTGATACTGGAGGAGGGGAGGTCTGAGGGAGCGAGGAAGGTGGTGTGGTGCTTGGTTGCTGCAGGGGGGGCTCTTTTATAGCCTCCCAAGGTGGGGGTCCGGATGGAAGCTCGCGGCGAGGTGGCGGGACATCGTGGCACTGACGGGCGGATGAGGTGTCCGGCGGCCGTGGCGTGTCGACGGGTCTTGCGGTGATGGTGTAGCGAGCGGCGCGTCGCTGAGTGTTGGGGAGATGAACCCCGGATACCCCCAAAGAGGATCACTCCTTCAGACTCCTCGTGCCGGCTGAACGACGCCGCCTGCGCTACGCCGGCTGGATCACGCCGGCTAGAGCGGGCCGCCTGCGTCTACCCGGACGCAGACGTCCGGCTGGACTGAAGCCGGACCAACCAACCGACAGCTCCGTACCAGTGGGCCAGCCCCGCATAACCGCTCCTGGTGAACAGTACTTCCTGTCGGGCATCCCCTGTACAGAATCATGGCAACGAGCTCCAGCCGGACCAGAGAGTAGATGATGTCATAGGGATAATCCTGTAAATTCCTTGTAACCCAAAACCCTAGCCCGTTGCCTATATAAGGCGGGCTAGAGCCTCCTGCGTGAGGCAAGCAAAAAAGGGAAGACAGAGGCCAGAAGCAAGTAGGATCATCATCAACCTCCAGCCGGCCTGGACTCCCAGCCGGCTGCCACCTGAAAACAGCTCCAGGAGCACCTTGTAGCCCGTACTCTGTGATCAAGCAATAATAAACAAGAAGAGCAGGACGTAGGGGTGTTACCTCCACAAGAGGGCCCTGAACCTGGGTACATCGCGTGTGTTTGCGTGCTTGCTACCCAATCCCGCGCGAACGCCATCGTTGCCTTGTCCCACACTTCTTTCCATCTTTGATGGATATGCCGTGCAACCCACCACGACATTTGGCGCCCACCGTGGGGCTCGCGACGAGCGGAGTCACGTTCTGCGCGGGATCCCGGACCGTAGATGATCGGCGGGTCATCTCCGGCCTCGTGCTCTCCATCGGCTCCATCGGGTGCGTCCTCGACAACACCAGGAGCTTCGCCGACATGGGCTTCACCAGCGGAGGCACCGTCGTCACCTTCGGCGACTTCCACGTCTACGTCGCCGTCGCCGCCAAGGAGTACCCGGAGGAGGTCTACTCGTGCTTGGCTCCTTCGGTCTTCGATGCCAGCATCTGCGACAACGACTCCGCCTTCGGCTACCTCAGCTCCGGCGACGCGGACTGCGACGACGCCAAGCTCAACGTCTACGCCGAGGTGCACATGGTCGAGCACGTGGCGGCAGGAGGCGGCATCGCCACAACTATTCACGAAGCCGGAGAATCTTCTCGCTTCCAGCGCAACCTCGAAGCTGACTTCGAGTTGCTGAGCACCCCCATCGCGCCGGATGCGGATCCAGCCAAGGCGGCGGCTGATCTCGATAGGATGCGTCAACAGATATACGACAAGGCTTTCCACCTCGCATCGACACAGCACCGACTCAACGCCACGATGCACGAGTACAACACCGTCCACGGCTTCGAGCCGGCAAGGGGCAACACGGAGAAGCTGAACGAAGTTAGGCGCAAAGGAGGGGATCTCGGCGGTGCCCTGAACCGTGATGGCCAGCCGCACGAGCATTCAGACATCGTCTTGCCCGAGTACAGCTGCCCGGTGCAAAATATGAAAGCTGCGGAGGCGGCAGCAGCAGAACTACTTAATCTTCAAGGCGAGGAGCTACGTCAACAAGCGCGCCGGGTCCAAGAGCTCATCGCCGCGGCCAACCGGCAACAGCGCGAAACCGAAGCAACGACAAGCAGGGAGCATCATGATCCGCCCCCAGGCTACGACGCAGCCGGCAAGTCGGGCGTCGAGGCGTCATCCACGAGCCGCGGCAGGGCAAAGGACAAGCAACCACAAGCTCATCACGAAAGGAGCGCGAGTTCGCATCCTCGTGATCACGGCCACGATCCGGCTGGCGACGTGAAGACGGCGACCGGAATGAGCTGCAAGCCGGCCGCAGCGCCAAGGAGCGAGTCGGACACAAGGTCACCATCGACCAGCGCCTGGGACCACTGGGGCCCAAGACGGGCAACGACACGCGCAACCGCATCGACGCACTCAAGGCGTCAAGCATCATCGAAGAAGAGGATGTCGCCGCGCATCGCTGCTTCGGACCTCGCATCCGGACCGAGCAGTTCCCGAGGGGATTCACCCTCCCAAGGGACACACCCAAGTACAACGGCACCGCGAAGCCGGAGGACTGGCTCGCCGACTACGTCACGGCGGTCAACATCGCAGGCGGCAACAAGCGGGTGGCCGTACGCTACGTGCCTCTCATGCTCCAGGGATCGGCTCGGACTTGGCTGAACAGCCTTCCGGCTGAAAGCGTCAACAGCTGGCTGGATTTCGAGGAAGTGTTCAATCGCAACTTCACCGGCACCTACTTGCGCCCCGGCAACGCACAGCTGCTTGCGCTGTGCAAGCAGAAGGAAGGCGAGTCGGACCGTGCTTACCTCACCCGATGGACCAGCTTACGCAACTCCTGCGAAGGGATCCTAGAGCTCCAAGCCGTCCAGTACTTCGTCCAAGGCTGCCGGGATCAGACGCTACTCAAGCATAGGCTCCTGAGGAAAAGTCCAAAGACCATGGCGGAGCTCATGGCAATCGCCGACGAGTACGCCACCGCCGATGCGGGCATGACCAACCCGATCCGACTCGACGAAGCCGGAAGGATCATCACGGCAGAGCCGGCTGCACGCCGCAGCCGGACGGAGAACCAGGAGGGAGGAAGATCAACCCGGCGTGACTCCGACACATCCGGCAAGCGCAAGCTAATGGACGACCGCATCGAATCCAAGGTCGTCGCCACCACCGAGGGAAGGCCGGCAGGAGGCTTCGACAACCGCCGCATGAGGACGAGCGGCGACATGCGCCGGACAAGGGCGAGGAACAGCTACGAGTTCTTACTCGATCAGCCATGCCGGAACCACGGCGACCGGCCAGCAAACCACACCGTCAGGCAATGCAACCTTGGCCGCCAAGGCCGCCTCCGTACGAACGGCGAAATCCGCCTCCGCCTCCGGATGAAGCCGGACGGATGACCGGAGACGCGACGATAGGCGGCGCGAAGACAGGAATCGTGATGACCACCGACGTGAAGATCAAAGGAGGGAGCCTCTCCCATCTCCACCGCCAGGCGAACCTGACAGATACCGGAACCCGGACGCGGCCTACATTGTGTTCGTCAGCGAGCGTGACGATAAGCGAAGCCGGCGAGAATGGTTCAAGGAGGTGAACGCTGTGGTCCCACCTGTCCCCCAGTATCTCAACTGGTCGGAAGGAGCCATCACGTGGGATCGCAGCGATCACCCGGAGCTGATGCCTAACCCGGCGGCGATGCTCTCGTCCTGGAGCCCATGATCATCTCCCCCAAGCGCGCCTGTACCTTCTCACGCGTCCTCATTGACGGAGGCAGCAGCATCAACATCCTCTACCGCGACACGCTGGAGAAGCTGGGCGTCTCCGAGTCCAGCTTGACACCGAGCCGGACGGTCTTCCACGGCATTGTGCCAGGGCGAGCCGGCTCATCCATGGGGCTCATCCGGCTTGACGTCCTATTCGGCACCAAGGGCAACCATCGCCGCGAGACCATCTCCTTCGAGGTGGTTGACCACACCAGCGCCTACCACGCCATACTTGGGCGGCCGGCGCTCGCCAAGTTCATGGCGGTACCGCACTACGCCTACCTCAAGATGAAGCTACCAGGCCCACGCGGAATCATCACCGTCTCCGGAGACTACAAGCGCTCCATCGCCTGCGCCACCGACAGCGCGAAGGTGGCCGAGACCATGGTCTGCAACGAGGAAATGCGACAATTCAAGCGCAAGGCCAGCGAAGAGAAGCTGGAGATACCGGAGTCGGCCAAGCCGGATAGCGAGTCGAACTTCCAGGCGGCACGAGATACTAAGAAGATCTACTTCGACGACAGCGACAAATCCAAGTTCGTCACCGTGGGGGCGAGCCTGGACCCCAAATAGGAAAGCGCGCTCGTCGAGTTCCTCCGTGAGAACCGGGACATCTTCGCGTGGTCCCCCAAGGACATGCCTGGTGTACCGAGGGAACTCGCCGAGCACTCTCTACACGTTCGGCCAGATGCCAAGCCGGTAAAACAGTCTCTGCGACGCTTCACGGAGGAAGAAAGAAAGATCATAGGAGAAGAGATAGCCCGGTTGCTTGCAGCCGGTTTCATCACGGAAGTACAACACACAGAATGGCTAGCTAATCCAGTGCTGGTAGAAAAGAAGAACAAGCGGTGGCGGATGTGTATCGACTTACACCCACCTCAATAAGGCCTGCCCAAGGACTCCTTCGGATTGCCGCGAATCGACCAAGTGATCGACTCTACAGCCCGGCTGTGCCCTCCTGTCCTTCCTCGACGCCTACTCCGGCTATCACCAGATTCCGCTGAACCCGGACGACCAGCTCAAGACCGCTTTCATCACCCCCTACGGCCCGTACTGCTACACCACCATGCCATTCGGCTTGAAGAACGCGGGGGCGACATACCAGCGTTGCATGCAGAAATGCTTGCACGACCAAATTGGTCGCAACGTCCACGCCTACGTCGACGACATCGTCATCAAGACCAAGGAGAAGCACACTCTGCTCGCCGACCTCAAAGAAACCTTCGACAACCTGCGCCGCTTCCAGATGAAGCTCAACCCGGAGAAATACGTGTTCGGCGTTCCAGCTAGACAGCTACTCGGCTATCTGGTGTCGGCACGGGAATCGAGGCCAACCCGGAGAAGTCGCCGCCATCGACAACATGCGACAGCCGAGAAACGTCAAGGATATCCAAAAGTTCACCGGCTGCCTAGCGTCCCTCAGCCGTTTCATCAGCCGGCTCGGAGAGAAGGCTCTCCCGCTGTACCACTTGCTGAAAAAGACGGACAAGTTCGTCTGGAGCAACGCGGCCGACGCCGCCTTCAAAGAGCTCAAGCGCGCGATGGTCACCCACCCGGTCCTTACACTGCCGGCTCCAAGGAGCCCATGCTCTTGTACATCGCCGCCTCCAACCGAGTCGTCAGCATCGTCTTGGTGGTGGAACGAGAGGAAGCCGGCAAGCAGCGGCCGGTGCAGCAGCCAGTCTACTACCTCAGGAAGTGCTCTTGCAATCGAAGCAAAACTACCCGCACTACCAGAAGCTCGTGTATGGCATGTACATGGCAACGAAGAACCTGAAGCACTACTTGCAGGAGCATCCGATCAAGGTGATAAGCGATGCTCCACTTGCCGAGATCGTAGGCAACAAGGACGCAACTGGCAGAGTTGCGAAATGGGCGATCAACCTGACGGCGCACGGAGTCGAATATGACAAGAGAATGGCGATCAAGTCACAGGAGCTGGCCGATTTCCTTGCCGACTGGACGGAGACGGACCACGTACCACCACCACCTGATTCCGGCCAGCATTGGCTCATGCACTTCGACGGCTCCAAAAGATACTGGGGGCTTGGCGCCGGAGTCGTCCTCACCTCTCCCAAGGGGTGCCAGCTCGAATATGTGCTACAAATCCACTTCACGGCGTCCAACAACGTAGCTGAATATGAAGCTCTAGCGCATGGCTTCAAGCTCGCCAAGGCAATGAACATCAAGCGGATCCCCTGCTATGGAGACTCCGATTTGGTGGCCCAGCAAACTACCGGTCATTGGGACGCCAAGGACCCCAACATGGCCGCCTACCACTTCTACATCCAGCAACTAGAGGGATGCTTCGACGGATGTGAATTCCACCACATCCACCGCTCCAACAACAAAGCAGCTGACACCTTGGCAAACATTGGCTCTCTTCGCGAGGAAATCCCACCCGGTGTCGCCCTCGAGAAGCTGTACAAGCCATCTATCACGCCGTGCCCAGGCTCCGACTCCATCCGGATACCACCGGGCGCGGAGCCGGCCGGGCCGGCTCCAGGCAAGCCGGAAGCCGTCGAGGTCCTCGTCATCGAAGAAGCTCCGCCATGGACCCAACCCTTCCTCACCTACCTCGCCAATGACGAACTCCCGGCGGACGAGCTCATCGCAGGCAAATCAAGCGCCGAGCAAGTGCTTACACCATCATCAACAACGAGTTGTACAAGCGCAGTGTCTCTGGAATATTCCAGCGCTGTGTAAGCCAAGAAGAAGGAATCAAGATCCTCAGGGAAATTCATCAAGGCGAATGCGGCCACCACGCGTCATCAAAAGCAATCGTGGCCAAGGCGTTCAGGCACGGTTTCTACTGGTCGACTGCGCTGGCTGACGCAAACCAGCTGGTCCGACTCTGCAATGGCTATCAACGGTTCGCAACGCAGAAGCACACACCGGCTTCAATGCTCAAGACGATTCCTATCACCTGGCCGTTTGCTGTCTGGGGCTAGACATGGTTGGCCCGCTGAAGAGATCCAGTGGCGGCATGACACACCTACTGGTAGTCGTTGATAAGTTCATGAAATGGATTGAAGCCAAGCCGATCAAAAAGTTGGATGGACCAACAGCTGTCAAGTTCTTCAAGAGCATCATTTACCGTTTTGGCTACCCAACAGCATCATCACGGACAACGGATCAAACTTTATCAAGGGAGAATTCGCCAAGTTCTGCGGCAGGACCGGCATCCGGCTCGACGTCGCCTCGTCGCGCATCCGCAATCAAATGGGCAAGTCGAATGGGCAAACGGCCTCATCTTATCCGGCATCAAGCCTCGGTTGCTCGTACCGCTTGAGCGGGCAGCCGGCGCGTGGGAAGAAGAACTACCTTCCGTCCTCTGGAGCCTAAGGACAACTCCGAATCGTTCAACCGGCTTCACCCCCTTCTTCCTCGTCCACGGGGCTGAAGTCGTCATGCCAACCGACATCGAGCACGACGCGCCTCGAATCGTCCTGTTCACGGAAGCAGAAGCTAAACAAGCCTATGAAGACGGGATGGACCTGCTCGAAGAAGCGCGCCAACTTTGCCGAGTCAAGGTCGGCGATATATCAGCAGCAACTACCACAGCCGGCAAGTCAGGCCTGTCCGATTCCGCGAAGGCGACCTCGTGCTCCGGCTAATTCAAGACATTTGGGATTCTTCCACTAACACCCGTTCAGGAACCCCTTTCGGCACTAGTTGTCGGAAGAGTGCTAACAAAGGCTTCTGCAATATCGTGAAATTGTTGTTAGCCCGTCCCTTACTCTAAACCTGTTGTCCACCCTCTATGGCAAAGTTTTAGGTTCTCGAGGTTTGGGTTCTTACCGTCCAGTTTAAGTCTCGAGTCCCTTACTCCGTTTGCTATCGCCGCGATGACGTAATGTCACACGTGGTTACCTTGATCTGTTTGTGCTATCTTAAATCTCTATATCAGGAAGAAGTCTAATGATCTATCCTAAAATGACCTGTTATGGTTACTAACTGTGTCCTTGTTCATATCTCCAAAATGGCTCCTACCCGTCGTGGTGAACAAAGCAATCCTGAGCCACCGCCGCCACCCTCTATGGCGGAGGTCTGATGGTTATTGAAGAGGGCCGCCTGCGCAACGAGAATCTGCTTGTGCAGTTGGTGCAGCAGGGTGCACGGAGGAACATTGACTACAACAACCTCACGGAGTTCTTGCGCTCCCAGCCACCAACTTTCTATGAAGCTAGGGAGCCGTTGGATACGGACGACTGGCTCCGTGCTCTCGAGCTCAAGTTTGTTGCCTTACATGTTCCGGCAGCTGAACAAGTGAACTTCGCGACCTACCTTCTGAACGGAGCCGCTGGTTCCTGGTGGGAAAGCCATGTGTCCATGTTTGCTGCGGGCCATGTTTTCACCTGGGCCGACTTCCGCACGGCCTTCCGTGCGGCTTACATCCCCAAGCCCGTCATGGACTTGAAGAGGAGGGAGTTCCTGGATCTGACCCAGGGACGCATGGACGTCCAAGCTTATGGGCGTGAATTCAACCACCTCTCTCGTTACGCCCTCGGGACGTGACCAACGATGAGGACAAGCAATACCTGTTCCGTAAGGGGCTCGCACCGCGGCTCCGATATGAGTTGCTGCCTTTCAAGTTCCAGTCCTACCAGGAGCTATACAACCAGGCTCTCACTATGGAGCAGGGTAGGAAGGAGCTGGAGTCTTCCAAAAGGCCAGCTCCAGTGGACAATCAGAGCCCCTCTTCTTCTGAGGGCAAGAAGCGCCGGGTCTTTGTGCCTTTCAGTGATGTGCCTCGCGCTCCCTTCGCGCCAAGGCCCTCAGGGTACAGGCCACCTCCACCTCGCCCAGCTACTTCGACCTTGGGTGCGGCTGGAAGTGGGTACCGCCCTTAGCTGCCTCCACCACCGCCGAGGCCACTCGCTTCAGCTGTGGCCAGCCGGGGCACTTCTCCAGGGAGTGTCCCCAGAAGGCACCGACTACCTCAGCACCCACCGGCTCCTCTANCATGATCTAAGCAATAAGAATCAAGAAGAGCAGGACGTAGGGGTTTACCTCACCACGAGGGCCCTGAACCTGGGTAATCGCGTGTGTTTGCGTGCTTGTTACCCAATCCCGCGCGAGCGCCATCGTCGCCTTGTCCCACACTTCTTTCCATTGATGCCACCACGACATTTGGCGCCATCGTGGGCTCACGACAAGTGGAATCACGTTCTGCGCGGGATCCCGGGCCGTAGATGATCGATGGGTCGTCTCTGGCCTCGTGCTCTCCATCGGCTCCATCGGGTGCGTCCTCGACAAACACCAGGAGCTTCGCCGATGTGGGCTTCACTAGCGGAGGCACCGGCGTCACCCTCGGCGATTTCCACGTCTCGCGCCGTCGCCGCCAAGGAGTACCCGGAGGAGGTCTGCTCCTGCTTGGCTCCTTCGGTCTTCGACGCCAGCATCCGCGACAGCGACCTCGCCTACGGCTACATCGGCTCCAGCGACGCGGACTGCGATGACGCCAAGCTCAACGTCTACGCCGAGGTGCACATGATCGAGCACGTGGCGGCAGGAGGCGGCATCGCCACAAACGTTCACGAAGCTGGAGAACCCTCTCGCTTCCAACGCAACCTTGAAGCTGACTTCGAGTTGCTGAGAACCCCCGTCGCGCCGGGTGCGGATCCAGCCAAGGCGGCGGCTGATCTCGAGAGGATGCGTCAGCAGATATATGACAAGGCTCTCCACCTCGCATCGACGCAGCGCCGACTCAACGCCACGATGCGCGAGTACAACACCGTCCACGGTTTCGAGCCGGCAAGAGGCAAAACGGAGAAGCTGAACGAAGTCAGGCGCAAAGGAGGGGATCTCGGCGGTGCCCTGAACCGTGCTGGCCATCCGCACGAGCATTCGGACATTGTCTTGCTCGAGTACAGCTGCCTGGTGCAAAACATGAAGGATGCGGTGGCGGCGGCAGCAGCAGAACTACCCCATCTTCAAGGCGAGGAGCTACGTCAACAAGCACGCCGGGTCCAAGAGCTCATCGCCGCGGCTAACCGACAACAACGTGAAACCGAGGCAACGGCGACCGAAATGAGCTGCCAGCCGGCCGTAGCGTCAAGGAGCGAGTCGGACACAAGGTCACCATCGACCAGCGCCTGGGACCACTGGGGCCTGAGACGGGCAACGAGGCGTGCCACCGCATCGACGCGCTCAAGGCATCAAGCATCATCGAAGAGGAGGACGTCGCCGCGCACCGCTGCTTCGGACCTCGCATCCGGACCGAGCAGTTCCCGAGGGGATTCACCCTCCCAAGGGACACACCCAAGTACAACAGGACCGCGAAGCCGGAGGACTGGCTCGCCGACTACGTCACGGCGGTCAACATCGCAGGCGGCAACAAGCGAGTGGCCGTACGCTACGTGCCTCTCATGCTCCAGGGATCGGCTCGGACTTGGCTGAACAGCCTGCCGGCTGAAAGCGTCAACAGCTGGCTGGATTTCGAGGAGGTGTTTAATCGCAATTTCACCGGCACCTACTTGCGCCCCGGCAACGCGCAGCTGCTCGCGCTGTGCAAACAGAAGGAAGGCGAGTCGGACCATGCTTACCTCACCCGGTGGACCAGCTTACGCAACTCCTGCGAAGGAATCCTAGAACTCCAAGCCGTCCAGTACTTCATCCAAGGCTGCCGGGATCAGACGCTGCTCAAGCATAGGCTCCTGAGGAAAAGTCTGAAGACCATGGCGGAGCTCATGGCAATCGCCGACGAGTACGCCACCGCTGACACGGGCATGACCAACCTGATCCGACTTGACGAAGCCGGAAGGGTCATCACGGCAGAGCCGGCTGCACGTCGCAGCCGGACGGAGAACCAGGAAGGGGGAAGATCAGCCCGACACGACTCCGACGCATCCGGCAAGCGCAAGCTAACGGACGACCACATTGAATCCAAAGTTGTCGCCACCACCGAGGGATGGCCGGCAGGAGGCTTTGACAACCGCCGCATGCGGACGAGCGGCGACATGCACCGGACAAGGGCGAGGAACAGCTACGAGTTCTTACTCGATCAGCCGTGCCGGAACCACAGCGACCGGCCGGCAAACTACACCGTCAGGCAATGCAACCTTGGCTGTCCAAGGCCGCCACCGTACGAGCGGCAAAATCCGCCTCCGCCTCCGGACAAAGCCGGACGGGATGACCGGAGACGCAACGACAGGCGGCGCGAAGCGAAGACCAAAGGAGGGAGCATCTCCCCTCTCCACCACCGGGGGAACCTGACGGATACCGGAACCTGGACGCGGCCTACATCGTGTTCGTCAGCGAGCGTGACGATAAGCGAAGCCGGCGAGAACGGTTCAAGGAGGTGAACGCTGTGGTTCCACCTGTCCCCAGTATCTCAACTGGTCGGAAGGAGCCATCACGTGGGATCGCAGCGACCACCCAGAGCTGATGCCCAATCCAGGCGGCTATGTTCTAGTCCTGGATCCCATGATCATCTCCCCCAAGCACGCCTGCACCTTCTCACGCATCCTCCTCAACGGGGGGGCAGCAGCATCAACATCCTCTACCGCGACACACTGGAGAAGCTGGGCGTCTCCGGGTCCAGCCTGACCCCCAGCCGGACGGTCTTCCACGACATTGTGCCAGGGCGAGCTGGCTCATCCATGGGGCTCATCCGGCTTGACCGTCCTATTCGGCACTAAGGTCAACCACCGCCGCGAGGACCATCTCCTTCGAGGTGGTCGACCACATCAGCGCTCCTCTACACGTCCGGCCAGATGCCAAGCCGGTAATAAAACAGTCTCTGCGTCGCTTTGCGGAGGGAAGAAGAAAGATATAGGAGAAGAGATAGCCCGGTTGCTTGCAGCCGGTTTCATCACGGAAGTACAACACACAGAATGGCTAGCCAATCCAGTGCTGGTAGAAAGAAGAACAAGCGGTGGCGGATGTGTATCGACTACACCCACCTCACAAGGCCTGCCCTAAGGCCCCTTCGCATTGCCACGAATCGACCAAGTGATCGACTCCACAGCCGGCTGCACCCTCTTGTCCTTCCTCGACGCCTACTCCGGCTACCACCAGATTCCGCTGAATCCAGACGACCAGCTCAAGACCGCTTTCATCACCCCTACGGCCCGTACTGCTACACCACCATGCCGTTCGGCTGAAGAACGCGGGGGGGGCGACATACCAGCGTTGCATGCAGAAATGCTTGCACGACCAAATTGGTCGCAACATTCATGCCTACGTCGACGACATCGTCATCAAGACCAAGGAGAAGCACACTCTGCTCGCGGACCTCAAAGAAACCTTCGACAACCTGCGCACTTCCAGATGAAGCTCAACCCGGAGAAATGCGTGTTCGGCGTTCCAGCCGGGCAGTTACTCGGCTATCTAGTGTCGGCACGGGGAATCGAGGCCAACCCGGAGAAGATCGCCGCCATCGACAACATGCGACAGCCAAGAAACGTCAAGGACATCCAAAGGTTCACCGGCTGCCTGGCGTCCCTCAGCCGCTTCATCAGCCGGCTGGGAGAGAAGGCCCTCCCGCTATACCACTTGCTGAAGAAAACGGACAAGTTCGTCTGGAGCGACGCGGCCGACGCCGCCTTCAAAGAGCTTAAGCGTGCGATGGCCACCACCCCGGTCCTAGCACCTCCGGCTCCGAAGGAGCCCATGCTCATGTACATCGCCGCCTCCAACCGGGTCGTCAGCGTCGTCTTGGTGGTGGAACGAGAGGAAGCCGGCAAGCAACGGCCGGTGCAGCGGCCAGTCTACTACCTCAGCGAGGTGCTCTCGCAGTCGAAGCAAAACTACCCGCACTATCAGAAGCTCGTATACGGCGTGTACATGGCAACGAAGAAGCTGAAGCACTACTTCCAGGAGCATCCAATCAAGGTGATAAGCGATGCTCCGCTCGCCGAGATCATAGGCAACAAGGACGCAACCGGCAGAGTCGCGAAATGGGCGATCAGCCTGACGGCGCACGGAGTCGAATATGACAAGAGAACGGCGATCAAGTCACAGGAGCTGGCTGATTTCCTCGCCGACTGGACGGAGACGGATCACGTACCACCACCACCTGATTCCGGCCAGCATTGGCTCATGCACTTCGATGGCTCCAAAAGATACTGGGGACTCGGTGCCGGAGTCGTCCTCACTTCTCCCAAAGGATGTCGGCTCGAATACGTGCTACAAATCCACTTCACGGCGTCCAACAACGTAGCCGAATATGAAGCTCTCGCGCACGGCCTCAAGCTCGCCAAGGCCATGAACATCAAGCGGATCCTCTGCTACGGCGACTCCGACTTGGTGGTCCAGCAAACCACCGGTCATTGGGACGCCAAGGACCCCAACATGGCCGCCTACCGCTTCTTCGTCCAGCAACTCGCGGGATGCTTCGACGGATGTGAATTCCACCACATCCACCGCTCCAACAACAAAGCAGCTGACACCTTGGCGAACATTGGCTCCCTCCGCGAGGAAATCCCACCCGGCGTCGCCCTCGAGAAGCTGTACAAGCCGTCCATCACGCCATGTCCAGGCTCCGATTCCATCCGGATGCCGCCGGGCGTGGAGCCGGCCGGGCCGGCTCCAGGCAAGCCGGAAGCCGTCGAGGTCCTCGTCATCGAAGAAGCTCCGCCATAGGACCCAACCCTTCCTCGCCTACCTCGCCAATGACGAGCTCCCGGCGGACGAGCTCGTTGCCAGGCAAATCAAACGGCGAGCAAGTGCTTACACCATCATCAACAACGAGTTGTACAAGCGCAGTGTGTCGGGAATATTCCAGCGCTGTGTAAGCCAAGAAGAAGAAATCAAGATCCTCAGGGAAATTCATCAAGGCGAATGCGGTCACCACGCGTCATCAAGAGCAATCGTGGCCAAAGCGTTCAGGCACGGGTTCTACTGGCCGACTACGCTGGCGGACGCAAACCAGCTGGTCCGACTCTGCAATGGTTGTCAGCGGTTCGCAACGCAGAAGCACACACCGGCTTCAGCACTCAAGACAATCCCAATCACCTGGCTGTTTGCCGTCTGGGGACTGGACATGGTCGGCCCACTGAAGAGGTCTAGTGGTGGCATGACGCACCTGCTGGTAGCCGTCGACAAGTTCACGAAATGGATTGAAGCCAAACCGATCAAAAAGTTGGATGGACCAACAGCTGTCAAGTTCTTCAAGAGCATCATTTACCGTTTTGGCTACCCCAACAGCATCATCACGGACAATGGATCAAACTTTGTGAAGGGATAATTCGCCAAGTTCTGCGGTAGGACCGGTATCCGGCTCGACGTCGCCTCTGTCGCGCACCCGCAATCAAATGGGCAGGTCGAACGGGCAAACGGCCTCATCCTATCCGGCATCAAGCCTCGGTTGCTCGAACCGCTTGAGCGGGCAGCCGGCGCGTGGGAAGAAGAACTACCTTCCATTCTCTGGAGCCTAAGGACAACTCCGAATCGCTCAACCGGCTTCACCCCCTTCTTCCTCGTCCATGGGGCTGAAGCCGTCATGCCAACCGATATCGAGCACGACGCGCCTCGAATCGTCTTGTTCACGGAGGCAGAAGCAAAACAAGCCTATGAAGACGGGATGGACCTACTCGAAGAAGCGCGCCAGCTTGCCGAGTCAAGGTCGGCGATCTATCAGCAGCAACTACGCAACTACCACAGCCGGCAAGTCAGACCTGTCCGCTTTCGCGAAGGCGATCTCGTGCTCGGCTAATCAAGACACAAAGAACATGCATAAGCTATCATCACCCTGGGAGGGACCATTCATCGTAAGCAAAGCGCTCATCAACGATGCCTACTACTTGATCGACGCCCGCGAGCACAAGAAGGACACGATGGACAAGGAAGGCGATGAAACGGAAAGGCCATGGAATGCTTCACTCTTGCGTCGATTCTACACTTGAGAAAGAACCATGTATGTATCACCCATACTATCAATAAAGAAATGAGAATGATGAGCACATGAGCAAATTTTTTCACAAATGTTTTCTGCATTTCCTTTCCGGTTGCTCCGGCAGCCGGCAAGCTTGCCTTCGGTGGCTGTGTAGCGTGGCTAACCCCTAAACGGCTAACTCTTCGGATCCGGTTAAGGCCGGCAAGAGAATAAGCTGGAGGGGGCCCACCACGTGAAAAACGCTTAAGGGAAAGTACTGCCGGCTGGAAAATCGCCGTTCTGCAAACTCGGCCAAGCCGGCAGTCGGCAACTTCTTCTCCTATTACGGATGATTAACTACACAACGCTAAACGGCTAACTCTTCGGATCCGGTTAAGGCCGGCAAGAGAATAAGCTGGAGGCCGACTGTATGCGAAAGACGTAAGAAACAGAAATCGTTGCCGGCTGAGAAAACCCTGGCCCAACAAACCGGATCCTAACGTTATAGTAGTGTGCATGATCCCGCTGGACGGTGAAGTGCACACGAATGGCGGTCGGGAAAGGCTACAGGCGAGTGTAAAATTGAGCTAATCTAAGTCAAAGTATTCTCCATAATCGAAAGAACAAGCTAACCACTTTGTCATTGCATCCCCCGCACAAAAATGCCGTTTCCCGGCTTCGGAGAACTCAACCCGGACATAGGACGACGTGCAAAAGATCAAGCCGGTCAACAGCACACAAACGCAAGAACAAAAGCAAGCGGCATTCGACATCATAGATAAAGGCTTACAGTCGGAAGCGGAGTACAGAAGCAAAAGGAGGAAGTCCACAGGCGGACAACCTCGCCTATAGGCCAAGACGGTTACAGGATAACCTAAAACCTAAGCGGGAGGTGGAGTCATATCGTCATCGCTCTCCTCCCACTCCTTGAGGCACAAGGAGCCGTCGAAGACCTTGACGTAGAGGACCCTAGTCTGGCGCTTCAGCTGGAAGTGGAGGATGAAGGGAGGCTCCAGGCGGAAGAACTTAGCGAAAGCTTTCCAGCCGGAGAAGAACTCAGCCCGCCGACGAACCTCTCCACCTTCTTGGCTGACGATGACGCGAGCATGTACCTCCCAAGGCCCCTGACGAGCTCCAACCCGATGAAGAAGAAACGTGAAGGGGCCCTCCCCCTCCAATGAGTCGGTGACGGCCCGAGGAAGCCACTGGATGCGCTGGATGGGCTCATACAACGTCAAGAGGAATTCCGAAATGGGGAACTCGTCCCAGTAGACACCAACAGGAGACTCCGAGCGGGCAGGTGAGGGGCTCCGGTTACCACCAGTCGCTGCAACGGCGGAATTTCCGTCGCCGCCGCGTCCGAGCTTTGGCGGCCGGCCCCTGCTGCGCTTCGCCGCCGCATTGGAGGACCCCCCAGCGTCCTTCTTCGGCGGACAACCCCGACCATGCTTGGCCACAACGGGAGGCTCCACCTCGATCTCTTTCTTCGGCGCCATGCCTGGGCAAAGGAGGAGCAAGGTGAAAGAGAAGATGAAGCAAGAAAAACGCACCCGCACAGCTATTTATAAGGGGACTCGAAGGTAGCTGAACCGTCAGCGCCCCGTCTCCAGGCGACACGTGGACACCAGCGCACGGGGCGGCGAAGCCGAGGAGGCGAGAATATTCCTGGGGGCTGCGCAGCCGCCAAGCCGGCTCCGCAGACCCGGACGAACAAAAACACCCCGAGTCACGGACTCGGGGCAGCCACGCCGTCAGCCGGCAGGAAATTCCGGGGGCTGCGCAGCCGCCAAGCCGGCTCCGCAGACCCGGACGAACAGAAACACCCCGAGTCACGGACTCGGGGGCTGCCACGCCGTCAGCCGGCAGAATATTCCCGGGGGCTGCGCAGCCGCCAAGCCGGCTCCGCAGACCCGGACGAACAAAACACCCCGAGTCACGGACTCGAGGGCTGCCACGCCGTCAGCCGGTAGAATATTCCCGGGGGCTGCGCAGCCGCCAAGCCAGTTCCACAGAACCGGACGAACAAAAACACCCCGAGTCACAGACTCGAGGGCTGCCAAGCCGTCAGCCGGCAGAATATTCCCGGGGGCTGCGCAGCCGCCAAGCCGGCTCCGCGCACCCAGACGAACAACTACACCCCAAGTCACGGACTCGGGGGCTGCCACGCCGTCAGCCGGCAGAATATTCCCGGGGGCTGCGCAGCCGCCAAGGCGGCTCCGCGCACCCGGACGAACAACTACACCCCAAGTCACGAACTCGGGGGCTGCCACGCCGTCAGCCGGCAGAGAATACCCGGGGGCTGCGCAGCCGGCAGGCCGACTCCGCGTACCCGGACATTCAACTAATACACCCCAAGTCAGAAACTCGGGGGTTGCACGTCATCAAGACGGCGAAAAAGAAGCACAATACGAACAAAAGAAAAAAGAGAAAAATTTCGACCCGGCTTGATACTCAAGCCGGCCCAAAATTCGGGGGCTAGATATGGTGAATATCATCACCAAGATGAGCGAAAGCTCTAGCACAAAGGCTCAACAATCACAAAGAAAATGATACTCAAGACAGCAACCAACAACAGGGAACAGAATAACAAGTTCTACAAGGCAGTCATCAAGTACGCCCAGAATAACAAGGCAGGTAGCACGTCAAGGCAGTGATCAACACAGAATAACAAGTTCTACAAGTACGCCCGGCATTCCGGGGAAGCAAGTAAATCAGGAAGCAGCGGCATCGGTGGCGGCAGCAGTGTCGCCGGCTCCAGCGTCTTCAGCCGGCCGTGCCGCTGAGGACGGCTCGGCAGGCACAAGCTGGGTCAGATCCTCTGCTTTGGCAATCCGCTCCGAGTCCATACGAATCTCCGGGCGAATACCTTCAAGCGATGTACCCGTGCGGAAGCCTCCAGCCAGCATGTCCACCTGCACCCGAGGATACCAAGATTTCACCAGGGCCAGCACCATATCGCTACCGCCTCGGGCTGCCATCTCCACTTGTTCATCGATTCCAGCAGAAGCCCCGTCGAGACGGCTCGACAGTTCGCTCAGAGTTGTTGGGAGAGGGGAATCAGGCCACAGGTTCTCAAGCACGCCACCGGCTGCATCCTTTAGCATTTTGAATTCTTGAGCAAATTGCTGAAGACGGGAAGCGGCAGACGGCACCGCTCCAGCGGCAGCACCAGAGGTTTCGGGCAGCGTATGTGCGGAAGCTACGGCTTTCTGGACTTGAGCGTCTGCCTCGGGGTAGAAACCTGTAAATCAAGCGAACAAGATCAGAAAGGGAAGGCCACCGATAGGATGAAGAAAAGGGGAAGATGTTTTACCAAGAATGATCTTGTTGACGCGCTCCGCTTCAGAGACGAGGCTACTCGCGAGCTGCTCGTGCTCAAGCTCGCGTCCTCTGGCTGCCTTGGCAGTTTCATCGTGTGCGCTCACAGCCTCCCTCAGCTTGAGCATCAGGTCCTCCCCGTTCATTCGAAGGGTTTCGACCTTGCTCTGCCTCTGCTTCCCTGCCTCCTGCAACTGTTTAAACTCTTCGACCAGCCGAGCAATTTCATGGTGGCGCTCCTCGGAGACCTCCGCCGCTGATTGGAGATCAACCACTGAAAGCGCATGAGCTGCATCCTTCTCCTTAAGCTTTTCGTTGAGCACGGTCAGAGGGACAGAAACGGATAGCTGTTTCTTCAAGCCGGCTAGGGAGTTGGGATCACCTAACGAAACAGGGTTAGCAACAAGTCATGAAACCGAAGAAAGAATGAAAACACCAAGGCCAAAGCCAGCAGGAGAACTAGATTGTACCTTTGGCAGGATCAAGTTCCCGCTTAAGCTCCGCGATTTCTTTGGCAGCACTGCCTAGCGCACACTCCACCGACGAGCGAAGCAAGGTGGCATCAGCCAGCTGGTCCTTCGCCCTCTTCTCCATCAGCACCGCCAGGGGGAAATGCCCCGATGCGTCCAACCTATCTGGTGTAGGACCAGAGTAGAGGGGAGTGCATTCCAGGGTCGCCTGGCGAGGGCCAGGGAGCGAGCTCGTCACCACCGCCATGGCGGTGTCCTTGGCTGTCTCTTCCACAACCAAAGAAGGAAGGGGGAAGGAGCCGCCTTCACCCTTGGTTCACGGCCGGGGAACCACCTCGAGGGCATCCACCATTGCGGCGTCGCCGTCACCGGCGACCCGAGACTCAAGATCAACCACTAGGGGAGGCGCCCCTGATGGCGCCACGGCGTCCGTCGCCACCTCCACCGCCGCCTGCGCGGGTTCTGAGGGCAGGTCGGCCGCCTGCGCCTTGGGGACCTCCTTCGCGGGCTCCGGGCCGGAGCTGGTGGCGGCAGCCGTCCTTTCCTCACCGATCGCAAGTGGCTCCCTACACGATGACAAGGGGATCACGACAAAGAACATTGATCACCGAGGGGAAGTACCCCAACGCCAGCACTCACCCGTCGCGCGTGCCTAGGACCTCCGGTTTCCACCTCCGCATGCGCTTCGACGAAGGGGCAGACGCGCTGCTGGATGGCCGTTTCACACCACTAGTGGGCGTCTCCGCCGCCCCCATGGGAGCGACAGGGGTGTCGGACGGCCGCACCGGGGCGGGCGGCTCCGCCGCATGCTCAGACTTGGCCCTCGTGGCCTCCTCGACAACCAACTCCACCTTCGCCTTCCCCTCGGCTTCCTTGGCAGCAACCAGCTGCTCCACGGTCATGTGGGCGTCCATCGCCTCCCGGGCCAGATCCGCCTGCGCTAGATTCGCATAAATGGCCTTCTCCATATCCTCAATACTCAAGTCATAATCAGGATCAACCGCAAGAGTAGGATTAACCACCTGGGCGCTGGTTCCACCGGCAAGAGCCTTCAGCCTTTCCTCCTCCTCCTCCTTCTGCCTCGCGGCGATCTTGGTTCTGGCTTCCTCCACAATGGCATCAACTTGCTTCTCCGCCGCCAATATCCCAGAAGGCGCCAAACCGGCCGTAGTGGGCCGGGACGGCGCAGAGGACAGCTTCTTGGCGGGCAGCACGCCCCGCTTCATGAATGAGCCTCCCCGCTTATGGGACACGGGGCCGGTGTAACGCCCCGGGATCGGTACTATGCAGACTTGAGCGATCTCCGCCAAATCCGCATAATAACGATCCTAGGACGCCCACCAGGCATAATGTGTACGTCGCAACACACACATTATGCGGGTGGAATTGTGATGATCATTACAATAGTTCACGATGGAACCCACAAAACAACATATATTTACAACAACGACTCACCGAGTCAAGAATACAAAGGTTACATTACAAAGATTCAATAACAACGGAAGCGAAATAGTGTCCGGCTACGGACAAGATACAAATTGGACTAAGAGTCCTGAAGATAAACGAAGGCACCATAACCCTGCCCAGGCCAAACCGGAGGGATTCCCAAGCTAACATCGTCAGACTTCAAACCTGTCGGCTGCATTGGAATAGCAGCCCCAAAGGGGTCAGTACTAGTAGAAGTACTGGCAAAGAATACTCACAAGATATCAAAACTTGAATTCCCGGGAAGAGGGTTAGCGATTGAAGCGGCGGCAAGCGGCAGTAGCAACTTATAGAGACACGCTACAACTTGCGTCTATTTAGAATAAGGAAAGAGAGCGTTTACTCGACTAAACTATTCTAATCACCAAACAAAACCTGCCCTAAGACAACTCCATCGTATCAGAGAACCACAAGGAAGAAGTCCGGGCACTCACACGTTGAACAAGTTTTAAGCAGGTTATTATTCAAGCAAGGCTATTTACTAAGCAAAATTACTATTAAAGAGTACGGTGATGTCTATGATCTTTTTAGCCAGCACATTACCCAAGTCGTCCATAACCGCGGACTCGGCTTTTCGAAAAGATTTAACCCTGCAGGGGTGCCCAAATGTAACCATACACGTTCAATCAACCACATGCCACAGAGGCATTTAGGTATCTCAACACGACCTCCCCCTTCACTACTACATTGGATAGAGAGCCACCTATCTGAGACTGATCCACGTGGGGAGCCCGGCCGAAACTCCTTTGCGGGCCCAAACGTTGCGAATACGGCTTCGGGAGGAAAACACTCATATGATTGCACCTCCTTCCACACTCAATAAACGAACGTACCGCAAAGTTATATGCGCCCCCCATAGTTGTAACCTCTCATCTTCAACATGCATCATACGTATGCTCCAAATGGTAAACACCTGAACTACTTTGTGGCTCCCTAACCAATATAGCAGATCCGGTACTGAGTTGAGGGGAGTTCCATAAGTCTTCCCACGTGTGGGTAGGGCGCTCATTCTTGGATAAGCGGAAAAGAACGGTTTTTCCTAGGCGACACTAGCAGAACAAATCACCATAGCTGGCCTTCCGCCGGTGCCTTATCTTTGTTATAATAATTATACCCACATAACAGGTCTTCATTAATTAAACTATACCATCTAAAAACAGCAGTGTATTAGAACTCCACAAACAACTCCTAAGCATGCACTACGACTCGCAAGGCTAATAATCAACAGGTTAATAGGGTGTGGGGAAAGTGGCTATATCATGGCTGCGAGGTAAACATGCAAATAGGATCGAGACACAAGCATCGATATATAAGGCTAGCAAGGAACAAAAGATAGGAGGAGTAAGAGACAGAAAACAAGCAAAGATAGCAAGTGAGTAGTCCTTGCTTGCAATTCCGGTAGAGGTAGTAGAACTTGTCGTTGCTCACATAAACTCAACGTCCTATTCCCGCGAAGAAGCAACGAACACTGGAAAGCGTAGGAAATGCATCTTACAACTACGGCAAAAGAACCGGCATGTGATGATATGTTATGCAATGACATGGCAAAATGCAACTTAACCAGAATTAAACGGAACTGAGATTCCGACATTTAAATATATGATTCAAGTTATTTTTCTAAACATCAAAATTAAATGTTGATTTAACAAGGAGGAACAAGGCATGGATGAACTAATCAAAATTAAGTGGGATAGGGACATTATTTAAATTAACCACTTCACATTCCATATTTAATTATTTAGATAGAATACAAAATACAACTAAAGATTAAACTATCCCTGGACCTACAAGGAGTGTGCAGGGGGTTTTGTACTGCATCTGCAAATGGATCTCCGGAAAACAGAACAAAAGGTGTTTAATTTGGCCACACAGGGGCTCGAACTTGGGATCTGCGGGGAGGGAACAGGGGTGCTAGCCACTGTGTTGTGCTCGTGTTTGTGCTAGGATCTGGATCTAACGGTACATGAATCAACCGTGAGCGATTATCTGAACTTTGGAACAGAAAAGATGCAGAGTTCAGTTTTAAGAACAGGGCGTGCGATGACGGACGATCTGCAGCGGCTGCTGATTCCTGCGCGTGCTCGGGAGTTCCAGGGTGCAAGGGGTGGTGTGTGGAGGGGTGGTGAGGACTCGGGAGTGGCCAGGAGGACAAGAAGGAACGGCAGCTTGCCCAACGGAAGGAGCTTGAGCCGGCCACCATGGCGTTCTTGGCGAGCAGCTAGGACGGAAGCAGGTGACTACCACATGATGCAATCGAGCCAGAGAAAAGGGGAAACCGAAGAGGTGCTCACGGGGAGGGTGCTGCTGTAGGCGTTGAAGCTCGAGGTCGACCACCACGGCGGGAGGATGAGGTGGACGTGCGCCGTGCTCCTAACGGACGGACGTAGACGACGACGGGGACGGCGACCTTGGCGACGCTCCGGGGCGGCTCCTGCTCCAAACTTCAGCCTAGAAGAGGTAGTAGACGACGGTGCTTCTTGTAGACAGGGCGGTGAGTCTTGAGGCAGCGTGTACTGGCGACCATGACGGCGGCGAGCGGCGGACAGCCCAGCTCGGTGACAAGGGAAACAAGCTCGAGGGAGACGCTGCAAGGCTTCCTGGCACGCACCAGTTGAAGAGGACGCGAAGGGGACCCAGACGTAGCTGCTAGACATGGAGACACGGCTCGGCGCGGCGTAGAACGACGGGACGTCGGCGGTGGGCGAGCCCAGAGCTCGACAGCCCATGTGGGGACCCCGGACTAGCTGTCCGAAATACCCTTGTGCCTACATCAGTGATCCCATGATCAGTGTGTCGCTGAGCACAATCAAACTGGTAATCAAGGAACATCCATAATTACCGAAGGAATATACTTACTTGATTGAAGTCATACTCTTCAATAGGTACTTGCAGCGGAAAATCACCAAACAACGTGGAGCCCAAGTCATTCGCCTTAACCCTACAGGCAACTGACTGGGAAGCGCCCTAGTTCGCATTGACGTCAGTTCCGTCTCCTTCTTCAAGCTGCTCTTCTTTAAAATCTGGCTAAGACAATAGCCAGGGACGAAACCATTATGAGTACAATGGGAATTGTACTCGCAAACTACTCCTCTACTGAGTATGCACCAGTTTTAAGTCGTTTCCTATAGCACTTTTAGTTATTACTCTATCTCTATACCTTTGTTGAAAAAGACCTCTATATCTTTGTTGAATAGAGAAGGATAGACTTTTGTTTAATAAAACTTTGTCTGAAAACTCTATAACTTTGGTTGAAGTAAAATAAGAGAAATTTTATAACTTTTCATAAACCTTGTATGTTTTTCAAAACATCTATAGCCTTTGTTAAAGAAAACGAAAAGAAGGCTTTAGATTCTTTTTTTTTCTTTTCCATAAAACTGTCTTTGTAAAGAGTTTCCTTTTAAAACATTTTTCCTGAAAAATAGCTGTTTGTTAAAATAAGAAGTCCCTTTTTAAAAACGTTTTACCCGGAAAATCACCATTTTGCTTATTTATCCAAAACTCCTCCTTTTTCCCGACCATGTCTCATCATGGTCCAATTATTTCCAACAACTCATACCAGCACATTGGCATAGTTGCATAAAACATCCTTCACATCATTTTCTCTTTCAAATCTCAAACCTTTTTCCAAAACTTGCACATCTTTGTAAAACTTTGCACATGGTCTAGTAGGGCCTCCCAACTGTCCATATCCGAGGACTCGGCTATTCGAATAGTTTTTACCCTCTGCAGAGGTAGCACGCTTTTCCCACACCCATCCGGTAGCTCATCGTGTCTGCCACGTCCCGCCATACAAGGTGTATGCGAAGTTGAACCACCGGCCATAGCCTTTCCTTTGCTCATGCTAGTATAGGACCCTGCCCTACGAAATTCACCATTCCTTCGACACCTAGTACAGGATCCCCCGTCGAGGAACCTAGATGTAAGGACTCGTAGTTTGGCCCGGCGCGCACGAAGCCCTTCAATCCCTCAATCCATCAGATTGCCGGGACCCAGGTCAGGGGTTAGGTCACAATGACCATCCCCTCATGCATAACGGAGTCATCTCCGTCGATGAGGTATCCCATACTAATATGAGCAAACTATATGACTACGCCCGTTCCCATATTTGGGTAGATGTGGTCGCACAGATTATCGGCTGGTCGACGTAAGTACTAGGACACAATGTGCATTTTTCATAAACATCACCATTTATCACTTCTCCACTTCCATACCGACCATTCGGCATGTCATCATCAACTAGGTACTTTTAAAAAGGAGTTTAGAATAAACCATAATTTTTCCCATAATGTAGTTTGAAAAGGAATTTTTCCACCCAATACTTCCATATAGGGTGTCAAAGTGATATACTTGTATTTTGGAAAAGGGTTTTCAAAATCATAGCTTTGGTGGCAAAAACCACTTAATTCATTTATGCTCTTTATGTAAATCAAAATAGACGTATATAAATGCAAGCTCAGTGAAGTAGCTTGCCTGTTTTCAGCATAATGTCTCTGGACTTGATACTCTTGATCAAAGAAATAAACTCCGGTGCTTATCCAATAAATCCTTTCCAAAGTTCACTCCGATAGCGTTTGCATCTAGCGTCGTAAAAAGGAAAGAACATAATCAACATACAGTACAACACTCTAACAAACAATCATCAAGCAATTACTAACAAACAACAATCATGATGGAAAACTATTAATTAACAAACAAGTTTGGCAGTCACCTCACTACTCATGTTAAAAAGTTATGTTTAAAGTTGTGATGAAGCATCTTTATTCAATTAGGAAATACTTCAGACAAAAGTTAAGTTACCAACTCTTTTCTGTAATTCAAAATATTTTACCACGCTAAAGTGGAGATATTACTAGATTCTCACTTAAAGACCACCAAGTTTAACAAGCAAGGTAGTCATATTAATTACACAGAAATGATCTAACCTAAGAATAAACAAGCAATACATACATTATCAAACTACTCAATCAAGCATCACAACCAATCTCAAACATCACACATAGCTACTGCACTCACAAAGCAACACAATTTGATTTCAATTTAATTTAATTAACCATTATTTAATTGTGTCACAATTATGGCAGAAACTAGGGTTTCATGTTTAATTGCATAACTTGAGTTATGTTGGTCACAAGAATATGAACTAAAATTCTACGGAAAGCTATTGAAGTTTAGAAGACAACCCAATTGGATTTAATTCAATTAAGGTTATTAAACTCCCTATATAAATGTTTTTATCCAGAATGTTGGTTTTCTTGTTTTTGCTACAACTCAAGTTAATTGTATTCAAAAATTAAATCCTTTTAGGGATAGCTAGTATTTCTGATATGTGAGCTAACAAAATTGGTTTGACCTCATTTGGATTAGTAGTGTATCAGAAACAAACAAGTTTAGGTTTTATACCTTCTGTGGCACTTTGATTATCATTATTTATTTATTAACCTAAATGGGGTGAAACCACTTTAGTGAGCTAGATAATTTCATAAGCTTTCCAGAACATTTCCATTTGCTATTTTTAGATTCCTAGATCTCAAGTTATTGGTTTTCAAATTCTAATCATATTTCTGACAGAAGTTTTTATCATTTTAAGTGTTAACAACTAGCTGATTTGATAATTTCATTCTGACTTGACCACAACATCAAATGGATTCAAACCAGTGGCATTGGGTTCACTAGTTGATATACTTTTAATAACATTTTAGTTTGATAATTTTGGTTAAACCAATCTCTGGGAAGCATCTCCCAAAGTTGGTACCAATATAACCTTTCTGAGTTTTCAGTTAAAACTAACACCTTTGTCATTTTTATTTCAAATGGGAAATATGTCCAACAAGGATCATGGCCTATATCTAGGTGAAGATGGCATGTTATACTAGCTACAACATTTTAGTTTTCTATTTTTAGGCCTCTGGATAACATAGAAACTTATGTGGGAAGTGGCTATCCCTGTTATTTCATGTGGTGGAGCACACTGATTAGCTAACTTCCCTAGAGGTTATCCTTTGCACAGAATTTATTTTGGGGTTCACATCACTTGGTCATGGCATTACTCTAACCATACTAACATGACATGCCACTACTAACATCCAAATAAATTTAGATTAATTTCTATGATTGGATCAAAAGGCCTAAGCAGTAATCTGTTTTCAGAAGTTTCTGAAAACAGACAGAACATAGCTACTTTGCCTCATGTTTCCATCAAGCTAGACTAATTATTTTGGAAATCTAAAAGTTGCATCTGAATCTATGTAATTTGCTCTTTCTAACCATGCAAAGATTTCAAATTTTGGTGAGGCAGATTTCTTAGAAAATGCATGCAAAGATAGCTAATCTAAACTGCTTCCAGCACTTAGCAGATGTCACAGAATTTTCAAAACTGGGCGGGAGTGCTCTGTGGCCGTTGATCCAGGGATCGACGGCTCACAGCCATCACCTAGCTCCCGACGGGAAACAGAGCAAGGAGAGAGAGGGACGGCACGGGGAGCGGCCGGGGAGGCACCTGCCGGCGGCGAGAGGCTCGGGGGCGGCTTGGGGGCGACGGCGTGGTCCTTGGGCAGCAGCTGGACGCCGGTGGCGTCGCCGGAGATGGGCTACGGCGGCGACACGGCTTCGGCGGCCGAGCTGCTCAAAGTGGAGCACCGAGCTCCTCTTCGGGCGGCTCCTGGGCGTTGAGGTGGGGGAGAGGGAGTGGTGGAGGTGGTGTGTGCTGAGGGAGAGCCGGGGGTGGGCTTTTATAGGCCGGGCGAGCTCGGGCAAAGGGGGGGCACGGGCGTGGCGCGGGCATGCCGCGGGCGGCACGGGAACGTGGCGGGGGCGGCGACGTGCGGGGCGAGGGAGGCACGGGCGCGTGCCAGAGGGGTAGAGGGGAGTGTGGCGCGCGTGCTGGCGGTCGGGGCCGGGTCGGGCGCGCTCGGGAGGATGCTGGTCGGGCGGGGTGGTTGTGGTGCAGTGCGTGCACGCAGGGTGTTCGACACTCGGTCGGCCGGCAGAGCACCGCCGATTGCGGGCAGGGGAGGGGGTCCTGGTGCGAGGGGTCGAGTTGGGGAGCATCAGGGTGGCAGGGGGCATCTCCAGGACAAGGTGGGGTGCTGCTTTGCTGCTGGTTTGGGACAAGTGGGCATGGGAGTGGCCATCTCCATGCCATGGCTGCTTAGGGCTAGGTTTTAGGGTAAGGGGATGCCATGAGTTTGTCCAGGGCGTGCAGGGGGTGCTGGAGAGGGTGCTGGACAAGGAGGGAACAAGCCTAGGGCTGGTTTGGGGGCTACCATTTGAGTATAGGGGTATAGGGTACCATTTTGCACTATTTGCAACTATTAGGCATCTTAATGCTAAAGAAAAATATGGGGTGGAAGTGTGCAAAATGCTATGGTGATAGGCATTGGTGATGGTGTTCAATTTTGTTTAAGTGGTTACCAAGAATGGTGATCCCATTTTAGGTAAAAGAAGACGTGGGAGTGAAATAATATTTATTATTTTATGTGACCTTTTTATTATAGGTCTTATTATTTCATGTGACACTTAATTTTCTGCTTATTCTTATTTAGCAACCAAACACACAACAATGTATAAATCACAAGCAACATTCACATCACAATCAAGACCACACAATTCAAACCACATGAATTAATCACACCACCAATTCCATAATTCACAATACTATCTTATATAAAAAAAATGATCACACTCAATTATGACAAGATGAGGTTTAAGAAATACCTCAACTCATAATTTAATTGCTTTCAAAAAGGTTTGAGAAAGGAAATAGGTGGGGTAATATATTTCCCACTAGTGTTGTTTTAAAACGGAGTGGAAATCAGAGTTTGTAAAATGGGAGTTGCATATACATGCAAAATATCATGGTTGGCAATAGATAGGAGATAACATATAGATCTCCATATTTTTGGGAACACATAATTTTGGAAATACTTTTACTTTCTCAACTAAAGGGTATTTTATTTGTTGCTGAAATCAAACATCATTGAAATAGACTTTGGCCAAAATAAGAAGGAAAAGATATATGGAATATACTCTTGTCATAACATGAGCACCAAGTTTAATATATTTTACTTGGGCTGGATTCTTGGATTAATATTTACTAGTCAAACAACATAAACAACAAGTCACACAAGGTCAAACAGAACAATATAAAGGAAAACACAATCATTAGTGTAGTAATTTCAAAAAGTTTTTGTTGGTTCTGAATTTTGGGTCTTGTTAATTCTTATTATAAATTTGGGATGTTACAAATCCTTCCCCCCTTAAAATAAATCTCGTCCCGAGATTTTGCCCGGGGTACGGGGGAGTACGAGGGCACGGGTTTTGGGCTGTCTATACTTCCGAGGTCGTTACTTCTTCAGTGAGGTTGTCAGGTGAGATATTGACAACTTGATGTTGCGAGGTCGTTCCTGGTCGATAATTTTCTCTGGTGGGTTCAGATCCTAGATGTTAGGGTTGACTTGACGATCGATGCTGATGGATAGTCTTGGTTAGCTGGTTCCAGTTTCTACGGGGCTGAGGCGCAAGGAACTAATTATTACCACGTTCTTGTATACCTATTGCAGGTCTTCCCCCCTTAAAAGGGGTTTTTAATCGGTCTTACTGAAGTTTGTAGCCGGAGTTGACTTGGAGGCATTATCCCTTTTGAGTAGCTTGACGATCTTCGTCTCGGTTGTCACTCCTTGGTGCTTGGGGTCGGTGCAGATATCACTTCCTGATATTGTCGCCTTACGAGGGTTGCAGGAGGGGGCGCGTGGTTTTCAGGGTGCGTCGAGTCTGCGTACTCAACTCTCTCCGGTTTCTAGTTAGAAAAAGGATGCTATAAACGTCTAAATTCATCTGGACTTGCCTGGTGGTTGATGTTGTCCACAACAGGTGCTTACGTTATTTGACTGTCTTGGGTATTCCATTGGTTATTTGTCTTCATGCTTATCCTTCTTTAGCTGAGTAAAAGAGGAACTTCATTGCTGACTTCCTTGGTTCTTGGGCTTCATGAAGCGTTGGTAAGAAGTACAGTCTAGATTAGTGAGCTTCCAGAGGAAATCTAAAAGTCAGTACAAGGACCCTAAAGGTAAGTGGTTTGGTCTTGCTGTTCGACGAGGGTACAAGGGTCGTGTCCTAAGTTAGCCTTAAAAGGGTTAGAGAAAGAGCTTCATGTCAACAGTCGCTGCTCGTGCTTCTTGAATCCTCCTTCGGTGTGATTGGTCAAGGCCAGTTGAACCGGATGATTGCTAGATAGGTAACGTTGACGGTGCTTGCTTCCTGGTTCAATTCCGCGCAGATGGTCTTCAGTGCTGATCGACTTCGGTCTTGATGATGGCGATCTTCTCACTACCAACTATATATATGATTCTTTCTATATCACCTCTCTTTTTGTCAAACTTGCGGTTAGATGAAGTCAGTTAGTACCGTCACAACTGGGGTTAGATGTTAATCTAGAATTTGGTAAGTTGATTCAAAGAGTCAAGGCTTAATGGACCTTAGAAAAAGTTAGTGAAGAGCCTTCACACTAGTTGTTTTCCAAACAGGTACTTTTGTCTTTATTGTTTCGATTAGTTGAGCTGGGTTGAACTAGGATTGTTGTTCAGCAGATGACGTCGATGGAGTCCTTTTTCCTGGGGTAACTTCATGTTGACGATCTTTGAAGTTGGTTTCCTTCGGGCTGGTTGGTGGCAATCTCCCTTGGATGAGTCTTGCGCTTGAGGCTTCATATAATCTTCAGAAAATTCAGCGGCAGGCTAGGGTTCTCATCCATCTTTCTCAAGTTTGCGGTGATAGGTAGGAGTTAGTCGAGGTTTTTCTTTGGATTTATTCCACGGGACAAAATTTGGGTGGGTCACACCTAGCAAGGTTAGTGCAGGGATTAGGGTGCCACTAACTGCTCATCAAGCGGGTAGGTACATGATCCTCTTTGAAACCCATCATTACCATTGGTCTCTGAGCTCGAGTCTTCATAGCAACTCTTATGCACTCCTTGAGTTCCTCTAGTTACCATTCTAAATGAGTCTCCTTATGTCCTTGTTTCATGTCAAGGTTTGTGGTCGTAGAAGATTAATTGGTACTATCGTGGACTTGAGTCAGATGTTAACCTAAAGTTAGATACGATAAGTTGGTGTGGTATTCTTGTAATTTCACAAGTTAATTTTTGTGAGGTGGGGGCTCGTGTCTTCACGAGGTTGGCGTACACTTGCAGTTTCCTTCAAGATCTCGACGCACTTGCTCCAGATGGTGCATGAAGTCCATGGTCTAACTTGCGGTTAGGTGACCAAAATCTCCGGCTATTTGGCTAAGGATCGGGGGTCTTTGTATCTTGCGGAACTGTCAGGTCTTTAACGGGAGATGGTTTAGATGAGAGGGAAAACATTTTAGAAAGATTTCCCTTGGCGGGTTTACATCCGCAACAAGGTACAACTATGGCGAAGAGGTCAAAATTTTTTTTTTTTTTTTTTTTTTTGTTAGGTGGCAAAAGGAAACTAAACTTTCCTTTTTATCAAAACTCCTTTTCCATCTCACAAACAACACACAAGCAGAGTTCACACAAGCAAGGTGCACACAAGGTACGTCTAGTACCAACGGACGTCTAATACTCGTGGTAGCCGGGGTAACCAAAGTTCCTATCATGAGTTTTTCCTAGGGGTCTTTGTCGAACATTGCTGGTGAAGTCTTCATTTTATCGCCTTAGTCTTCCACTGGAGAAATTGAGGTCGTCGAGTTGCAACTTGAGTAGAATTGTTGATGTTGAGCTGAGGTCTTCGGAGGTTTGTTGCTTTGTTGACATTGACGATCTTGGCATTTGCAAATCAACCACCCTGAGGTTGAATGTTGAGTATTTGTGATGGAAGCTTCTTCTTGTGGGTGCTAACTAATTAGGTCTCACTTGGGTTCATCGTCAAGTATACTCTTGGTTTTGAACGGGTAAGAGATAACAGAAGATTCCTTGGAAAATCTTAAAATAGAGGGGTAAGACGCTGAAATATTTGAGAAGATGAGAAGAGCGAAGCCATTTTTAGGACTTCTCTAGATAAAAATATATTTTGGTAGAAATATATTTTTAACAAAAATATTTGCTTTCCTAACTAACGTCCATGCTAACTAAGGTCTCCTACAGTCAGGATTGCTCTGATACCAAGTCTGTGGGGACCCCGGACTAGCTGTCCGAAATACCCTTGTGCCTACATCAGCGATCCCATGATCAGTGTGTCGCTGAGCACAATCAAACTGGTAATCAAGGAACATCCATAATTACCGAAGGAATATACTTACTTGATTGAAGTCATACTCTTCAATAGGTACTTGCAGCGGAAAATCACCAAACAACGTGGAGCCCAAGTCATTCGCCTTAACCCTACAGGCAACTGACTGGGAAGCGCCCTAGTTCGCATTGACGTCAGTTCCGTCTCCTTCTTCAAGCTGCTCTTCTTTAAAATCTGGCTAAGACAATAGCCAGGGACGAAACCATTATGAGTACAATGGGAATTGTACTCGCAAACTACTCCTCTACTGAGTATGCACCAGTTTTAAGTCGTTTCCTATAGCACTTTTAGTTATTACTCTATCTCTATATCTTTGTTGAAAAAGACCTCTATATCTTTGTTGAAAAGAGAAGGATAGACTTTTGTTTAATAAAACTTTGTCTGAAAACTCTATAACTTTGGTTGAAGTAAAATAAGAGAAATTTTATAACTTTTCATAAACCTTGTATATTTTTCAAAACATCTATAGCCTTTGTTAAAGAAAACGAAAAGAAGGCTTTAGATTCTTTTTTTTTTTTTCCATAAAACTGTCTTTGTAAAGAGTTTCCTTTTAAAACATTTTTCCTGAAAAATAGCTGTTTGTTAAAATAAGAAGTCCCTTTTAAAAACGTTTTACCCGGAAAATCACCATTTTGCTTATTATCCAAAACTCCTCCTTTTTCCCGACCATGTCTCATCATGGTCCAATTATTTCCAACAACTCATACCAGCACATTGGCATAGTTGCATAAAACATCCTTCACATCATTTTCTCTTTCAAATCTCAAACCTTTTTCCAAAACTTGCACATCTTTGTAAAACTTTGCACATGGTCTAGTAGGGCCTCCCAACTGTCCATATCCGAGGACTCGGCTATTCGAATAGTTTTTACCCTCTGCAGAGGTAGCACGCTTTTCCCACACCCATCCGGTAGCTCATCGTGTCTGCCACGTCCCGCCATACAAGGTGTATGCGAAGTTGAACCACCGGCCATAGCCTTTCCTTTGCTCATGCTAGTATAGGACCCTGCCCTACGAATTCACCATTCCTTCGACACCTAGTACAGGATCCCCCGTCGAGGAACCTAGATGTAAGGACTCGTAGTTTTGCCCGGCGCGCACGAAGCCCTTCAATCCCTCAATCCATCAGATTGCCGGGACCCAGGTCAGGGGTTAGGTCGCAATGACCATCCCTCATGCATAACGGAGTCATCTCCGTCGATGAGGTATCCAGTACTAACATGAGCAAACTATATGACTACGCCCGTTCCCATATTTGGGTAGATGTGGTCGCACAGATTATCGGCTGGTCGACGTAAGTACTAGGACACAATGTGCATTTTTCATAAACATCACCATTTATCACTTCTCCACTTCCATACCGACCATTCGGCATGTCATCATCAACTAGGTACTTTAAAAAGGAGTTTAGAATAAACCATAATTTTTCCCATAATGTAGTTTGAAAAGGAATTTTTCCACCCAATACTTCCGTATAGGGTGTCAAAGTGATATACTTGTATTTTGGAAAAGGGTTTTCAAAATCATAGCTTTGGTGGCAAAAACCACTTAATTCATTTATGCTCTTTATGTAAATCAAATAGACGTATATAAATGCAAGCTCAGTGAAGTAGCTTGCCTGTTTCCAGCATAATGTCTCTGGACTTGATACTCTTGATCAAAGAAATAAACTCCGGTGCTTTATCCAATAAATCCTTTCCAAAGTTCACTCCGATAGCGTTTGCATCTAGCGTCGTAAAAAGGAAAGAACATAATCAACATACAGTACAACACTCTAACAAACAATCATCAAGCAATTACTAACAAACAACAATCATGATGGGAAACTATTAATTAACAAACAAGTTTGGCAATCACCATCACTACTCATGTTAAAAAGTTGTGTTTAAAGTTGTGATGAAGCATCTTTATTCAATTAGGAAATACTTCAGACAAAAGTTAAGCTACCAACTCTTTTCTGTAATTCAAAATATTTTACCACGCTAAAGTGGAGATATTACTAGATTCTCACTTAAAGACCACCAAGTTTAACAAGCAAGGTAGTCATATTAATTACACAGAAATGATCTAACCTAAGAATAAACAAGCAATACATACATTATCAAACTACTCAATCAAGCATCACAACCAATCTCAAACATCACACATAGCTACTGCACTCACAAAGCAACACAATTTGATTTCAATTTAATTTAATTAACCATTATTTAATTGTGTCACAATTATGGCAGAAACTAGGGTTTCATGTTTAATTGCATAACTTGAGTTATGTTGGTCACAAGAATATGAACTAAAATTCTACGGAAAGCTATTGAAGTTTAGAAGACAACCCAATTGGATTTAATTCAATTAAGGTTATTAAACTCCCTATATAAATGTTTTTATCCAGAATGTTGGTTTTCTTGTTTTTGCTACAACTCAAGTTAATTGTATTCAAAAATTAAATCCTTTTAGGGATAGCTAGTATTTCTTATATGTGAGCTAACAAAATTGGTTTGACCTCATTTGGATTAGTAGTGTATCAGAAACAAACAAGTTTAGGTTTTATACCTTCTGTGGCACTTTGATTATCATTATTTATTTATTAACCTAAATGGGGTGAAACCACTTTAGTGAGCTAGATAATTTCATAAGCTTTCCAGAACATTTCCATTTGCTATTTTTAGATTCCTAGATCTCAAGTTATTGGTTTTCAAATTCTAATCATATTTCTGACAGAAGTTTTTATCATTTTAAGTGTTAACAACTAGCTGATTTGATAATTTCATTCTGACTTGACCACAACATCAAATGGATTCAAACCAGTGGCATTGGTTCACTAGTTGATATACTTTTAATAACATTTTAGTTTGATAATTTTGGTTAAACCAATCTCTGGGAAGCATCTCCCAAGTTGGTACCAATATAACCTTTCTGAGTTTTCAGTTAAAACTAACACCTTTGTCATTTTTATTTCAAATGGGAAATATGTCCAACAAGGATCATGGCCTATCTAGGTGAAGATGGCATGTTATACTAGCTACAACATTTTAGTTTTCTATTTTTAGGCCTCTGGATAACATAGAAACTTATGTGGGAAGTGGCTATCCTGTTATTTCATGTGGTGGAGCACACTGATTAGCTAACTTCCTAGAGGTTATCCTTTGCACAGAATTTATTTTGGGGTTCACATCACTTGGTCATGGCATTACTCTAACATACTAACATGACATGCCACTACTAACATCCAAATAAATTTAGATTAATTTCTATGATTGGATCAAAAGGCCTAAGCAGTAATCTGTTTTCAGAAGTTCTGAAAACAGACAGAACATAGATACTTTGCCTCATGTTTCCATTAAGCTAGACTAATTATTTTGGAAATCTAAAAGTTGCATCTGAATCTATGTAATTTGCTCTTTCTAACCATGCAAAGATTTCAAATTTGGTGAGGCAGATTTCTTAGAAAATGCATGCAAAGATAGCTAATCTAAACTGCTTCCAGCACTTAGCAGATTTCACAGAATTTTCAAAACTGGGCGGGAGCTCTGTGGCCGTTGATCCAGGGATCGACGGCTCACAGCCATCACCTAGCTCCCGACGGGAAACAGAGCAAGGAAGAGAGGGACGGCACGGGGAGCGGCCGGGGAGGCACCTGCCGGCGGCGAGAGGCTCGGGGGCGGCTTGGGGGCGACCGTGGTCCTGGGCAGCAGCTGGACGCCGGTGGCGTCGCCGGAGATGGGCTACGGCGGCGACACGGCTTCGGCGGCCGAGCTGCTCAAAGTGGAGCACCGAGCTCCTCTTCGGGCGGCTCCTGGGCGTTGAGGTGGGGGAGAGGGAGTGGTGGAGGTGGTGTGTGCTGAGGGAGAGCCGGGGGTGGCTTTTATAGGCCGGGCGAGCTCGGGCAAAGGGGGGGCACGGGCGTGGCGCGGGCATGCCGCGGGCGGCACGGGAACGTGGCTGGGTCGGCGATGTGCATAGCCGAGGGAGGCACGGGCGCGGTGCCATGCGGGTAGTGGGGTAGCATGGGCCGTGTCGTGGACGGTCGGGTGCGTCTCGGGGGGGTGTGTGTGGCCGGGGTGGTCGCGGTGAAGTGGCGCCCCGCAAGGTGTTTCGACGACTGGTCGGCCGCGTCCCACCGGCGAATGCTGCCAGGGGGGAGGGGCCAGGAGCAAGGAATCTCGAGTTGGGGGAGCATCTAGGAGCAAGGGGCAGCTCCAGGGACATGGTGGTTCTCAGGTTTGGTGCTGGTTGGAACAAGGTGGGCAATGGGGGTGCCATCTCCATGCCATAGGTGTTCTAGGGTTAGTTTAGGTCAGGGGGATGCTTGGGCTTGTCCAGAAGGTGGCAGGGAGTGCTGGGTGGGTGCTGACAGGGGGAACACGCATGGAGCTAGTTTGGGCTGCATTTGAGTATAGGGGTAATAGGGTACCATTTTGCACTATTTGCAACTATTAGGCATCTTAATGCTAAAGAAAAATATGGGGTGGAAGTGTGCAAAATGCTATGGTGATAGGCATTGGTGATGGTGTTCAATTTTGTTTAAGTGGTTACCAAGAATGGTGATCCCATTTTAGGTAAAAGAAGACGTGGGAGTGAAATAATATTTATTATTTTATGTGACCTTTTTATTATAGGTCTTATTATTTCATGTGACACTTAATTTTCTGCTTATTCTTATTTAGCAACCAAACACACAACAATGTATAAATCACAAGCAACATTCACATCACAATCAAGACCACACAATTCAAACCACATGAATTAATCACACCACCAATTCCATAATTCACAATACTATCTTATATAAAAAAAATGATCACACTCAATTATGACAAGATGAGGTTTAAGAAATACCTCAACTCATAATTTAATTGCTTTCAAAAAGGTTTGAGAAAGGAAATAGGTGGGGTAATATATTTCCCACTAGTGTTGTTTTAAAACGGAGTGGAAATCAGAGTTTGTAAAATGGGAGTTGCATATACATGCAAAATATCATGGTTGGCAATAGATAGGAGATAACATATAGATCTCCATATTTTTGGGAACACATAATTTTGGAAATACTTTTACTTTCTCAACTAAAGGGTATTTATTTGTTGCTGAAATCAAACATCATTGAAATAGACTTTGGCCAAATATAAGATTGGAAAAGATATATGGAATCTACTCTTGTCATAACATGAGCACCAAGTTTAATATATTTTACTTGGGCTGGATTCTTGGATTAATATTTACTAGTCAAACAACATAAACAACAAGTCACACAAGGTCAAACAGAACAATATAAAGGAAAACACAATCATTAGTGTAGTAATTTCAAAAAGTTTTTGTTGGTTCTGAATTTTGGGTCTTGTTAATTCTTATTATAAATTTGGGATGTTACAAATCCTTCCCCCTTAAAATAAATCTCGTCCCGAGATTTTGCCCGGGGTACGGGGGAGTACGAGGGCACGGGTTTTGGGCTGTCTATACTTCCGAGGTCGTTACTTCTTCAGTGAGGTTGTCAGGTGAGATATTGACAACTTGATGTTGCGAGGTCGTTCCTGGTCGATAATTTTCTCTGGTGGGTTCAGATCCTAGATGTTAGGGTTGACTTGACGATCGATGCTGATGGATAGTCTTGGTTAGCTGGTTCCAGTTTCTACGGGGCTGAGGCGCAAGGAACTAATTATTACCACGTTCTTGTATACCTATTGCAGGTCTTCCCCCCTTAAAAGGGGTTTTTAATCGGTCTTACTGAAGTTTGTAGCCGGAGTTGACTTGGAGGCATTATCCCTTTTGAGTAGCTTGACGATCTTCGTCTCGGTTGTCACTCCTTGGTGCTTGGGGTCGGTGCAGATATCACTTCCTGATATTGTCGCCTTACGAGGGTTGCAGGAGGGGGCGCGTGGTTTTCAGGGTGCGTCGAGTCTGCGTACTCAACTCTCTCCGGTTTCTAGTTAGAAAAAGGATGCTATAAACGTCTAAATTCATCTGGACTTGCCTGGTGGTTGATGTTGTCCACAACAGGTGCTTACGTTATTTGACTGTCTTGGGTATTCCATTGGTTATTTGTCTTCATGCTTATCCTTCTTTAGCTGAGTAAAAGAGGAACTTCATTGCTGACTTCCTTGGTTCTTGGGCTTCATGAAGCGTTGGTAAGAAGTACAGTCTAGATTAGTGAGCTTCCAGAGGAAATCTAAAAGTCAGTACAAGGACCCTAAAGGTAAGTGGTTTGGTCTTGCTGTTCGACGAGGGTACAAGGGTCGTGTCCTAAGTTAGCCTTAAAAGGGTTAGAGAAAGAGCTTCATGTCAACAGTCGCTGCTCGTGCTTCTTGAATCCTCCTTCGGTGTGATTGGTCAAGGCCAGTTGAACCGGATGATTGCTAGATAGGTAACGTTGACGGTGCTTGCTTCCTGGTTCAATTCCGCGCAGATGGTCTTCAGTGCTGATCGACTTCGGTCTTGATGATGGCGATCTTCTCACTACCAACTATATATATGATTCTTTCTATATCACCTCTCTTTTTGTCAAACTTGCGGTTAGATGAAGTCAGTTAGTACCGTCACAACTGGGGTTAGATGTTAATCTAGAATTTGGTAAGTTGATTCAAAGAGTCAAGGCTTTATGGACCTTAGAAAAAGTTAGTGAAGAACCTTCACACTAGTTGTTTTCCAAACAGGTACTTTTGTCTTTATTGTTTCGATTAGTTGAGCTGGGTTGAACTAGGATTGTTGTTCAGCAGATGACGTCGATGGAGTCCTTTTTTCCTGGGGTAACTTCATGTTGACGATCTTTGAAGTTGGTTTCCTTCGGGCTGGTTGGTGGCAATCTCCCTTGGATGAGTCTTGCGCTTGAGGCTTCATATAATCTTCAGAAAATTCAGCGGCAGGCTAGGGTTCTCATCCATCTTTCTCAAGTTTGCGGTGATAGGTAGGAGTTAGTCGAGGTTTTTCTTTGGATTTATTCCACGGGACAAAATTTGGGTGGGTCACACCTAGCAAGGTTAGTGCAGGGGATTAGGGTGCCACTAACTGCTCATCAAGCGGGTAGGTACATGATCCTCTTTGAAACCCATCATTACCATTGGTCTCTGAGCTCGAGTCTTCATAGCAACTCTTATGCACTCCTTGAGTTCCTCTAGTTACCAATTCTAAATGAGTCTCCTTATGTCCTTGTTTCATGTCAAGGTTTGTGGTCGTAGAAGATTAATTGGTACTATCGTGGACTTGAGTCAGATGTTAACCTAAAGTTAGATACGATAAGTTGGTGTGGTATTCTTGTAATTTCACAAGTTAATTTTTGTGAGGTGGGGGCTCGTGTCTTCACGAGGTTGGCGTACACTTGCAGTTTCCTTCAAGATCTCGACGCACTTGCTCCAGATGGTGCATGAAGTCCATGGTCTAACTTGCCGGTTAGGTGACCAAAATCTCCGGCTATTTGGCTAAGGATCGGGGGTCTTTTGTATCTTGCGGAACTGTCAGATCTTAACGGGAGATGGTTTAGATGAGAGGGAAAACATTTTAGAAAGATTTCCCTTGGCGGGTTTACATCCGCAACAAGGTACAACTATGGCAAAGAGTTAAAAATTGTTTTTTTTTTTTTTTTTTTGTTAGGTGGCAAAAGGAAACTAAACTTTCCTTTTTATCAAAACTCCTTTTCCATCTCACAAACAACACACAAGCAGAGTTCACACAAGCAAGGTGCACACAAGGTACGTCTAGTACCAACGGACGTCTAATACTCGTGGTAGCCGGGGTAACCAAAGTTCCTATCATGAGTTTTTCCTAGGGGTCTTTGTCGAACATTGCTGGTGAAGTCTTCATTTTATCGCCTTAGTCTTCCACTGGAGAAATTGAGGTCGTCGAGTTGCAACTTGAGTAGAATTGTTGATGTTGAGCTGAGGTCTTCGGAGGTTTGTTGCTTTGTTGACATTGACGATCTTGGCATTTGCAAATCAACCATCCTGAGGTTGAATGTTGAGTATTTGTGATGGAAGCTTCTTCTTGTGGGTGCTAACTAATTAGGTCTCACTTGGGTTCATCGTCAAGTATACTCTTGGTTTTGAACGGGTAAGGGATAACAGAAGATTCCTTGGAAAATCTTAAAATAGTGGGGTAAGACGCTGAAATATTTGAGAAGATGAGAAGAGCGAAGCCATTTTTAGGACTTCTCTAGATAAAAATATATTTTGGTAGAAATATATTTTTAACAAAAATATTTGCTTTCCTAACTAACGTCCATGCTAACTAAGGTCTCCTACAGTCAGGATTGCTCTGATACCAAGTCTGTGGGGACCCCGAACTAGCTGTCCGAAATACCCTTGTGCCTACATCAGCGATCCCATGATCAGTGTGTCGCTGAGCACAATCAAACTGGTAATCAAGGAACATCCATAATTACCGAAGGAATATACTTACTTGATTGAAGTCATACTCTTCAATAGGTACTTGCAGCGGAAAATCACCAAACAACGTGGAGCCCAAGTCATTCGCCTTAACCCTACAGGCAACTGACTGGGAAGCGCCCTAGTTCGCATTGACGTCAGTTCCGTCTCCTTCTTCAAGCTGCTCTTCTTTAAAATCTGGCTAAGACAATAGCCAGGGACGAAACCATTATGAGTACAATGGGAATTGTACTCGCAAACTACTCCTCTACTGAGTATGCACCAGTTTTAAGTCGTTTCCTATAGCACTTTTAGTTATTACTCTATCTCTATACCTTTGTTGAAAAAGACCTCTATATCTTTGTTGAATAGAGAAGGATAGACTTTTGTTTAATAAAACTTTGTCTGAAAACTCTATAACTTTGGATGAAGTAAAATAAGAGAAATTTTATAACTTTTCATAAACCTTGTATGTTTTTCAAAACATCTATAGCCTTTGTTAAAGAAAACGAAAAGAAGGCTTTAGATTCTTTTTTTTTTCTTTTCCATAAAACTGTCTTTGTAAAGAGTTTCCTTTTAAAACATTTTTCCTGAAAAATAGCTGTTTGTTAAAATAAGAAGTCCCTTTTTAAAAACGTTTTACCCGGAAAATCACCATTTTGCTTATTTATCCAAAACTCCTCCTTTTTCCCGACCATGTCTCATCATGGTCCAATTATTTCCAACAACTCATACCAGCACATTGGCATAGTTGCATAAAACATCCTTCACATCATTTTCTCTTTCAAATCTCAAACCTTTTTCCAAAACTTGCGCATCTTTGTAAAACTTTGCACATGGTCTAGTAGGGCCTCCCAACTGTCCATATCCGAGGACTCGGCTATTCGAATAGTTTTTACCCTCTGCAGAGGTAGCACGCTTTTCCCACACCCATCCGGTAGCTCATCGTGTCTGCCACGTCCCGCCATACAAGGTGTATGCGAAGTTGAACCACCGGCCATAGCCTTTCCTTTGCTCATGCTAGTATAGGACCCTGCCCTACGAAATTCACCATTCCTTCGACACCTAGTACAGGATCCCCCGTCGAGGAACCTAGATGTAAGGACTCGTAGTTTGGCCCGGCGCGCACGAAGCCCTTCAATCCCTCAATCCATCAGATTGCCGGGACCCAGGTCAGGGGTTAGGTCGCAATGACCATCCCCTCATGCATAACGGAGTCATCTCCGTCGATGAGGTATCCCATACTAATATGAGCAAACTATATGACTACGCCCGTTCCCATATTTGGGTAGATGTGGTCGCACAGATTATCGGCTGGTCGACGTAAGTACTAGGACACAATGTGCATTTTTCATAAACATCACCATTTATCACTTCTCCACTTCCATACCGACCATTCGGCATGTCATCATCAACTAGGTACTTTTAAAAAGGAGTTTAGAATAAACCATAATTTTTCCCATAATGTAGTTTGAAAAGGAATTTTTCCACCCAATACTTCCATATAGGGTGTCAAAGTGATATACTTGTATTTTGGAAAAGGGTTTTCAAAATCATAGCTTTGGTGGCAAAAACCACTTAATTCATTTATGCTCTTTATGTAAATCAAAATAGACGTATATAAATGCAAGCTCAGTGAAGTAGCTTGCCTGTTTTCAGCATAATGTCTCTGGACTTGATACTCTTGATCAAAGAAATAAACTCCGGTGCTTATCCAATAAATCCTTTCCAAAGTTCACTCCGATAGCGTTTGCATCTAGCGTCGTAAAAAGGAAAGAACATAATCAACATACAGTACAACACTCTAACAAACAATCATCAAGCAATTACTAACAAACAACAATCATGATGGAAAACTATTAATTAACAAACAAGTTTGGCAGTCACCTCACTACTCATGTTAAAAGTTATGTTTAAAGTTGTGATGAAGCATCTTTATTCAATTAGGAAATACTTCAGACAAAAGTTAAGTTACCAACTCTTTTCTGTAATTCAAAATATTTTACCACGCTAAAGTGGAGATATTACTAGATTCTCACTTAAAGACCACCAAGTTTAACAAGCAAGGTAGTCATATTAATTACACAGAAATGATCTAACCTAAGAATAAACAAGCAATACATACATTATCAAACTACTCAATCAAGCATCACAACCAATCTCAAACATCACACATAGCTACTGCACTCACAAAGCAACACAATTTGATTTCAATTTAATTTAATTAACCATTATTTAATTGTGTCACAATTATGGCAGAAACTAGGGTTTCATGTTTAATTGCATAACTTGAGTTCTGTTGGTCACAAAAATATGAACTAAAATTCTACGGAAAGCTATTGAAGTTTAGAAGACAACCCAATTGGATTTAATTCAATTAAGGTTATTAAACTCCCTATATAAATGTTTTTATCCAGAATGTTGGTTTTCTTGTTTTTGCTACAACTCAAGTTAATTGTATTCAAAAATTAAATCCTTTTAGGGATAGCTAGTATTTCTTATATGTGAGCTAACAAAATTGGTTTGACCTCATTTGGATTAGTAGTGTATCAGAAACAAACAAGTTTAGGTTTTATACCTTCTGTGGCACTTTGATTATCATTATTTATTTATTAACCTAAATGGGGTGAAACCACTTTAGTGAGCTAGATAATTTCATAAGCTTTCCAGAACATTTCCATTTGCTATTTTTAGATTCCTAGATCTCAAGTTATTGGTTTTCAAATTCTAATCATATTTCTGACAGAAGTTTTTATCATTTTAAGTGTTAACAACTAGCTGATTTGATAATTTCATTCTGACTTGACCACAACATCAAATGGATTCAAACCAGTGGCATTGGGTTCACTAGTTGATATACTTTTAATAACATTTTAGTTTGATAATTTTGGTTAAACCAATCTCTGGGAAGCATCTCCCAAAGTTGGTACCAATATAACCTTTCTGAGTTTTCAGTTAAAACTAACACCTTTGTCATTTTTATTTCAAATGGGAAATATGTCCAACAAGGATCATGGCCTATATCTAGGTGAAGATGGCATGTTATACTAGCTACAACATTTTAGTTTTCTATTTTTAGGCCTCTGGATAACATAGAAACTTATGTGGGAAGTGGCTATCCCTGTTATTTCATGTGGTGGAGCACACTGATTAGCTAACTTCCCTAGAGGTTATCCTTTGCACAGAATTTATTTTGGGGTTCACATCACTTGGTCATGGCATTACTCTAACCATACTAACATGACATGCCACTACTAACATCCAAATAAATTTAGATTAATTTCTATGATTGGATCAAAAGGCCTAAGCAGTAATCTGTTTTCAGAAGTTTCTGAAAACAGACAGAACATAGCTACTTTGCCTCATGTTTCCATCAAGCTAGACTAATTATTTTGGAAATCTAAAAGTTGCATCTGAATCTATGTAATTTGCTCTTTCTAACCATGCAAAGATTTCAAATTTTGGTGAGGCAGATTTCTTAGAAAATGCATGCAAAGATAGCTAATCTAAACTGCTTCCAGCACTTAGCAGATGTCACAGAATTTTCAAAACTGGGCGGGAGTGCTCTGTGGCCGTTGATCCAGGGATCGACGGCTCACAGCCATCACCTAGCTCCCGACGGGAAACAGAGCAAGGAGAGAGAGGGACGGCACGGGGAGCGGCCGGGGAGGCACCTGCCGGCGGCGAGAGGCTCGGGGGCGGCTTGGGGGCGACGGCGTGGTCCTTGGGCAGCAGCTGGACGCCGGTGGCGTCGCCGGAGATGGGCTACGGCGGCGACACGGCTTCGGCGGCCGAGCTGCTCAAAGTGGAGCACCGAGCTCCTCTTCGGGCGGCTCCTGGGCGTTGAGGTGGGGGAGAGGGAGTGGTGGAGGTGGTGTGTGCTGAGGGAGAGCCGGGGGTGGGCTTTTATAGGCCGGGCGAGCTCGGGCAAAGGGGGGGCACGGGCGTGGCGCGGGCATGCCGCGGGCGGCACGGGAACGTGGCGGGGGCGGCGACGTGCGGGGCGAGGGAGGCACGGGCGCGTGCCAGAGGGGTAGAGGGGAGTGTGGCGCGCGTGCTGGCGGTCGGGGCCGGGTCGGGCGCGCTCGGGAGGATGCTGGTCGGGCGGGGTGGTTGTGGTGCAGTGCGTGCACGCAGGGTGTTCGACACTCGGTCGGCCGGCAGAGCACCGCCGATTGCGGGCAGGGGAGGGGGTCCTGGTGCGAGGGGTCGAGTTGGGGAGCATCAGGGTGGCAGGGGGCATCTCCAGGACAAGGTGGGGTGCTGCTTTGCTGCTGGTTTGGGACAAGTGGGCATGGGAGTGGCCATCTCCATGCCATGGCTGCTTAGGGCTAGGTTTTAGGGTAAGGGGATGCCATGAGTTTGTCCAGGGCGTGCAGGGGGTGCTGGAGAGGGTGCTGGACAAGGAGGGAACAAGCCTAGGGCTGGTTTGGGGGCTACCATTTGAGTATAGGGGTATAGGGTACCATTTTGCACTATTTGCAACTATTAGGCATCTTAATGCTAAAGAAAAATATGGGGTGGAAGTGTGCAAAATGCTATGGTGATAGGCATTGGTGATGGTGTTCAATTTTGTTTAAGTGGTTACCAAGAATGGTGATCCCATTTTAGGTAAAAGAAGACGTGGGAGTGAAATAATATTTATTATTTTATGTGACCTTTTTATTATAGGTCTTATTATTTCATGTGACACTTAATTTTCTGCTTATTCTTATTTAGCAACCAAACACACAACAATGTATAAATCACAAGCAACATTCACATCACAATCAAGACCACACAATTCAAACCACATGAATTAATCACACCACCAATTCCATAATTCACAATACTATCTTATATAAAAAAAATGATCACACTCAATTATGACAAGATGAGGTTTAAGAAATACCTCAACTCATAATTTAATTGCTTTCAAAAAGGTTTGAGAAAGGAAATAGGTGGGGTAATATATTTCCCACTAGTGTTGTTTTAAAACGGAGTGGAAATCAGAGTTTGTAAAATGGGAGTTGCATATACATGCAAAATATCATGGTTGGCAATAGATAGGAGATAACATATAGATCTCCATATTTTTGGGAACACATAATTTTGGAAATACTTTTACTTTCTCAACTAAAGGGTATTTTATTTGTTGCTGAAATCAAACATCATTGAAATAGACTTTGGCCAAATATAAGATTGGAAAAGATATATGGAATCTACTCTTGTCATAACATGAGCACCAAGTTTAATATATTTTACTTGGGCTGGATTCTTGGATTAATATTTACTAGTCAAACAACATAAACAACAAGTCACACAAGGTCAAACAGAACAATATAAAGGAAAACACAATCATTAGTGTAGTAATTTCAAAAAGTTTTTGTTGGTTCTGAATTTTGGGTCTTGTTAATTCTTATTATAAATTTGGGATGTTACAAATCCTTCCCCCTTAAAATAAATCTCGTCCCGAGATTTTGCCCGGGGTACGGGGGAGTACGAGGGCACGGGTTTTGGGCTGTCTATACTTCCGAGGTCGTTACTTCTTCAGTGAGGTTGTTAGGTGAGATATTGACAACTTGATGTTGCGAGGTCGTTCCTGGTCGATAATTTCTCTGGTGGGTTCAGATCCTAGATGTTAGGGTTGACTTGACGATCGATGCTGATGGATAGTCTTGGTTAGCTGGTTCCAGTTTCTACGGGGCTGAGGCGCAAGGAACTAATTATTACCACGTTCTTGTATACCTATTGCAGGTCTTCCCCCCTTAAAAGGGGTTTTAATCGGTCTTACTGAAGTTTGTAGCCGGAGTTGACTTGGAGGCATTATCCCTTTTGAGTAGCTTGACGATCTTCGTCTCGGTTGTCACTCCTTGGTGCTTGGGTCGGTGCAGATATCACTTCCTGATATTGTCGCCTTACGAGGGTTGCAGGAGGGGGCACGTGGTTTTCAGGGTGCGTCGAGTCTGCGTACTCAACTCTCTCCGGTTTCTAGTTAGAAAAAGGATGCTATAAACGTCTAAATTCATCTGGACTTGCCTGGTGGTTGATGTTGTCCACAACAGGTGCTTACGTTATTGACTGTCTTGGGTATTCCATTGGTTATTTGTCTTCATGCTTATCCTTCTTTAGCTGAGTAAATAGGAACTTCATTGCTGACTTCCTTGTTCTTGGGCTTCATGAAGCGTTGGTAAGAAGTACAGTCTAGATTAGTGAGCTTCCAGAGGAAATCTAAAAGTCAGTACAAGGACCCTAAGGTAAGTGGTTTGGTCTTGCTGTTCGACGAGGGTACAGGGTCGTGTCCTAAGTTAGCCTTAAAAGGGTTAGAGAAAGAGCTTCATGTCAACAGTCGCTGCTCGTGCTTCTTGAATCCTCCTTCGGTGTGATTGGTCAAGGCCAGTTGAACCGGATGATTGCTAGATAGGTAACGTTGACGGTGCTTGCTTCCTGGTTCAATTCCGCGCAGATGGTCTTCAGTGCTGATCGACTTCGGTCTTGATGATGGCGATCTTCTCACTACCAACTATATATGATTCTTTCTATATCACCTCTCTTTTTGTCAAACTTGCGGTTAGATAAGGCCAGTTAGTACCGTCACAACTGGGGTTAGATGTTAATCTAGAATTTGGTAAGTTGATTCAAAAGTCACGGCTTAATGGACCTTAGAAAAAGTTAGTGAAGAGCCTTCACACTAGTTGTTTTCCAAACAGGTACTTTGTCTTTATTGTTTCGATTAGTTGAGCTGGGTTGAACTAGGATTGTTGTTCGCAGATGACGTCGATGGAGTCCTTTTTCCTGGGGTAACTTCATGTTGACGATCTTTGAAGTTGGTTTCCTTCGGGTGGTTGGTGGCAATCTCCCTTGGATGAGTCTTGCGCTTGAGGCTTCATATAATCTTCAGAAAATTCAGCGGCAGGCTAGGGTTCTCATCCATCTTTCTCAAGTTTGCGGTGATAGGTAGGAGTTAGTCGAGGTTTTTCTTTGGATTTATTCCACGGGACAAAATTTGGGTGGGTCAACCTAGCAAGGTTAGTGCAGGGATTAGGGTGCCACTAACTGCTCGTCAAGCGGGTAGGTACATGATCCTCTTTGAAACCCATCATTACCATTGGTCTCTGAGCTCGAATCTTCATAGCAACTCTTATGCACTCCTTGAGTTCCTCTAGTTACCAATTCTAAATGAGTCTCCTTATGTCCTTGTTTCATGTCAAGGTTTGTGGTCCTAGAAGATTAGTTGGTACTATCGTGGACTTGAGTCAGATGTTAACCTAAAGTTAGATACGATAAGTTGGTGGTATTCTTGTAATTTCACAAGTTAATTTTGTGAGGTGGGGGCTCGTGTCTTCACGAGGTTGGCGTACACTTGCAGTTTCCTTCAAGATCTCGACGCACTTGCTCCAGATGGTGCATGAAGTCCATGGTCTGACTTGCCGGTTAGGTGACCAAAATCTCCGGCTATTTGGCTAAGGATCGGGGGTCTTTTGTATCTTGCGGAACTGTCAGATCTTTAACGGGAGATGGTTTAGATGAGAGGAAAACATTTTAGAAAGATTTCCTTGGCGGGTTTACATCCGCAACAAGGTACAACTATGGCAAGAGTTAAAAATTGTTTTTTTTTTTTTTTGTTAGGTGGCAAAAGGAAACTAACTTTCCTTTTTATCAAACTCCTTTTCCATCTCACAAACAACACACAAGCAGAGTTCACACAAGCAAGGTGCACACAAGGTACGTCTAGTACCAACGGACGTCTAATACTCGTGGTAGCCGGGGTAACCAAAGTTCCTATCATGAGTTTTTCCTAGGGGTCTTTGTCGAACATGCTGGTGAAGTCTTCATTTTATCGCCTTAGTCTTCCACTGGAGAAATTGAGGTCGTCGAGTTGCAACTTGAGTAGAATTGTTGATGTTGAGCTGAGGTCTTCGGAGGTTTGTTGCTTTGTTGACATTGACGATCTTGGCATTTGCAAATCAACCACCTGAGGTTGAATGTTGAGTATGTGATGGAAGCTTCTTCTTGTGGTGCTAACTATTAGGTCTCACTTGGGTTCATCGTCAGTATACTCTTGGTTTTGAATGGGTAAGATAACAGAATTCCTTGGAAAATCTTAAAATAGAGGGGTAAGACGCTGAAATATTTGAGAGATGAGAAGAGCGAAGCCATTTTTAGGACTTCTCTAGATAAAAATATATTTTGGTAGAAATATATTTTAACAAAAAATTTTTTCCTAACTAACGTCCATGCTAACTAAGGTCTCCTACAGTCAGGATTGCTCTGATACCAAGTCTGTGGGGACCCCGGACTAGCTGTCCGAAATACCCTTGTGCCTACATCAGCGATCCCATGATCAGTGTGTCGCTGAGCACAATCAACTGGTAATCAAGGAACATCCATAATTACCGAAGGAATATACTTACTTGATTGAAGTCATACTCTTCATAGGTACTTGCAGCGGAAAATCACCAAACAACGTGGAGCCCAAGTCATTCGCCTTAACCCTACAGGCAACTGACTGGGAAGCGCCCTAGTTCGCATTGACGTCAGTTCCGTCTCCTTCTTCAAGCTGCTCTTCTTTAAAATCTGGCTAAGACAATAGCCAGGGACGAAACCATTATGAGTACAATGGGAATTGTACTCGCAAACTACTCCTCTACTGAGTATGCACCAGTTTTAAGTCGTTTCCTATTAGCACTTTTAGTTATTACTCTATCTCTATACCTTTGTTGAAAAAGACCTCTATATCTTTGTTGAATAGAGAAGGATAGACTTTTGTTTAATAAAACTTTGTCTGAAAACTCTATAACTTTGGTTGAAGTAAATAAGAGAAATTTTATAACTTTTCATAAACCTTGTATGTTTTTCAAACATCTATAGCCTTTGTTAAAGAAACGAAAAGAAGGCTTTAGATTCTTTTTTTTTTCTTTTCCATAAAACTGTCTTTGTAAAGAGTTTCCTTTTAAAACATTTTTCCTGAAAAATAGCTGTTTGTTAAAATAAGAAGTCCCTTTTAAAAACGTTTTACCCGGAAAATCACCATTTTGCTTATTTATCCAAAACTCCTCCTTTTTCCCGACCATGTCTCATCATGGTCCAATTATTTCCAACAACTCATACCAGCACATTGGCATAGTTGCATAAAACATCCTTCACATCATTTTCTCTTTCAAATCTCAAACCTTTTTCCAAAACTTGCACATCTTTGTAAAACTTTGCACATGGTCTAGTAGGGCCTCCCAACTGTCCATATCCGAGGACTCGGCTATTCGAATAGTTTTTTACCCTCTGCAGAGGTAGCACGCTTTTCCCACACCCATCCGGTAGCTCATCGTGTCTGCCACGTCCCGCCATACAAGGTGTATGCGAAGTTGAACCACCGGCCATAGCCTTTCCTTTGCTCATGCTAGTATAGGACCCTGCCCTACGAAATTCACCATTCCTTCGACACCTAGTACAGGATCCCCCGTCGAGGAACCTAGATGTAAGGACTCGTAGTTTTGCCCGGCGAGCACGAAGCCCTTCAATCCCTCAATCCATCAGATTGCCGGGACCCAGGTCAGGGGTTAGGTCGCAATGACCATCCCCTCATGCATAACGGAGTCATCTCCGTCGATGAGGTATCCCATACTAATATGAGCAAACTATATGACTACGCCCGTTCCCATATTTGGGTAGATGTGGTCGCACAGATTATCGGCTGGTCGACGTAAGTACTAGGACACAATGTGCATTTTTCATAAACATCACCATTTATCACTTCTCCACTTCCATACCGACCATTCGGCATGTCATCATCAACTAGGTACTTTTAAAAAGGAGTTTAGAATAAACCATAATTTTTCCCATAATGTAGTTTGAAAAGGAATTTTTCCACCCAATACTTCCATAGGGTGTCAAAGTGATATACTTGTATTTTGGAAAAGGGTTTTCAAAATCATAGCTTTGGTGGCAAAAACCACTTAATTCATTTATGCTCTTTATGTAAATCAAAATAGACGTATATAAATGCAAGCTCAGTGAAGTAGCTTGCCTGTTTTCAGCATAATGTCTCTGGACTTGATACTCTTGATCAAAGAAATAAACTCCGGTGCTTATCCAATAAATCCTTTCCAAAGTTCACTCCGATAGCGTTTGCATCTAGCGTCGTAAAAAGGAAAGAACATAATCAACATACAGTACAACACTCTAACAAACAATCATCAAGCAATTACTAACAAACAACAATCATGATGGAAAACTATTAATTAACAAACAAGTTTGGCAATCACCATCACTACTCATGTTAAAAAGTTGTGTTTAAAGTTGTGATGAAGCATCTTTATTCAATTAGGAAATACTTCAGACAAAAGTTAAGTTACCAACTCTTTTCTGTAATTCAAAATATTTACCACGCTAAAGTGGAGATATTACTAGATTCTCACTTAAAGACCACCAAGTTTAACAAGCAAGGTAGTCATATTAATTACACAGAAATGATCTAACCTAAGAATAAACAAGCAATACATACATTATCAAACTACTCAATCAAGCATCACAACCAATCTCAAACATCACACATAGCTACTGCACTCACAAAGCAACACAATTTGATTTCAATTTAATTTAATTAACCATTATTTAATTGTGTCACAATTATGGCAGAAACTAGGGTTTCATGTTTAATTGCATAACTTGAGTTCTGTTGGTCACAAAAATATGAACTAAAATTCTACGGAAAGCTATTGAAGTTTAGAAGACAACCCAATTGGATTTAATTCAATTAAGGTTATTAAACTCCCTATATAAATGTTTTTATCCAGAATGTTGGTTTTCTTGTTTTTGCTACAACTCAAGTTAATTGTATTCAAAATTAAATCCTTTTAGGGATAGCTAGTATTTCTTATATGTGAGCTAACAAAATTGGTTTGACCTCATTTGGATTAGTAGTGTATCAGAAACAAACAAGTTTAGGTTTTATACCTTCTGTGGCACTTTGATTATCATTATTTATTTATTAACCTAAATGGGGTGAAACCACTTTAGTGAGCTAGATAATTTCATAAGCTTTCCAGAACATTTCCATTTGCTATTTTTAGATTCCTAGATCTCAAGTTATTGGTTTTCAAATTCTAATCATATTTCTGACAGAAGTTTTTATCATTTTAAGTGTTAACAACTAGCTGATTTGATAATTTCATTCTGACTTGACCACAACATCAAATGGATTCAAACCAGTGGCATTGGGTTCACTAGTTGATATACTTTTAATAACATTTTAGTTTGATAATTTTGGTTAAACCAATCTCTGGGAAGCATCTCCCAAAGTTGGTACCAATATAACCTTTCTGAGTTTTCAGTTAAAACTAACACCTTTGTCATTTTTATTTCAAATGGGAAATATGTCCAACAAGGATCATGGCCTATATCTAGGTGAAGATGGCATGTTATACTAGCTACAACATTTAGTTTTCTATTTTTAGGCCTCTGGATAACATAGAAACTTATGTGGGAAGTGGCTATCCCTGTTATTTCATGTGGTGGAGCACACTGATTAGCTAACTTCCCTAGAGGTTATCCTTTGCACAGAATTTATTTTGGGGTTCACATCACTTGGTCATGGCATTACTCTAACCATACTAACATGACATGCCACTACTAACATCCAAATAAATTTAGATTAATTTCTATGATTGGATCAAAAGGCCTAAGCAGTAATCTGTTTTCAGAAGTTTCTGAAAACAGACAGAACATAGCTACTTTGCCTCATGTTTCCATCAAGCTAGACTAATTATTTTGGAAATCTAAAAGTTGCATCTGAATCTATGTAATTTGCTCTTTCTAACCATGCAAAGATTTCAAATTTTGGTGAGGCAGATTTCTTAGAAAATGCATGCAAAGATAGCTAATCTAAACTGCTTCCAGCACTTAGCAGATGTCACAGAATTTTCAAAACTGGGCGGGAGTGCTCTGTGGCCGTTGATCCAGGGATCGACGGCTCACAGCCATCACCTAGCTCCCGACGGGAAACAGAGCAAGGAGAGAGAGGGACGGCACGGGGAGCGGCCGGGGAGGCACCTGCCGGCGGCGAGAGGCTCGGGGGCGGCTTGGGGGCGACGGCGTGGTCCTTGGGCAGCAGCTGGACGCCGGTGGCGTCGCCGGAGATGGGCTACGGCGGCGACACGGCTTCGGCGGCCGAGCTGCTCAAAGTGGAGCACCGAGCTCCTCTTCGGGCGGCTCCTGGGCGTTGAGGTGGGGGAGAGGGAGTGGTGGAGGTGGTGTGTGCTGAGGGAGAGCCGGGGGTGGGCTTTTATAGGCCGGGCGAGCTCGGGCAAAGGGGGGGCACGGGCGTGGCGCGGGGATGCCGCGGGCGGCACGGGAACGTGGCGGGGGCGGCGACGTGCGGGGCGAGGGAGGCACGGGCGCGTGCCAGAGGGGTAGAGGGGAGTGTGGCGCGCGTGCTGGCGGTCGGGGCCGGGTCGGGCGCGCTCGGGAGGATGCTGGTCGGGCGGGGTGGTTGTGGTGCAGTGCGTGCACGCAGGGTGTTCGACACTCGGTCGGCCGGCAGAGCACCGCCGATTGCGGGCAGGGGAGGGGGTCCTGGTGCGAGGGGTCGAGTTGGGAGCATCAGGGTGGCAGGGGGCATCTCCAGGACAAGGTGGGGTGCTGCTTTGCTGCTGGTTGGGACAAGTGGGCATGGGAGTGGCCATCTCCATGCCATGGCTGCTTAGGGCTAGGTTTTAGGGTTAAGGGGATGCCAGGAGTTTGTCCAGGGCGTGCAGGGGGTGCTGGAGAGGGTGTTGGACAAGGAGGGAACAAGCCTAGGGCTGGTTTGGGGGGCTACCATTTGAGTATAGGGGTATAGGGTACCATTTGCACTATTTGCAACTATTAGGCATCTTAATGCTAAAGAAAAATATGGGGTGGAAGTGTGCAAAATGCTATGGTGATAGGCATTGGTGATGGTGTTCAATTTGTTTAAGTGGTTACCAAGAATGGTGATCCCATTTTAGGTAAAGAAGACGTGGGAGTGAATAATATTTATTATTTTATGTGACCTTTTTATTATAGGTCTTATTATTTCATGTGACACTTAATTTTCTGCTTATTCTTATTTAGCAACCAAACACACAACAATGTATAAATCACAAGCAACATTCACATCACAATCAGACCACACAATTCAAACACATGAATTAATCACACCACCAATTCCATAATTCACAATACTATCTTATATAAAAAAATGATCACACTCAAATTATGACAAGATGAGGTTTAAGAAATACCTCAACTCATAATTTAATTGCTTTCAAAAAGGTTTGAGAAAGGAAATAGGTGGGGTAATATATTTCCCACTAGTGTTGTTTTAAAACGGAGTGGAAATCAGAGTTTGTAAAATGGGAGTTGCATATACATGCAAAATATCATGGTTGGCAATTAGATAGGAGATAACATATAGATCTCCATATTTTTGGGAACACATAATTTGGAAATACTTTACTTTCTCAACTAAAGGGTATTTTATTTGTTGCTGAAATCAAACATCATTGAAATAGACTTTGGCCAAATATAAGATTGGAAAAGATATATGGAATCTACTCTTGTCATAACATGAGCACCAAGTTTAATATATTTTACTTGGGCTGGATTCTTGGATTAATATTTACTAGTCAAACAACATAAACAACAAGTCACACAGGTCAAACAGAACAATATAAAGGAAAACACAATCATTAGTGTAGTAATTTCAAAAGTTTTTGTTGGTTCTGAATTTTGGGGTCTTGTTAATTCTTATTATAAATTTGGGATGTTACAAATCCTTCCCCCCTTAAAATAAATCTCGTCCCGAGATTTGCCCGGGGTACGGGGGAGTACGAGGGCACGGGTTTTGGGCTGTCTATACTTCCGAGGTCGTTACTTCTTCAGTGAGGTTGTCAGGTGAGATATTGACAACTTGATGTTGCGAGGTCGTTCCTGGTCGATAATTTTCTCTGGTGGGTTCAGATTCTAGATGTTAGGGTTGACTTGACGATCGATGCTGATGGATAGTCTTGGTTAGCTGGTTCCAGTTTCTACGGGGCTGAGGCGCAAGGAACTAATTATTACCACGTTCTTGTATACTATTGCAGGTCTTCCCCCCTTAAAAGGGGTTTTTAATCGGTCTTACTGAAGTTTGTAGCCGGAGTTGACTTGGAGGCATTATCCCTTTTGAGTAGCTTGACGATCTTCGTCTCGGTTGTCACTCCTTGGTGCTTGGGGTCGGTGCAGATATCACTTCCTGATATTGTCGCCTTACGAGGGTTGCAGGAGGGGGCACGTGGTTTCAGGGTGCGTCGAGTCTGCGTACTCAACTCTCTCCGGTTTCTAGTTAGAAAAAGGATGCTATAAACGTCTAAATTCATCTGGACTTGCCTGGTGGTTGATGTTGTCCACAACAGGTGCTTACGTTATTTGACTGTCTTGGGTATTCCATTGGTTATTTGTCTTCATGCTTATCCTTCTTTAGCTGAGTAAAATAGGAACTTCATTGCTGACTTCCTTGGTTCTTGGGCTTCATGAAGCGTTGGTAAGAAGTACAGTCTAGATTAGTGAGCTTCCAGAGGAATCTAAAAGTCAGTACAAGGACCCTAAAGGTAAGTGGTTGGTCTTGCTGTTCGACGAGGGTACAAGGGTCGTGTCCTAAGTTAGCCTTAAAAGGGTTAGAGAAAGAGCTTCATGTCAACAGTCGCTGCTCGTGCTTCTTGAATCCTCCTTCGGTGTGATTGGTCAAGGCCAGTTGAACCGGATGATTGCTAGATAGGTAACGTTGACGGTGCTTGCTTCCTGGTTCAATTCCGCGCAGATGGTCTTCAGTGCTGATCGACTTCGGTCTTGATGATGGCGATCTTCTCACTACCAACTATATATATGATTCTTTCTATATCACCTCTCTTTTTGTCAAAACTTGCGGTTAGATGAAGTCAGTTAGTACCGTCACAACTGGGGTTAGATGTTAATCTAGAATTTGGTAAGTTGATTCAAAGAGTCAAGGCTTAATGGACCTTAGAAAAAGTTAGTGAAGAGCCTTCACACTAGTTGTTTTCCAAACAGGTACTTTTGTCTTTATTGTTTCGATTAGTTGAGCTGGGTTGAAACTAGGATTGTTGTTCAGCAGATGACGTCGATGGAGTCCTTTTTTCCTGGGGTAACTTCATGTTGACGATCTTTGAAGTTGGTTTCCTTCGGGCTGGTTGGTGGCAATCTCCCTTGGATGAGTCTTGCGCTTGAGGCTTCATATAATCTTCAGAAAATTCAGCGGCAGGCTAGGGTTCTCATCCATCTTTCTCAAGTTTGCGGTGATAGGTAGGAGTTAGTCGAGGTTTTTTCTTTGGATTTATTCCACGGGACAAAATTTGGGTGGGTCACACCTAGCAAGGTTAGTGCAGGGGATTAGGGTGCCACTAACTGCTCATCAAGCGGGTAGGTACATGATCCTCTTTGAAACCCATCATTACCATTGGTCTCTGAGCTCGAGTCTTCATAGCAACTCTTATGCACTCCTTGAGTTCCTCTAGTTACCAATTCTAAATGAGTCTCCTTATGTCCTTGTTTCATGTCAAGGTTTGTGGTCGTAGAAGATTAATTGGTACTATCGTGGACTTGAGTCAGATGTTAACCTAAAGTTAGATACGATAAGTTGGTGTGGTATTCTTGTAATTTCACAAGTTAATTTTTGTGAGGTGGGGGCTCGTGTCTTCACGAGGTTGGCGTACACTTGCAGTTTCCTTCAAGATCTCGACGCACTTGCTCCAGATGGTGCATGAAGTCCATGGTCTGACTTGCCGATTAGGTGACCAAAATCTCCGGCTATTTGGCTAAGGATCGGGGGTCTTTTGTATCTTGCGGAACTGTCAGGTCTTTAACGGGAGATGGTTTAGATGAGAGGGAAAACATTTTAGAAGATTTCCCTTGGCGGGTTTACATCCGCAACAAGGTACAACTATGGCAAAGAGTTAAAAATTGTTTTTTTTTTTTTTTTTTTGTTAGGTGGCAAAAGGAAACTAAACTTTCCTTTTTATCAAAACTCCTTTTCCATCTCACAACAACACACAAGCAGAGTTCACACAAGCAAGGTGCACACAAGGTACGTCTAGTACCAACGGACGTCTAATACTCGTGGTAGCCGGGGTAACCAAGTTCCTATCATGAGTTTTTTCCTAGGGGTCTTTGTCGAACATTGCTGGTGAAGTCTTCATTTTATCGCCTTAGTCTTCCACTGGAGAAATTGAGGTCGTCGAGTTGCAACTTGAGTAGAATTGTTGATGTTGAGCTGAGGTCTTCGGAGGTTTGTTGCTTTGTTGACATTGACGATCTTGGCATTTGCAAATCAACCATCCTGAGGTTGAATGTTGAGTATTTGTGATGGAAGCTTCTTCTTGTGGGTGCTAACTAATTAGGTCTCACTTGGGTTCATCGTCAAGTATACTCTTGGTTTTGAACGGGTAAGGGATAACAGAAGATTCCTTGGAAAATCTTAAAATAGTGGGGTAAGACGCTGAAATATTTGAGAAGATGAGAAGAGCGAAGCCATTTTTAGGACTTCTCTAGATAAAAATATATTTTGGTAGAAATATATTTTTAACAAAAATATTTGCTTTCCTAACTAACGTCCATGCTAACTAAGGTCTCCTACAGTCAGGATTGCTCTGATACCAGTCTGTGGGGACCCCGAACTAGCTGTCCGAAATACCCTTGTGCCTACATCAGCGATCCCATGATCAGTGTGTCGCTGAGCACAATCAAAACTGGTAATCAAGGAACATCCATAATTACCGAAGGAATATACTTACTTGATTGAAGTCATACTCTTCAATAGGTACTTGCAGCGGAAAATCACCAAACAACGTGGAGCCCAAGTCATTCGCCTTAACCCTACAGGCAACTGACTGGGAAGCGCCCTAGTTCGCATTGACGTCAGTTCCGTCTCCTTCTTCAAGCTGCTCTTCTTTAAAATCTGGCTAAGACAATAGCCAGGGACGAAACCATTATGAGTACAATGGGAATTGTACTCGCAAACTACTCCTCTACTGAGTATGCACCAGTTTTAAGTCGTTTCCTATAGCACTTTTAGTTATACTCTATCTCTATACCTTTGTTGAAAAAGACCTCTATATCTTTGTTGAATAGAGAAGGATAGACTTTTGTTTAATAAAACTTTGTCTGAAAACTCTATAACTTTGGTTGAAGTAAAATAAGAGAAATTTTATAACTTTTCATAACCTTGTATGTTTTTCAAAACATCTATAGCCTTTGTTAAAGAAAACGAAAAGAAGGCTTTAGATTCTTTTTTTTTTTTTCTTTTCCATAAAACTGTCTTTGTAAAGAGTTTCCTTTTAAAACATTTTTCCTGAAAAATAGCTGTTTGTTAAAATAAGAAGTCCCTTTTTAAAAACGTTTTACCCGGAAAATCACCATTTTGCTTATTTATCCAAAACTCCTCCTTTTTCCCGACCATGTCTCATCATGGTCCAATTATTTCCAACAACTCATACCAGCACATTGGCATAGTTGCATAAAACATCCTTCACATCATTTTCTCTTTCAAATCTCAAACCTTTTTCCAAAACTTGCACATCTTTGTAAAACTTTGCACATGGTCTAGTAGGGCCTCCCAACTGTCCATATCCGAGGACTCGGCTATTCGAATAGTTTTTACCCTCTGCAGAGGTAGCACGCTTTTCCCACACCCATCCGGTAGCTCATCGTGTCTGCCACGTCCCGCCATACAAGGTGTATGCGAAGTTGAACCACCGGCCATAGCCTTTCCTTTGCTCATGCTAGTATAGGACCCTGCCCTACGAAATTCACCATTCCTTCGACACCTAGTACAGGATCCCCCGTCGAGGAACCTAGATGTAAGGACTCGTAGTTTTGCCCGGCGCGCACGAAGCCCTTCAATCCCTCAATCCATCAGATTGCCGGGACCCAGGTCAGGGGTTAGGTCGCAATGACCATCCCCTCATGCATAACGGAGTCATCTCCGTCGATGAGGTATCCCATACTAATATGAGCAAACTATATGACTACGCCCGTTCCCATATTTGGGTAGATGTGGTCGCACAGATTATCGGCTGGTCGACGTAAGTACTAGGACACAATGTGCATTTTTCATAAACATCACCATTTATCACTTCTCCACTTCCATACCGACCATTCGGCATGTCATCATCAACTAGGTACTTTTAAAAAGGAGTTTAGAATAAACCATAATTTTTCCCATAATGTAGTTTGAAAAGGAATTTTTCCACCCAATACTTCCATATAGGGTGTCAAAGTGATATACTTGTATTTTGGAAAAGGGTTTTCAAAATCATAGCTTTGGTGGCAAAAACCACTTAATTCATTTATGCTCTTTATGTAAATCAAAATAGACGTATATAAATGCAAGCTCAGTGAAGTAGCTTGCCTGTTTTCAGCATAATGTCTCTGGACTTGATACTCTTGATCAAAGAAATAAACTCCGGTGCTTATCCAATAAATCCTTTCCAAAGTTCACTCCGATAGCGTTTGCATCTAGCGTCGTAAAAAGGAAAGAACATAATCAACATACAGTACAACACTCTAACAACAATCATCAAGCAATTACTAACAAACAACAATCATGATGGGAAACTATTAGTTAACAAACAAGTTTGGCAATCACCATCACTACTCATGTTAAAAAGTTGTGTTTAAAGTTGTGATGAAGCATCTTTATTCAATTAGGAAATACTTCAGACAAAAGTTAAGCTACCAACTCTTTTCTGTAATTCAAAATATTTTACCACGCTAAAGTGGAGATATTACTAGATTCTCACTTAAAGACCACCAAGTTTAACAAGCAAGGTAGTCATATTAATTACACAGAAATGATCTAACCTAAGAATAAACAAGCAATACATACATTATCAAACTACTCAATCAAGCATCACAACCAATCTCAAACATCACACATAGCTACTGCACTCACAAAGCAACACAATTTGATTTCAATTTAATTTAATTAACCATTATTTAATTGTGTCACAATTATGGCAGAAACTAGGGTTTCATGTTTAATTGCATAACTTGAGTTCTGTTGGTCACAAAAATATGAACTAAAATTCTACGGAAAGCTATTGAAGTTTAGAAGACAACCCAATTGGATTTAATTCAATTAAGGTTATTAAACTCCCTATATAAATGTTTTTATCCAGAATGTTGGTTTTCTTGTTTTTGCTACAACTCAAGTTAATTGTATTCAAAAATTAAATCCTTTTAGGGATAGCTAGTATTTCTTATATGTGAGCTAACAAAATTGGTTTGACCTCATTTGGATTAGTAGTGTATCAGAAACAAACAAGTTTAGGTTTTATACCTTCTGTGGCACTTTGATTATCATTATTTATTTATTAACCTAAATGGGGTGAAACCACTTTAGTGAGCTAGATAATTTCATAAGCTTTCCAGAACATTTCCATTTGCTATTTTTAGATTCCTAGATCTCAAGTTATTGGTTTTCAAATTCTAATCATATTTCTGACAGAAGTTTTTATCATTTTAAGTGTTAACAACTAGCTGATTTGATAATTTCATTCTGACTTGACCACAACATCAAATGGATTCAAACCAGTGGCATTGGGTTCACTAGTTGATATACTTTTAATAACATTTTAGTTTGATAATTTTGGTTAAACCAATCTCTGGGAAGCATCTCCCAAAGTTGGTACCAATATAACCTTTCTGAGTTTTCAGTTAAAACTAACACCATTGTCATTTTTATTTCAAATGGGAAATATGTCCAACAAGGATCATGGCCTATATCTAGGTGAAGATGGCATGTTATACTAGCTACAACATTTTAGTTTTCTATTTTAGGCCTCTGGATAACATAGAAACTTATGTGGGAAGTGGCTATCCCTGTTATTTCATGTGGTGGAGCACACTGATTAGCTAACTTCCCTAGAGGTTATCCTTTGCACAGAATTTATTTTGGGGTTCACATCACTTGGTCATGGCATTACTCTAACCATACTAACATGACATGCCACTACTAACATCCAAATAAATTTAGATTAATTTCTATGATTGGATCAAAAGGCCTAAGCAGTAATCTGTTTTCAGAAGTTTCTGAAAACAGACAGAACATAGCTACTTTGCCTCATGTTTCCATCAAGCTAGACTAATTATTTTGGAATTCTAAAAGTTGCATCTGAATCTATGTAACTTGCTATTTCTAACCATGCAAAGATTTCAAATTTTGGTGAGGCAGATTTCTTAGAAAATGCATGCAAAGATAGCTAATCTAAACTGCTTCCAGCACTTAGCAGATGTCACAGAATTTTCAAAACTGGGCGGGAGTGCTCTGTGGCCGTTGATCCAGGGATCGACGGCTCACAGCCATCACCTAGCTCCCGACGGGAAACAGAGCAAGGAGAGAGAGGGACGGCACGGGGAGCGGCCGGGGAGGCACCTGCCGGCGGCGAGAGGCTCGGGGGCGGCTTGGGGGCGACGGCGTGGTCCTTGGGCAGCAGCTGGACGCCGGTGGCGTCGCCGGAGATGGGCTACGGCGGCGACACGGCTTCGGCGGCCGAGCTGCTCAAAGTGGAGCACCGAGCTCCTCTTCGGGCGGCTCCTGGGCGTTGAGGTGGGGGAGAGGGAGTGGTGGAGGTGGTGTGTGCTGAGGGAGAGCCGGGGGTGGGCTTTTATAGGCCGGGCGAGCTCGGGCAAAGGGGGGGCACGGGCGTGGCGCGGGCATGCCGCGGGCGGCACGGGAACGTGGCGGGGGCGGCGACGTGCGGGGCGAGGGAGGCACGGGCGCGTGCCAGAGGGGTAGAGGGGAGTGTGGCGCGCGTGCTGGCGGTCGGGGCCGGGTCGGGCGCGCTCGGGAGGATGCTGGTCGGGCGGGGTGGTTGTGGTGCAGTGCGTGCACGCAGGGTGTTCGACACTCGGTCGGCCGGCAGAGCACCGCCGATTGCGGGCAGGGGAGGGGGTCCTGGTGCGAGGGGTCGAGTTGGGGAGCATCAGGGTGGCAGGGGGCATCTCCAGGACAAGGTGGGGTGCTGCTTTGCTGCTGGTTTGGGACAAGTGGGCATGGGAGTGGCCATCTCCATGCCATGGCTGCTTAGGGCTAGGTTTTAGGGTAAGGGGATGCCATGAGTTTGTCCAGGGCGTGCAGGGGGTGCTGGAGAGGGTGCTGGACAAGGAGGGAACAAGCCTAGGGCTGGTTTGGGGGCTACCATTTGAGTATAGGGGTATAGGGTACCATTTTGCACTATTTGCAACTATTAGGCATCTTAATGCTAAAGAAAAATATGAGGTGGAAGTGTGCAAAATGCTGTGGTGATAGGCATTGGTGATGGTGTTCAATTTTGTTTAAGTGGTTACCAAGAATGGTGATCCCATTTTAGGTAAAAGAAAACGTGGGAGTGAAATAATATTTATTATTTTATGTGACCTTTTTATTATAGGTCTTATTATTTCATGTGACACTTAATTTTCTGCTTATTCTTATTTAGCAACCAAACACACAACAATGTATAAATCACAAGCAATATTCACATCACAATCAAGACCACACAATTCAAACCACATGAATTAATCACACCACCAATTCCATAATTCACAATACTATCTTATATAAAAAAAATGATCACACTCAATTATGACAAGATGAGGTTTAAGAAATATCTCAACTCATAATTTAATTGCTTTCAAAAAGGTTTGAGAAAGGAAATAGGTGGGGTAATATATTTCCCACTAGTGTTGTTTTAAAACGGAGTGGAAATCAGAGTTTGTAAAATGGGAGTTGCATATACATGCAAAATATCATGGTTGGCAATAGATAGGAGATAACATATAGATCTCCATATTTTTGGGAACACATAATTTTGGAAATACTTTTACTTTCTCAACTAAAGGGTATTTTATTTGTTGCTGAAATCAAACATCATTGAAATAGACTTTGGCCAAATATAAGATTGGAAAAGATATATGGAATCTACTCTTGTCATAACATGAGCACCAAGTTTAATATATTTTACTTGGGCTGGATTCTTGGATTAATATTTACTAGTCAAACAACATAAACAACAAGTCACACAAGGTCAAACAGAACAATATAAAGGAAAACACAATCATTAGTGTAGTAATTTCAAAAAGTTTTTGTTGGTTCTGAATTTTGGGTCTTGTTAATTCTTATTATAAATTTGGGATGTTACAGCCCACCCGCTTGGCATGGAGATCGTGAGGCGAGAAGGAAAAATCTGGCGGCGGCGCTCTGGGAGGAAAAGGAGAGGAGGAGTAGGGCGAGCCCTAGGACAAGTTTATAGGAGGGGAGGAGGCTCGTACGGCAGTGCATCCATCGGTGCTCTTCCCATCGCTCGGTGGAGAGGTGGTTCGTACTTGATGACGTCAAAAGGTAGAAGAAGGGAGGTGGGTGCTGGGCTGGAAGTAGCCATGGGCTTTTTGGAGAAAAGAAGAGATGGGCCAAATCGAGTTTGCTGCCTGGCCTGAGAAGGAATTAGGGAATTCCCCAATTGAAGAATTGGAAAAGAGAGAAAGAAAAGAGAGAAAAGAAAAGAGGGAAAGAAAACAGAGGGAGAAATTGCAAAAAAATAAAAATATAGGTTTTTGCCGAATAATTTTTTTAAAGCTTTATTTTTATTTGAAATAGCTTTACAAATATTCCCAAATTTATTTTTGGAGTTTGTTTGAAAATTAGAAAAGGAGGGAGGGATTGATTTTTTAACCCGAGGATTAATTTGCAAAACAAAAATAGGTTTGTTAAAATAATATTTTGATTTTATTTTTATTTTTTTATTTTGAAAGATATGCAAGGTAATTGAATGCATGATGCCATGATGATGCAAAAAGAAAATAACAAACAAAACTAATTTTGGGGAAAACCCCGGGACATTACAGCCAGCATCGACATCGGCGGCCGCCTTCGATCGCCTCTCCTTCAGAATCTGCTTGGAGGGCACCGCCAGAGCCTTCCGCGCCGCCGCCTCCAACTGTTTTGTCCTGCGGGAGGACGGCGCCGGCTTGGAGGCTGGCACGGAAGAAGAACTCTCAGAGTCCGGCTCGGAACCGCTGGAGAGGTCCACTACCACGCGCGCGCCACCGCCAACTTGCTCGGTGACATTGAGCCCATGAGACTTACCGCGGGGCGACGAAACTGGAGGCGGAGCGGCGCGCTCGAGGTCTTCGTCCCTGTAGGCTGCCGAATCGGAGTCGGAGCCGGCCGAGGGGACAGGGCTCGTCGCGGCACGGGTGCCATCGTCGTCGTCTCTCCTGCCCTTGCCAGCATCGGCGCCCCCGTCGGACGATTCGGTGGTGTTCCCATGCCTCTCCGCAGGCCTCCTCACGTCAGGGACATCAAGGGCGCCGTCGTCCACTTCCCCCTCGACGGTGGCGTCCGTCTCTTCCTCCCTCTGCTCGTCGGAGCCTTCCGCCTCCAGGATGGCCACCAGTTCCATAGAGAAGGGGCCGCGGACGTCGTCCTCGAAGACGACCTCAAAATCTTCAGCCCGCTGAAGTTCGCAAAGCTGCACGACAAGCCGACTAGGTCAGGCGGCAGGCGGACAAGAAAAATTTGAAGACGGACAAAGAAGCAACGACTAACCTCCGGGGCTCATTCCGAGCGAGTGAACGGCGGAAGCCCAAACTTCCAGTTCGGCCCAATTCTGTCGGTGATGATGTAGTCAGTCCACGCGCGCAGGCTGTCCGGCTTCGACACCTCCATGCTAACCCGGGTGGGATCCCGGGGACCAAAGTAGAAGCACATCTTGTGTGATCGAGTCTGCAGCGGAAATATCCGCCTAGATAGCCACGCCAGGGTCAGATCCCGGGACGTCAAGCCGGCGTCCACCAACTCCTTCAGCCGACCCAACAAGACTGCTTCCAGGGCCTCGTCGACCAAGGGATTCCGGCTCCAGGACTTGTGCACTGGCAGCGAGCTGGAGAAGGCCGGAAGGCCAATCCGATCAATGTCGGAGAGATTCCGGACGTAGAAGTAGGAGCTCTGCCACTTCTTGATGGAATCGGGCAAGTAGATCTTGGGCAGCGGCGTGTTCTTCGCGGAGATGGAGACACTGCCGCAATCCCGCTGCTACCCGGCGGTCGTTTGAGACCGCAAGTAGAAGAACATGCCGAACACCTCCATACAGGGCCAGATTGCCAGATATGCCTCGCACAACGTGACGAAGCATGACAACTGGGTGATGCAGTTGGCTCCCAAATGGTGGGGCTGCAGCCCGTAGAAACGCAAGAACTCCGAGAAGAAGGGGCTCGCCGGAAGCCCCAATCCCCGCTCCAAATGTGTCGAAAAAAGAACGAACTCACCCTGCCTGGGCTTCGGCGAAATCTCCTCTGGAGCGGGGGCGCGGGCTGCCAAGTCGTCCGTCCTCCCCAGGAATCGGCCCCGGCGGAGCCTCCGGATGTCTTGGGAATCTACGCCTGACCCCATCCACGCGCCGGAACACGCCATGGGCGACCTGTTTCCCGTCGGAGTGGAGACAGAGACAAGGACGGCGAGAATGCGGGAGAAGATCGACGAGCACTAACGATCACGAAGAGCAGCGGGGAAGATGAAGCGGGAGTGGGGAACGGTAACCCCGGTCGTTCCCCCCTCTTTCCTCTTTTAAAGCGAGGGCTGGCGAAACCGCCTCCTCTCGTCACGCCACGTGGGGCGCAGACGCGTCACATCCTCCGCAAAAAATCCCGCGAGCGGGCAGTTGCCACAGAAGATCCTGCCCGATGAAGCCGAGACGACGCACCCCGGACCTCGGACAGAGAGCCTCCAGACGGACGAGACGTGGGAGCGTAGCTGACATGAGCCACGATCCGAATCCTCGAGCCAGCCATGCGAGGTCGCCAAGATCTCTAGTTCCGTCTCTGCGCAGCCGAACAAGCCATCGTCAACTTCAACAGCAGGCAGCCAAGACCAAGGGAGCATGTGGGGTTCTTTCCGCACATGATCTTCAACTTCATCCGGCTCCAGCTTCAACCGGCTCCAGCTTCATCCGGCTCCAGCTTCATCTGGCTCTAGCTTCACCCGGCTCCAGTTTCAGCCGGCACTTTCTCCGACTTCAACGTCTCGACCATGACAACCCAGACCAGGGGAAGATCGCGAACTCTTCCCAGCAAGCTAGCCAGACTTCACGATCTCGGAGGCTAGTGTCAGGGAGATTAACCCCGTATACCCCAAAGAAGCTCACTCCTTCAAATTCATTATGCCGGCTGAACGATGCCGCCTGCACTACGCCGTTTAGACTAGGCCACCTGCGTCTACCCGGACGCAGACGTCCGACTGGACTGAAGCCAGACCAACCAACTGACAGTTCCGTACCAATGGGCCAGCCCCGCATAACCGCTCCTGGTGAACAGTACTTCCTGTCGGGCATCCCCTGTACAGAATCATGACAATGAGCTCCAGCCGGCCTTGTACTGTAGCGATGTCATAGGGCAAACTTGTAACTTCCCTGTAACCCAAAACCCTAGCATGCTGCCTATATAAAGCAGGCCAGGGTCCCCTGCAACAGAAGAGACAAGACACACACGAGCAGAGACTCCACCACATTCACGATCATCAGCATCATCTTCCACCTCCAGCCGGCCCAGTAGTTCTAGCCGGCTGCACCACGAAACAGCTCCAGGAGCATCACTTGTAGCCCGATTCCATGATCTAAGCAATAAGAATCAAGAAGAGCAGGACGTAGGGGTGTTACCTCACCACGAGGGCCCTGAACCTTGGTACATCGCGTGTGTTTGCGTGCTTGTTACCCAATCCCGCGCGAGCGCCATTGTCGCCTTGTCCCACACTTCTTTTCCATCGTTGATGGATATGTCGTTGATGCCACCACGACACTGATGGGTCACGTCATCACCAAGCTCAACACGCCAAGGACCGCGCCTTTCCCAGGCGGCTTTGCACACTTTGGTTTTAGGCCAACAGGGACAGACCGCCTGATACTCGGGCGTTGTTTCTTTCTCTCTTTAGGCCATCTATGGTAGCCCTTCCCACCAAGGGGAAGAGGCCTAGGCCAGTATAAATAGCGTGGCTCCGCCACCGTAGCGGAGGATCTTGGATCCGAAACTCTGACCTATCCAAGGTCACACCATTGTAACCTTCACAAGCAATACATCTTAGACAAGCAGGAGTAGGGTTTTACACCATCATGGTGGCCTGAACCTGGGTAAACCGTCGTGTTCCTGCTCTCTTCGCGCACCACCGTGTCGAGAAGATTAGCGCCTAGGCAACTCTCAGCCCCGTGGACGAACAAGGGTACCCGGAGACTCACAACTCCGTCAGATCCCCTTTCTGCCGCAGAATCGGGCGAATTCCCCCTTGTCGAAGTTCGAGCCATTGTCACTGATGATGCTGTGGGGGTACCCAAAGCGGTAGATGATTCCCTTGATGAATGAGATGGCTGTTGGGCCATCCCACTTCTTTGATTGGTTTTGCTTCTATCCACTTCGTGAACTTGTCAATAGCCACTAGCAGATGTGTCATGCCGCTGCTTGCGGTCCTCAGGGGGCCGACCATGTCCAGTCCCCGACGGAAAATGGCCAGGTGATGGGGATTGTCCTCGGTGCTGCAGCCGGCGTGTGCTTCTGGGTTGCGAATCGTTGGCAGTAGTTGCACATGCGGACCAGCTGGTTGGCGTCTTCTAGCACAGTCGGCCAGTAGAAGCCGTGCCTGAATGCCTTGGCGAAGATTGCCCTTGTTGATGCGTGGTGGCCGCACTCCCCTTGGTAGATGTCCCTAAGGATCCGGGTTCCTTCCTCCTGGCTCACGCAGCGCTGAAAGATGCCTGAGATGCTAGGCTTGTAAAGTTCATTGTTGATGATGGTGTACGTGCTACCTCAACGTTTGATTTGCCTGGTAGCCAGTTCATCCTCGGAGAGGTCGTCGTTGGCGAGGTAGGCGAGGAAAGGCTGCATCCATGATGGCACTGCGTTGATGACGAGGACGTTCGTGGCGTCCGGCTGGTCGGCTGCTGGGTTCTGGGAGTCGGCAGACGGGCCGTCCGGCTCTACGTCTTTGGGCATCCAGATGGACTCCGAGCTAGAGCATGGCGTAATGGACGGCTTGCGCATGTGCTCGAGGGCGACGCCGGGTGGGATTTCTTCCCCCAAGGAGCCGATGTGAGCAAGTGTGTCGGCCACATCATTGTTTGTGCGAGGTACGTGGTAGAACTCGCAACCTTCAAAGCACCCGGTAGGAGGCCATGTTGGCGTCCTTGGTGGCCCAATGTCTGGTGATCTGTTGTATCACCAGGTCTGAGTCTCCATAGCAGAGGATCCGCTTGAAGCCCATTGCCTTTGCGAGCTTGAGGCCGTGAGCGAGTGTTGCGTATTCGGCGACATTGTTCAACACCATGAAGTGGATCTGTAGCACATACTCGAGCTTGCAGCCCTTGGGGGAGGTGAGGACGACTCCGGCTCTGAGCCCCAGTATCTTTTGGAGCCGTCGAAGGGCATGAGCCAATGGCGGCCGGAGTTGGGAGGTGGAGGGATGTGCTCCGTCTCTGCCTAGTTGACGAGGAAGTCGGCGAGCACTTGTGATTTGATCGCGGTCCTCCCATCGTAGTCGATGCCGTGTGCTGCCAAGTTGATGGCCCACTTGGCGACCCTACCGATGGCGTCCTTGTTACCAATGATTTCCGATGGGGGAGCCTCGCTCACTACCTTGAACGGGTGCTCTTGAAAATAGTGTTTTAGCTTCTTTGCCGCCATGTACACGCCATATATGAGCTTCTGGTAGTGTGGGTAATGCTGCTTCGACTACGAAAGCACCTCGCTGAGGTAGTATACGGGCAACAACACCGATTGCTGCTTGTCGGCTTCCTCCCGCTCCACCATGAGGACGACGCTGACGACCCTGTTTATGGCGGTGATGTATAGGAGCATGGGCTCATTCGGAGTCGGAGGCGCCAGGATGGGTGTGGTAGTAAGCGCGCGCTTGAGGTTGATGAAGGCGGAGTCGACAACTTCACTCCATGCGAACTTGTCCGTATTCTTCAACAGATGGTAAAGCGGGAGGGCCATTTCGCTGAGCCGGCTAATGAACCGGCTCAAGGATGCCCGGCAGCCAGCGAACTTTTGGATGTCCCTGACACTCCTTGGCCGCTACATGTTGTCGATGGCGGTGATCTTCTCCGGGTTGGCCTCAACCCCTCTTGCTGAGATGAGGAAGCTGAGTAGCTGGCCATCCGGCACGCTGAATACACAATTCTCTGGATTGAGCTTCATTTGGAAGCGGCGCAAGTTGTCGAACGTCTCCTTGAGGACATCGAGGAGGGTGCGCTTTTCCTTGGTCTTGATGATGATAATGTCGACGTAGGCGTGGACGTTCCTGCCGATCTGATCGTGCAGGCATTTCTGCATGCATCTTTGATATGTAGCCCCCGCGTTCTTTAGGCCGAATGGCATGGTGGTCTAGCAATAGGCTCCATATGGAGTAATGAAGGCGGTCTTGATCTGATCAGCCGGATTCAGCTTTATCTGGTGGTAGCCAGGGTAGTGTCGAGGAAGGACAGCAAATCGCAGCCGGCCGTAGGCCTTGTTAAGGCTGGTGTAGTCAATACACATTCGCCACTTCCCATTCTTGAGGACCAAGACTAGGTTAGCCAGCCAATCCGGGTGGAAAACTTCCATGATGAAGCCGGCTGCGAGAAGCCGGGCTATTTCTTGTCCTATTATCTTCCTTAATTCTTTCTTCTGCAAAGCAACGTAGAGACTGCTTGACCGGTTTTGCGTCAGGCCGGATGTGTGAAGAGTGCTCGGGGAACTCCATCGGGACACCCGTCATATCTCGTGGAGACCACGCAAAAATGTCCTGATTCTCACGGAGGAAGTCGACGAGTTCTCTTTCCTATTTGGGGCTAAGGTTAGGCCCCAAGGTGACGAACTTGGAGCGGTCGTTGTCTTCGAAGAAAACTTTCTTCATGTCGCATGACGACTGAAAGCTAGCTTCTCCAGCCGGCTTTGCCGACTCAACCACTTCTGGCTGCTCCTCGCTGATCTTGCGCTTGATTTGGCGCATCTCCTCGTTGCACACGAGGATCTCAGCCATCTTCGTGCTATCTGAGGCGCAGACGATGGAGCGCTTGTAGTCTCCGGCAATGGTGATGACTCTGTGGGGACCCGGCATCTTCATTTTCACGTAGGCGTAGTGCGGCACCGCCATGAACTTGGCAAACGCGGGTCGCCCGAGGATGGCGTGATAGGCGCTACTATGGTTGACCACCTCGAATGTGACGGTTTCACGACGGTAGTTGTCCTTGGACCTCAACAGAATGTCCAGCCGGACTTGTCCCATGGAGGAGCCGGTGTAGCCGGGCACTATGCCGTGGAAGAGCGTCCGACTCGGCATCAGGCTGGACTCAGCGACGCCCAGCTTCTCTAAGGTGTCGCAGTAGAGTATGTTGGTGCTGCTGCCCCCATCGATGAGGATGCGTGAGAAGGTGCATGTGAGCTTGGGGGAGATAATCATGGGCTCCAGGACTAGGGCGTAGCCACCCGGGTTAGGCATGATGTCTGGGTGGTTGCTGCGGTCCCACGTTATGGCCTCCTCCGACCAGTTGAGGTACTGGGGGACCACGGCGTTCACCTCCTTGTACCGCTCCCGCCGGCTTCGCTTGTTGTCGCGCTCACTGGTGAAGACGATGTAGGCGGCATCCGGGTACTGGTAGTCGTTCCGGTTGCCGGCTGGAGGAGGTGGCAGGCGGCGTTGATCATCATGATGTCGATCATCATGGTGTCTGTTATCGCGACGCCTATCGTCGTGTTGTCTGTCGTCGCGTCCGGCTTTGATCGCATGGAGGGGAGGCGGAGGCAGCAGAGCTTGCCGGTCGTATCGTGCAGGCGACCTCGGACAGTCGAGGCGACATTCCCTGACGGTGTTGGCAGCCAGCCTGTCGCCATGGTTTCTGCAAGGCTTGTCGAGTAGCGACTCGTAGTTGTTCCTTGTTCTTATCGAACGCATGTCGGAGCTTGTCCTGAGACGGCGGTTGTCAAAGCCATTCATCGGCTTTCCCTCGGTTGTGGCAACGACCTTGGATTCATACCAATCATAGGTGTAGGCCTTGCGCTTGCCATGAGAGTCGTGGTCGCACCTTGACAACTTTCCACCGTCTTGCGGGTCAGCTTGGTCTTTGCGCGCAGTCAGATTGTTAGTGGCGACCCTGCCAGCTGCATCGAGCTGGATTGGCTGCTTCATCACCGAGTCGGCCGTGGAGCATTTGTCCGCGATGACCATCACCTTGGCCATGGTCTTCGGATTGGCTCGCATGAGCTTGTGCATGAGTAACGTCCGGTCTCGGCATCCATGGGCAAAGTACTGGATGGCCTATGACTCCTGGATTCCTTCACAGGAGTCGCATAGGCTGGTCCAGCGGGTGAGGTAGTCACAGTCCGACTCGCCCTCGTTTTGCATACATAGGGATAGCTGTTGCGTGTTGCCTAGCCGCAGGTAGGTGTCGGTGAAGTTTCGATTGAAGACCTCTTTGAAATCCAGCAAGCTATTGACGCTCTCGTTGGGGAGGCTGTTTAGCCAAGTCATGGACAATCCCTAGACAATGAATGGGATGTAGCGCACGGCAACTCGCTTGTTGCCGCCTGTGATTCTGACTGCGGTAACGTAGTCGGCCAGCCAGTCCTCCGACTTGGTAGAGCCGTTGTACTTGGGCGTTTCTCGTGGGAGCGTGAATCCCTTTGGGAATGGCTCTGTCCTGATGCGAGGACCGAAGCACTTGTGTCTGGCTATGACTTTTTATTCGATGGCGCGTGAAGCGATCAACGACTTGCTGAGATGGCTGGCGTCATCGCCGACTTTGGGTCCCAGTGGCCCCAGGGGCTGGTCGATGGTGACATTGGTGCCGAGGGGGTCCTTGACGTTGACGCCGGCTTGAGGGTTGGGCTCGTCGTCCCGACCACGCCCTGCAGCCGGTTCCCGGTCGCAGCTTCGGGGGTGCGAGTTCACGCTCTTCTCGCGATGGCCTCCCAGCTGCTTGCTCTTCGGCGGGTTGTGGTTCGTGGAGGATGCCTCGTGTCCCTGCTTGGACTAGTCAGCTGTGTTGTAGCTGGGAGGCGAGTTGTGGGGCGCCAAGGCCCTGCTTCCATCTGGCTCGGTTTCCACTTGTTGCCAGTTGGCGGTGGCGATGAGCTCCTGGACCCGGCGCATTTGTTGTCGTAGCTCTCCGCCTTGCAGGTGAGGGAGCTCAGCGGCTGCTGCTTCCGCAGCCTTCATATTCTGGACGGGACAACTATACGTTAGCTGGATGAAGGCTGGCCCCTCGGGCGGATGAACCGCGCGGTCCATGGAGTCGCCAAGGTTGCCTCCTGGACGCCTGATCTCGTCCAGCTTGTCCGTGTGGCTCCTGGCCGGCTCGAAACCTTGGACGGTGTTGAACTCATGCATCGTGGCGTCTAGTTGGCGCCGTGTGGAAGCAAGGTTCAGCGCCTTGTCGTACATGCGCTTGTGCAGGTCCTCCAACTCGGCTGCCGTAGTGGATGGATCTGCACCTGGCTGGATGGGGGTGCAGAGCGTCTGGTACTCTGCCTCGATGTCAATGCCGGCCTGGAGTTCGGAGGGTCCTCCGGCTTCATGGGTTGCTTCGGTAGCACCACTGGCTGCGGCTGAGTGCTTGACCACGTGGACTTCCGCATAGACGCAGGGCTCGAGGTCGTCGCTATCGGCGTCGTCGGAGTTGCAGTAGCCGAGGGGTGCATGGTTTAGCTGGTGCTGGCATCAGAGATCGAGGGAGCCAAGCACAAGAATATCTCGACCGGGTACTCCTTGGCGGCGACGGCAACGTAGAAGGGGAAGTCGCCGAAGGAGATGACGGTGCCGTCGTCGGTGAAGCCCATGTCCACGAAGCACACAGTGTTATCGACGACACAGTGGACGAAGCCTATGGTGAGCACGAGGCCAAAGACGACACGCTGGTTGTCGTTGGAACCGCTCGTCGCGAGCCCCACGGTGGGTGCCAAATGTCATGGTGGGAGGCACGGCATATCCATCGGAGATGGAGAAGTTGTGAAGCTCGGCGCCGATGGCGCTCGCACGGGATTAGGCACAAGCACGGCAAACACACGCGATGTACCCAGGTTCAACACCCCTACGTGTTGCATTGTTCTTGTCTATTGCTTGATCACAAGAGTTCGGGTTACAGAATGCTCCTGGAGCTATGTTGGAGAGGTGACCGCCTGCTCGGGTCAGCCGGCTGGAGGAGGAAGAACGGTGGTGACTTGTGCGTGTGTAAGATGCCCCTCGCAGGAGGCTCTAGCTCACCTTATAAAGGCAGCGAGCTAGGTTTTAAGGTTTCACAAGGAGATTACGCAACTAGCCCTATTACATCAGCTATGACGCACCAAGTGACGTGGGCCGGCTCCAGCTGGATCATCATGACATGTAGGCGTAACGGCCGACCGGGAGTACTGTTCACCCATGCCGGCCGCTTAGAGGCTGGCCCACATGTACGGTCTTGTCGGTTGTTAGACTTGGTCGGGTCCGGCTGCCTTGCAGTTGGCCTTATCCGGGTACTTCCGTGTAGCCGGCAAGGGTTAGGTCTTCATACTTGCAAGCGGCAGCTTTCGCCTAGCCGGCTTGGGCATTGATGGTTCTTGGGCTTTGCTTATTTGGCTTGGCCTTGGTTCTTGGTGTTTTGAGGGTACCTGGGGGTCATTCCCCAACACCAGGCATCACAAGCAGCGTGAAGATAAAAGTCCGAAGATGCCCTGCCATGTGTCACGCGTTGGCCCAGGCAGTTCTTTGGCCCCCTGCTGTTTCGGCCCCAACGTTTGGGCCTATGCGCAACAGGGGTCCGGGGGCTACCATCGGCCTGCCCGGCACAAGGCACCGCCGCCTACTGCCTTTGGCCCACTAAGGTGACACGCAGCGTTCCAAGTGGTGCGGCCCAACGACCAAGTGGGGCAGCAAGCATCCCGCAGCGCACAAGTCAACAACGAAAAACCAACAAAGGAAACAGGTGCCAGAACACAAAAGGAAGCTGCAAACAGGACCAGCCTCCTCGAAATCTACCACGACACAAGTTCAGCATACAAGGAAAGCTCAAGCACAACATAGATACACAAAGGAAGCGCCCCGCGCGCGGCTAAGCAATTATCCTCGTAGAGGAGGAACAGGGCCTGCAGAGTCCTCCTCATCAGAGCTGGTCCCGTCGGAGGTCCCCTCGTCGATCTCTTCCTTTCCAGCATTCTCCTCGCCTTCACCAGCAGCGGGGTTAGCAGGACGCTGGTCCGCGTCAACAATGGCCAGGAGGTGGCTCTGCAGCATAGCGGCGAGCTCAAGGCGACTCTCCTTGGGCGTGATGGGCTGCATCACGGCGGTGAAGTCGAAGTTCTCGTCGGCGACAAAGAGATTGGAGAAGATGCGGGTCACGCACTTGGTGAGTAGGTCGCGGCATTCCTCGTCGACAAGGGTACGGACCCCCACCTCGGCCTGCTCCAGCGCGTCCACAAGCTTGGTGAAGAAGTGGATGAAGCTCCCAGCCTCATCGTTGGCGATGATATGTGGGCGTTGTCGACCCCATCCACGCCGAGACTAGAGACGGTGATGCTGGCACGTTTCGCCAGCTCGGAACATCTGTGCGCGTTCCTGCTTCAGCGCCAGCGCGTGGGCGGCTTCATCCCACACCTCGGCGAGTTGCTCCTCCACGGGAGCCACCAGTTTGGTGAGGTCCTCCAACTCCTTGGTCCCTCTCCTCATCAATCACGACGCGGGCGGCGGCGAGCCGTTCCTCCAGCACCCGGATCTGCTTCTCGAGCTCAGCCTTACGCTCAACAAAGCGCGCCTCCTGGAACTTGAGCTTCTCGTGGAGCTCGTCGCGGGCTGTCTGGATCGCACTGGCGGCCATGTCGTCGGCCGTCTTCTGCAGATCCCTTTCTCTATCTTCGAGGGCCTGTTTGGAGGCGGCGACCTTGAGGTTGTGAGCATCCTCGGCGTCCTTTATCGCCCGCTCCCGCTCGTTCGCCTGGACTTCGAGAGTATCTAGGAGGAAGCACTCCGCCCCCAGCTCGTTCTCGCGGAGGGCGACAACCTCCTCGCATGTGACTGCGGCCGCGTCCCGCGCCGCCAACTCTGCCTCCCTCGCCGCCAACCCCTCCTCCTGGAGCAGGGCTGCAGCCTCGCGACTAGCGATGGCCTCTTATCGAGACGGGAGCGTCGCCTCGAGCGCGTTCAGCCTGGCCTCCCGCGTTGAGCTCCTCGTGGATCGTCGCCATCTGGATGCGCTCCTCGGCCTCTTTGGACGTACTCGCGGCTGCGCGCAAGGCCTCCTCGCGGAGACTCTGAATTGCCTCGCACTCCTCGGCAAGCACTTTTTCCTGCTGCGCCAACGCAGCACCAACCGCATCACCCGTAAGGACAGCTCGCGGAGGTAGCCCCTGCTGCTGCCGACGGCCCACAGCGTCCGGTCTACATCAACGGATCAACCTCCTCGCCAACCCCCTCTCAGTGGTAGGCGGAGGAGAGGGCTCCTTTGCCATCGGTGCATCTGCGCCAACCCCCCTTGCCGTTGCGGGGGAAGAAACCTGCGGGGTGGCTGGCGGAGCCTCAGCCCCCCTCGCCCATCACAACGTCAGCCGAAGAAGGCGTTGCACCTACAACCCCCGCAGACGCGGCCTCACCACCCTCCGGCTCCGCCGCGCTCGGCGACACCGCTGCGCGGGGAGTAATCACAAAATTGCTTCCCCGCTCTTCCTCGCCAGTGGCAATTGACTAACAGCGGGCCGTGGGGCCCACCTCCGCATCCACGGCGTCGCTCGCTGGTGTCGCCGCGGGAATCACTACCGCCTCTTCCTCGACGGGACTGCTTGGCGCCCCCGCACCCGCGTTCTCCTCCATCCTCGCCTGTGGTACAGCAACGGACGGTGTCGCGAGGCCCGTAGCGTTTGGGGCCTCGCGGCACACTCCTTCGACGGGCAGCGCCCCCATCGACGGAGATGTTGTCGGAGTGGCAGCCGACAAGCGTGCAGCCGGCCTCGATGATGTGGAGGGCCCGGATCCCCTCTTCTTCTTCGGGACGGGCATGTTCTCCTCCCTACAGCACGGTAAAATAGTTAAGCTTAAGATGTACAAGCACAAGCAAAGGTTTGGAGCCTTACTCGCTGCGGCCGATCCACTCCCGCTCGAGGAAGAACAGCAGGGCGCTAGCACCGCTTGACGAGGCGCCTCCGTGAGGCCGGGGCGCCCCCGAGGATCTCGCCGAGGCAACGGAGCCCAATCCTCCGTGCGGCATGCTCGTCTCCCCCTCGATGGCCTCCTTACTGTCGTCCTAGCCACTGGATGACCAGGGACGGAACCAGGATTAGTATACAAGGGGGGCCAAATACATATTAAATAGGTTGGAGGGGGCCATATAGCTAAATCTGGCTAATTTAGGGCCCAAATTCACACATTAGGTAGGTAATTTTAACAAAAAAATCCATCATGGGGGGAGCCATGGCCCCAGCCAGCACCCCCTGGTTCCGTCCCTGTGGATGACACCACCGTGGTGCTCCTCCTCCTCGATTGTGGTGCCGCTTCCTCCCCCGTGCGGTCATCCTCCAGTACATCCTCCAGGCCCCCGTCGTCGGGGGCCATCTGGTCCCCTTCCTCCTCCGGCATGGGCAAGGGAAGGAAGGGATTCTCCTCGCACGGATCTGTGCCATCCGAGAGCAAGCCCCACTAGTCGAAGCGGGGCATGCAGTCCACCACGGCGGCAGCGCCCTCCGAACGGTAGAGGGGCGTGCTTGAGGAAGGAGCACCCGCCATGTTAACTCCTCCAAAGAGGGCTGCCACCGCGTCCTCCACGGCCTCATTCTCCATGGGTGCGTGATAGAGGTGCATCGGATCCCCTCGCCGACGAATTCCCACATCCGGCGGGTGTGTGCCTGCAAGGGAGCAATACGCTGATGAAGGAACTCATGGGCAATGGCTTGCCTGCTCAGATTGATATGGCGCAGGGCCTCCATCCTGTCCTTGAACGGCCGGAGCGCGGCCATACGCCCATCAAATGCCTTCCGCTCCCTGCCGGAGTGCCTCACCGGCGGAGCAGTTGGGACCTCGAACAAGGGGTGGGCGTGAGCACATCCACGGACACCCACCGAACCCGGAAGTCCTCCACCTTCTTGGCCACCACAGCACGGACAAAGCTGGTGCCATAATTATCGCCGACACGGAAGAAGACTCTCCCGGTGGCCTCCTATAACGCCCCGGGATCGGTACTATGTAGATTTGAGTGTTCCCGCCAAATTCGCATAATAACGATCCTAGGACACACACCAAGAATAATGTGCACGCCGCAACACACACGATTATGCGGGTGGAATTGTGATAACATTACAAAGTTCTCGATGGAACCCACAAAAGAACATATATACAACAACGACTCACCGAGTCAAGAGCAAAAGATACAATACAAAGATCCAAATAACAACGGAAGCAAAATAGTATCGGACTACGGATAAGAATACAAATGTGGACTAAGAGTCCTGAAGATAAACGAAGGCACCATATCCCTGCCCAGGCCAAGCCGGAGGGATTCTCAAGCTAACGTCGTCAGACTTCAAAATCTCTCGGCTGCATTGGAATAGCAGCCCCGAAGGGGTCAGTACTATAAACAGTATTGGCAAGGAATACTCACAAGATATCAAAACTTGAATTCCGGGGGAAAGGGTTAGCGGTTGAAGCGGAGGCAAGCAACACTAACAACTTGTAGAGACACGCTACAACATTCGTCTAATAGAGAGAAGGTAAGAGAGCGCAAAGGAACCAACTAAACTACTCACCAAGCATAACCCAGCCGAATGTTACTCCTCGATCAACCCACGTGGAACAACCCTAAGGCACTCACACAGTTGGCAAATTTTATAGGTTATTATTAAAAGTAATTCTTTCTTACCAATCAAGTTATTATCACTAGGTGCAATTTGTCTATGATCTTGTTAGCCAGCATCATCACCAAGTCATCCATAACCGAGGACACGGCTTATCGAAAAGATTTAACCCTGCATGGGTGCAAAAATGTGGCCACACATTCTTCAACCCTTCGCGCCATGCTATTAGCACACTTCCGGGGTATGCTGGCAGGGTATCCGACACTACACTTTCCTTCACTACCACACAAGTCCAGGGAACCACCTAGATAGGTCTTGCCCGCATCGAAAGTCCGGCCAAAGCTCCGTGGCGGACCTAGCCATTGTGAGAGCGGCTTCGGGAGGATCACTCATACGATTGCCCTCCATCCACATGCGATAAACGCACGATCCGCAAGCCCTACCGTAAGTAACCATCATGTATAAGTCCCGGAGGCGTCCCATCCATACCTGCATCACAAATAAATAAAGCGTCGCGCAAATGGAAACACCCGAACTACTTCTGGCGCCCTGGACAAGGCTGTAGATCCGGCACTAGGTCGAGGGGAGTCCCATTTCCTCCCACGTGTGGGTAGTGCACTCAGTCTTGGATCAGAAGACAAGAACTCGGGTCCTAGGCAACACTAGCAGAACAAAACACCATGATTGGCCTTCTGCCGGTGCCTTATCTTTGTTAATTATATCTCATCGCCAAACATTAAAGATTAACATGTGAGTTAAACCCAACTATCATATTACCGCATAACTAGAACAAGACTCGAGCAAAACAAACCTAAGCATGCGCTATGACTCGCAAAGGCCAACAAGGTAAATAAACAACAGCTTAATAGGATGTGGAGGTGTGGCTATATCATGGCTGCCAGGTAAACATGCAAAAAGGATCGGGACACAAGCATCGTAACATAGGACTAGCAAGGAACAAAAGATAGATGACGGAAAAACAAGCAAAGATAGCGAGGGAGTATTGCTTGCCTGCAATCCCGTATAGGTAGCAGAACCTGTCGTTGCTCAAATGAACTCAACGTCCTATTCCCGAAGAAGCAACGAACACTGGAAGGCGCATAAATGCATTTTACTACTATGGCAAAGAAGCGGCATGTTGGTGACACGAATGCATGACAAATTAAAGGTGATCCAATTTTTATTCCCTAATCCATGGCAAATCATTTTTAATGGGATCGGTGCACAATATAAATGCACCGGACAAAATCCCATAATTTAATTTCGTTGATTTAATTCGACTAAATGGATAAAGGTAAGTTGTTAATTAATTATGCGTGATTTTATAAGATACGCATATAGGGTATAGGGTTAGGGTCGGGGTCACACATCGGATCAGGGGTCTTAGGATTCTGAGCGGAAGTAGTCGACGTCGCCGAAGTAGTCGAAGTAGTCGTTCCGTAGTCGACATCGTGGAAGTAGTCGTACTCGGATCGTTGTTGTGTCGGACCTTGGCGTTCCAGCTTTGGGGTTGACGGGTTTCACGGTGGTTAACGATGCACCACGGCAATGGATCTTCACGGACACGCACGAAAGCGTCCGACACAAAGCAAACACAGAGAACTCGACGGATTCCGGTGTCAGGGTACCTGGTCTTCAGTCTTCACGATGCGCACGAAGGCGGTCGACACAAAACGGACACAGAGGCAATGGACAAGGCAACACAACCACACGGAGGCGAAGAACGACACGGCAGTGGGAAAGTGCACCGGGTTTTCTTACGGGAATTTCGTCGAACACTTGGTGGGCACCAGAGACGTACATGGAGGGGAGCGACCGGAGGCGGAGGAAGAAGGTGGTCGGCGGGACGGGGACGTGCCGAGGCTGAGGGGAGCCGCGAGAGGAGATGACCGAGGTCGTGGAGGTTGGGGGGTCAAGCTCGGGACGGAGGAGCTCGAGGTGCTCTGGCACGGGCGGCGGCTCGGGCTGGTTGCGGGAAGGAGAGCCGGCGCGGGGAAGGAGAAGGGGAGGAGGAGGAGCGGGCCGGTAGAGGAGCAGGAGGCGGCCGAGCTGGAGGCGATGGTGACGGGTCGAGCTGGAGGAGGTGCGGCCAGGCACGGGAGAAGGCGGTGGCGGCCATGGCGCGGAGGCAAGGTTGGCCGGGGAAGGTAGGCGCGAGGGACGCCGGCGTGCAGGCGCGGAACGACGGCGGCGCCGTGGCTGGGTGGAGGGGAGGAGAGGTAGAGGAGGAAGGTAGGAGCTCGGGAGCGAGGTGAGGGAGAGCTCGGGTGGAGGTGCGGGTTGATGGGGAAGAAGAGAGCACGGGAGAAGAGAAAAGAAAAGAAGAAAAGGAGAGAGAAAGAAAAAGGAAGAAAATAAAGGGTGGGGGAAAAGAAAAGGAAAAAGGAGGTGGCAGGACCTGTTTGTGAAAAAGAGAAAGAGGGAGAGGGTGGCTGCAAGGTGCAGGGTGGGAAAGGAAAACAGCCAGGGGGAAACCTTAGGGTCGGAGGTTAGGTCGGCTTTGGGCCGGTTTGGGCTACTCTCTCGCGCACTCGAACTTTTATTTTCTTTTGAAAATTAATTTGGTAATTTAATTTTTGAAAACAAAGATGCCATGATGCTGATGTCATGATGCAAAAACAAAATAACAGGCATTTTCTAATTTGGGGAAAAACCCCGGGACATTACAACCGACACCACTAACAAAGGGATCTCACCCCGAGATCCACGCTACCATCGGGGAAGAGAGAAGAGCAGGGTTGAACTATCGAATCTTCTTGCACGATGTTGATCTTCTCGACCCCACTAACAAGAGGTTCTTGCTCACGTCGATGGCGATGACCGTCTGTCGAGATCCTTTCGAAGGTCGAACGTATTAGGTAGAAGGAAAGAGATCGTCCACCCACGGAGATGCTATAACCGGAAGATAGATAAGAGAGAAGATATAAAACAGATAAGATAAGAGGAGGAATAGAATAGAGGTAAGGAATAAACAAGAGTCCTAATGAGATATTTCCAAATAATTTTTAGTAAAAAAATAATTTGAACACTCTACAAACATCGAACATTAGCTAGGGTATCCTACAGGCAGAGCGGACCCGCGGGGTATCGAAAAACCAGAGCTCTGATACCACATTGTAACGCCCCGGGATCGGTACTATGTAGATTTGAGCGTTCCCGCCAAATCCGCATAATAACGATCCTAGGACGCCCACCAAGCATGACGTGCATGTCGCAACACACACGTTATGCGGGTGGAATTGTGATAGCATTACAAAGTTCTCGATGGAACCCACAAAAAAACATATATATAACAATGACTCACCGAGTCAAGAGCAAAAGATACAATACAAAGATCCAAATAACAACGGAAGCGAAATAGTGTCCGACTACGGATAACAATACATATGTGGACTAAGAGTCCTGAAGATAAATGAAGGCATCATATCCCTGCCTAGGCCAAGCTGGAGGGATTCCCAAGCTAACGTTGTCAGACTTCAAAACCTGTCGGCTGCATTGGAATAGCAGCCCCGAAGTGGTCGGTACTATAAACAGTATTGGCAAGGAATACTCACAAGATATCAAAACTTGAATTCTAGGGGAAAGGGTTAGTGGTTGAAGCGGAGGCAAGCAACACTAACAACTTATAGAGACATGCTACAACTTTCGACTAATAGAGAGAAGGTAAGAGAGCGCAAAGGAACCAACTAAACTACTCACCAAGCATAACCCAGCCGAATGTTACTCCTCGATCAACCCACGAGGAACAACCCAAAGGCACTCACACAGTTGGCAAATTTTCTGGGTTATTATTAAAGTAATTCTATCTTACTAATCAAGTTATTATCACTAGGTGCAAGTTGTCTATGATCTTGTTAGCCAGCATCATCACCAAGTCGTCCATAACTACGGACACGACTTTTCAAAAAGATTTAACCCTATAGGGGTGCACAAATGTAGACACACGTTCTTCAACCCTTCGCGCCATGCAATTAGCACACTTCCGGGGTATGCTGGCAGGGTATCCGACACTACACTTTCCTTCACTACCACACAAGTCCAGGGAACCACCTAGATAGGTCTTGCCCGCATCGAAAGTCCGGCCAAAGCTCCGAGGCGGACCTAGCCATTGTGAGAGCGGCTTCGGGAGGATCACTCATACGATTGCCCTCCGTCCACATGCGATAAACGCATGATCCGCAAGCCCTACCGTAAGTAACCATCATGTATAAGTCCCGGAGGTGTCCCATCCATACCTGCATCACAAATAAATAAAGCGCCGCGCAAATGGAAACACCCGAACTACTTCTGGCGCCCTGGACAAGGCTGCAGATCCGGTACTAGGTCGAGGGGAGTCCCATTTCCTCCCACGTGTGGGTAGTGCACTCAGTCTTGGATCAGAAGACAAGAACTCGGGTCCTAGGCGACACTAGCAGAACAAAACACCATGATTGGCCTTCTGCCAGTGCCTTATCTATATTAATTATATCCCATCGCCAAACATTAAAGATTAACATTTGAGTTAAACCCAACTATCATATTACAGCATAACTAGAACAAGACTCGAGCAAAACAAACCTAAGCATGCGCTATGACTCGCAAAGGCCAACAAGGTAAACAAACAACAGCTTAATAAGATGTGGAGGTGTGGCTATATCATGGCTGCCAGGTAAACATGCAAAAAGGATCGGGACACAAGCATCGTAACATAGGGCTAGCAAGGAACAAAAGATAGATGACGGAAAAACAAGCAAAGATAGCGAGGGAGTATTACTTGCCTGCAATCCCGTATAGGTAGCAGAACCTGTCGTTGTTCAAATGAACTCAACGTCCTATTCCCGAAGAAGCAACGAACACTGGAAGGCGCATAAATGCATTTTACTACTATGGCAAAGAAGCGGCATGTTGGTGACATGAATGCATGAAAAATTAAAGGTGATCCAATTTTTATTCCCTAACCCATGGCAAATCATTTTTAATGGGATCGGTGCACAATATAAATGCACCGGACAAAATCCCATAATTAAATTTAGTTGATTTAATTCGACTAAATGGATAAAGGTGAGTTGTTAATTATGCGTGATTTTATAAGATACGCATATAGGGTATAGGGTTAGGGTCGGGGTCACACATCAGATCAGGGGTCTTAGGATTCGGAGCGGAAGTAGTCGACGTCGCCGAAGTAGTCGAAGTAGTCGTTCCGTAGTCGACGTCGTGGAAGTAGTCGTACTCGGATCATTGTTGTGTCGGACCTTGGCGTTCCAGCTTTGGGGTTGACGGGTTTCACGGTGGTTAACGATGCACCACAGCAATGGATCTTCACGGACACACACGAAAGCGTCCGACACAAAGCAAACACAGAGAACTCGACAGATTCCGGTGTCAGGGTACCTGGTCTTCAGTCTTCACGATGCACCCGAGGGCGGTCGACACAAAACGGACACGTAGGAAATGGACAAGGCAACACAAACACACGGAGGCGAAGCACGACATGGCAGTGGGAAAGTGCACCGGGTTTTCTTACGGGAATTCCGTCGAACACTTGGCGGGCACCAGAGACGTACATGGAGGGGAGCGACCGGAGGCGGATGAAGAAGGTGGTCGGCGGGACGGGGACGTGCCGAGGCTGAGGGGAGCTGCGAGAGGAGACGACCGAGGTCGTGGAGGTCGGGGGGTCAAGCTCGGGCCGGAGGAGCTCGAGGTGCTTTGGCACGGGCGGCGGCTCGGGCCGGTTGCGGGAAGGAGAGCTGCCGCGGGGAAGGAGAAGGGGAGGAGGAGGAGCGGGCCGGTAGAGGAGCAGGAGGCGGCCGAGCTGGAGGCGACGGTGACGGGTCGAGCTGGAGGAGGTGCGGCCAAGCACGGGAGGAGGGGGTGGGGGGCATAGCACGGAGGCGAGGTCATCCGGGGAAGGTAGGCGCGAGGGACGCCGGCGTGCAGGCGCGGAACGACGGCGGCGCCGTGGCTGGGCGGAGGGGAGGAGAGGTAGAGGAGGAAGGTAGGAGCTCGGGAGCGGGGTGAGGGAGAGCTCGGGTGGAGGTGCGGGTTGATGGGGCAGAAGAGAGCACGTGAGAAGAGAAAAGAAAAGAAGAAAAGGAGAGAGAAAGAAAAAGGAAGAAAATAAAGGGAGGGGAAAAGAAAAGGAAAAAGGAGGTGGCAGGACCTGTTTGTGAAAAAGAGAAAGAGGGAGAGGGTGGCTGCAAGGTGCAGGGGTTGGAAAGGAAAACAGCCAGGGGGAAACCCTAGGGTTGGAGGTTAGGTCGGCTTTAGCCCGGTCTGGGCTACTCTCTCGCGCACTCGAACTTTTATTTTCTTTTGAAAATTAATTTGGTAATTTAATTTTTGAAAACAGAGATGCCATGATGCTGATGTCATGATGCAAAAACAAAATAACAGGCATTTTCTAATTTGGGGGAAAACCCCGGGACATTACAACCGACACCACTAACAAAGGGATCTCGCCCCGAGATCCACGCTACCATCGGGGAAGAGAGAAGAGCAGGGTTGAACTATCGAATCTTCTTGCACTATGTTGATCTTCTCGACCCCACTAACAAGAGGTTTTTGCTCACGTCGATGGCGATGACCGTCTGTCGAGATCCTTTCGAAGGTCGAACCTATTAGGTAGAAGGCAAGAGATCATCCACCCACGGAGATGCTATAACCGGAAGATAGATAAGAGAGAAGATATAAAACATATAAGGTAAGAAGAGGAATAGAATAGAGGTAAGGAATAAACAAGAGTCCTAATGAGATATTTCCAAATAATTTTTAGTAAAAAAATTGTTCGAACACTCTACAAACATCGACCATTAGCTAGGGTATCCTACAGGCAGAGCGGACCCGCGGGGTATTGAAAAACCAGAGCTCTGATACCTCATTGTAACGCCCCGGGATCGGTACTATGTAGATTTGAGCGTTCCCGCCAAATCCGCATAATAACGATCCTAGGACGCCCACCAAGCATGACGTGCACGTCGCAACACACACGTTATGCGGGTGGAATTGTGATAGCATTACAAAGTTCTCGATGGAACCCACAAAAGAACATATATACAACAATGACTCACCGAGTCAAGAGCAAAAGATACAATACAAAGATCCAAATAACAACGGAAGCGAAATAGTATCCGACTACGGATAAGAATACAAATGTGGACTAAGAGTCCTGAAGATAAACGAAGGCATCATATCCCTGCCTAGGCCAAGCCAGAGGGATTCCCAAGCTAACATTGTCAGACTTCAAAACCTGTCGGCTGCATTGGAATAGCAGCCCCGAAGTGGTCGGTACTATAAACAGTATTGGCAAGGAATACTCACAAGATATCAAAGCTTGAATTCTGGGGGAAAGGGTTAGTGGTTGAGGCGGAGGCAAGCAACACTAACAACTTATAGAGACACGCTACAACTTTCGACTAATAGAGAGAACGTAAGAGAGCGCAAAGGAACCAACTAAACTACTCACCAAGCATAACCCAGCCGAATGTTACTCCTCGATCAACCCACGAGGAACAACCCAAAGGCACTCACACAGTTGGCAAATTTTATGGGTTATTATTAAAGTAATTCTATCTTACTAATCAAGTTATTATCACTAGGTGCAAGTTGTCTATGATCTTGTTAGCCAGCATCATCACCAAGTCGTCCATAACTGCGGACACGGCTTTTCAAAAAGATTTAACCCTGCAGGGGTGCACAAATGTAGACACATGTTCTTCAACCCTTCGCGCCATGCAATTCGCACACTTCCGGGGTATGCTGGCAGGGTATCCGACACTACACTTTACTTCACTACCACACAAGTCCAGGGAACCACCTAGATAGGTCTTGCCCGCATCGAAAGTCCGGCCAAAGCTCCGAGGCGGACATAGCCATTGTGAGAGCGGCTTCGGGAGGATCACTCATACGATTGCCCTCCGTCCACATGCGATAAACGCACGATCTGCAAGCCCTACTGTAAGTAACCATCATGTATAAGTCCCGGAGGCGTCCCATCCATACCTGCATCACAAATAAATAAAGCGTCGCGCAAATGGAAACACCCGAACAACTTCTGGCGCCCTGGACAAGGCTGCAGATCCGGTACTAGGTCGAGGGGAGTCCCATTTCCTCCCACGTGTGGGTAGTGCACTCAGTCTTGGATCAGAAGACAAGAACCCGGGTCCTAGGCGACACTAGCAGAACAAAACACCATGATTGGCCTTCTGCCGGTGCCTTATCTTTATTAATTATATCCCATCGCCAAACATTAAAGATTAACATTTGAGTTAAACCCAACTATCATATTACAGCATAACTAGAACAAGACTCGAGCAAAACAAACCTAAGCATGCGCTATGACTCGCAAAGGCCAACAAGGTAAACAAACAACAACTTAATAGGATGTGGAGGTGTGGCTATATCATGGCTGCCAGGTAAAATGCAAAAAGGATTGGGACACAAGCATCGTAACATAGGGCTAGCAAGGAACAAAAGATAGATGACGGAAAAACAAGCAAAGATAGCGAGGGAGTATTGCTTGCCTGCAATCCCGTATAGGTAGCAGAACCTGTCGTTGCTCAAATGAACTCAACGTCCTATTCCCGAAGAAGCAACGAACACTGGAAGGTGTTGGAGATATGCCCAAGAGGCAATAATAAATGTTATTGATAATCATATTTCCCGTTCATGATAAATGTTTATATCCATGCTAGAATTGTATTAAGCGGAAACAAATACATGTGTGGAATATAAACGGTAATGTGTCCCTAGTCTTTCCTCTTATGACTAGTTCGTTTGATTAAGTGATGGTTAGATGTTTCCTAACCATGGATTTATGAATCACTTAATATACGAAGTTTGTATCATGGGTGATGATATAATGGACAAGACTCAAATTAAATAGATGTCAAATATAGTTTCCTTAGACCATGAGATTATGTCACTCCCGCTTATCGGAGGAGTGCTTTGTGGACATCAAACGTCACTTCGTAACTGGGTGATTAGAAAGGTGGCTTTCAGGTTCTCCGATGATAGGTTGTTGGGTGGCATGTTTCAAGACTGGGATTTGTTCGTCCAACAGTTGGATAGATATCTCTGGGCCCTCTCGGTAGTATAGCATCCAAACGCTTGCAAGCATATGACTAAGTAGCTAGTCATAAGGGATCCCATTCTATGGGAACGAGTAAAGAGAACTTGTCGGTAACGAGATTAATCAGATATGGAGATATCGGTGGATTAAATCTCGGACAAGTAAAATATCATGAAACAAAAGGAATCGTATATGGATTAATTGAATCCCGGACATTGTGGTTCGACTAGTAAAGTACTCCGTTGAATATGTAGGAATTAATATGGGCATCCCGGTCCCGCTATTAATATGACATATTCACGAACCCGCAGAGTCACACACTTAACATTCGATGTAGTTAGGGTTCGAGATAAATGATGGTGAGAACGAATATTGATTCGGAGTCCCGGATAGGATCCCGGACGTCACGAGGAGTTCCGGAGAGGTCCAAAGAATAAGATTCATATAAGGAAAGTGGTTTTCGGAGGTTTAGAAAGGTTTGGGAATTTATCGGTAAAGTACCGGAAAGTTCTAGAAGGTTCTAGAGGGGTATAGAAGTGGGGCCCATAGGAGTATGGGGCCCACAAGGCATGAAGGGGTGGTGGGCTAGCCTAGTGGGCCAGCCGCACCACAACCTCAAAGGCCCACCCGGGCCAAGCTTCTAGAAGGGGGGGGGGCGGCCGAAACCCTAGGGGTGGCTTGGGGGCCAAGCATCCCCCCTTGCTGCCGGCCCTAGGAGGGGGTGGGGCGCAGCCCCCTGGCCTCCTATATAAGGAGGGGGGGCAGGGGAGGGCTGCCGCACCCGTGTGCTCCCCTCCAAGGTACCCTAGCCGCCGCCCCCTCTCCCTACCCTAGCCGCACCCCTCCTCCTCCTCTCTCCCGACACCGCTAGGTGAAGCCCTGTCGGATCTCCACCATACACACCATGCCACCGTCATCGTGCTGTTGATCTCGAGCCTCTCCACCACCTCTTGCGGGATCAAGAACGTGGAGTCTTCATCGAGCTGAACGTGTGGATATCTCGGAGGCGTTGCTCGTGCGGCGCTTGGATAATACATCTCCTCGCGACTAGACGAGTCTAGTTGCGGGGATCGACTAGCCAACCCCTGCCTCGACAAAACACTCACGGTTTTCTTCAAGGGTGAGATTCGATCTCCTTCTTGCTACCAACCTCTCGTAGACCGGATCTAGATGTTGGGTTTATTCCGCTATCTTTGCGTAGGAAATTTTTTGTTTTCTATGCTGCGACCCTTCAATGGTATCAGAGCCTAGATCTATTCGTAGATGTTGGTGCGATTAGACACAAGTGTTGTGGGCGTTGATAATTTATGTTGCTACCTTCTCGCGTGCACTTTGCATCTTTGCGGTACTGTGAGATTGAAGCGGCCCAGACCAACCTTACTCGTCCACGCACGAGAGACCGGTTCCACGACTGACATGCAACTTGTTTTGCATAAGTGGCTGGCAGGTGTATGTTTCTCTTGCTTTAGTAAAGGTGCAATTTTCAATGGAAGGCCTTTCAAAAGGATGAGTAAATAAGCAACTATTTTATCACCATTGTGGCTTTGCATAGATTAGAATGGTTCTTTCTAATGACCCATTAGAAGCCACGTAAAATTGCATAAACAAAGTAGAGGACGTCTAACTTGTTTTTGCAGGGTTTGTGATGTGGTATAGCCCGTGATTATGTGTTGTATGCAATGATCATGTTTTGTAATTGTCACGACTTGCATGTCGATGAGTACGGCAACTGGCAGGAGCCTTATGGTTGTCTCATATTTATTGTATGACCTGCGTGTCACTTTAAAACGCCATGTAATTGCTTTACTTTATTGCTAAGGTAGCCATAGTAGTAGTTGCAATAGTTGGTGGAGACAATCATGGTGATGGCGCCACGAGCTGGTGATGATGGAGATCATGCCGGTGTCTTGGAGATGGAGATCAAAGGCACAAGGAAAGGCTATACCATGTCACAAATTATGAATTGCATGTGATGTTAATCCTTTTATGCACCTTATGGTTTATGCTTAGATACGATCTCGACGGTAGCATGATAAGGTGATCTCTCATGTTAATATCAAGAAGTGTTCTCCCCTAGTATGCGCCGTTGCCAAAGTTCGTCGTTTTGAAGTACCACGTGATGATCGGGTGTGATAGATTCTATGTTCACATACAACGGGTGCAAGCCAGTTTGCACATGCAGAAATACTACGGTTTCCTTGACGATCCTAGCATGTACATACATGGCCTCGGAACACAAGAGCCGAAAGGCTAAACACGAGTCATATGGATGATATGATCAACATGGAGATGTTCACCTTTTGAAGCTGCACCACTTCACGTGATGATCGGTTGTGGTGTAGTGGATTTTGGATCGTGTATCACTAAACAACCAGAGATATGTTGAGTTTAGTGGGAGTTCATTTTATAATTAGATTATTTCTCGAACAATCTATCATGGATATAGTCTAAACACCTTGCAAATAATGTTGTAGATCAATGGCCCTTCCCAACATCACCATGAATTTTAACGCGTTCCTAGAGAAAGACAAGCTGAAAGACGATGGAAGCAATTTCTCAGATTGGTTTATGAATCTGAAGATTATCCTCAAAACTGCCAAGAAACTGTATGTCCTAGATGCACCGCTAGGTGAGGCTCCAGCAGAGGGAGCGGCTGAAGATGTTAGGAACGTCTGGGCAGCCTGCTCTGAGGACCACGAGATAGTTAAGTGCGGTCTGTTGTACGGCTTAGGACCTAAGCTTCAAAAGCGTTTTGAGCACCATGGCATTCATCAGATGATAGTTGATCTGAAAGCTATGTTTCAGACTCAAGCCAAGGTGGAGAGGTATGATGCCTCTTCTAAGTTCTTTAGCTGTATGATGGAAGAAAACAGCTCTGTCAGTGAACACGTGCTCAAAATGTCTGGGTACGGTGATCGTCTAGCACAGCTGGGTGTTGTGATTCCCAATGAGTTGGGGATTGACCGTGTTCTCCAGTCACTTCCACCTAGCTACAAAAGCTTCGTGATGAACTATAACATGCAAGGAATGGAGAAAACTCTTCCTGAGCTCTTCGCGATGTTAAAGACCGCGGAAGTGGAAATCAAGAAGGAGCATCAAGTGTTGATGGTCAACAAGACCACTAGTTTCAAGAAAAAGGGCAAAAGAGACTACCTCAAGAAGGACGGCAAGCGAGCTGCCGGACCTGCGAGGAAGTCAAGGAAAGGCCCTAAGTCTGATACTGAGTGCTTCTACTGCAAGGGAACCGGACACTGGAAGCGGAACTGCCTCAAGTATCTGGCAGACAAGAAGGCTGGCACCGTCAAACAAGGTATATATGATATACAAGTTATTGATGTGTATTTAACAAGTTATTGTAGTAGCACCTGGGTATTTGATACTGGTTCGGTTGCTAATATATGTAACTCGAAACAGGAGCTGCGGAATAGTCGACGCTTGGCAAGGGACGAGGTGACGATGCGCGTTGGAAATGGATCAAAAGTTGAAGTCATCGCTGTCGGCACACTCCCTCTGCATTTACCTTCGGGATTAGTTTTAAACCTTAATAATTGTTATTGTGTGCCTGCGTTAAGCATGAACATTGTATCTGGATCTTGTTTATTGCGAGACGGTTATTCATTTAAGTCTGAAAACTTTGGTATTTCGATTTATATGGATAATACCTTTTATGGTCATCCACCTGAGAGGAATGGTTTATTTCTATTGGATCTCGATAGTAGTGATACACATGTTCATAACATTGATGCCAAAAGATGCAAAGTGAATGATGATAATACCACATATTTGTGGCACTGCCGTTTGGGTCACATTGGTGTAAAGCGCATGAAGAAACTCCATTCTGATGGACTTTTCGATTCACTTGATTTTGAATCATTTGAAACTTGCGAACCATGCCTTATGGGTAAGATGACTCGAACACCCTTCTCCGGTACGATGGAGAGGGCAACAGACTTGTTGGAAATCATACATACCGATGTGTGTGGTCCGATGAGTGTTGCAGCACGCGGTGGATATCGTTACTTCTTAACCTTCACCGATGATTTGAGTAGATATGGGTATATTTACTTAATGAAACACAAGTCTGAAACGTTCGAAAAGTTCAAAGAATTTTAGAGTGAAGTTGAGAACCATCGTAACAAGAAAATAAAGCTTCTTCGATCCGATCGTGGAGGCGAATATTTGAGTTATGAGTTTGGCATGCATTTAAAGACGTGTGGAATTGTTTCACAACTCACGCCACCCAGAACACCACAGCGTAATGGTGTGTCTGAACGTCGTAATCGAACCTTATTGGATATGGTGCGATCTATGATGTCTCACACAGATCTGCCACTATCTTTTTGGAGCTATGCATTAGAGATAGCCGCATTCACTTTAAATAGGGCTCCATCAAAATCCGTGGAGAGGACTCCATATGAGTTATGGTTTGGCAAGAAGCCAAAGTTATCGTTTCTCAAAGTTTAGGGTTGCGATGCTTATGTGAAAAAGCTTCAACCTGATAAGCTCAAACCCAAATCGGAAAAATGCGTCTTCATTGGATACCCTAAGGAAACCATTGGGTATACCTTCTACCACAAAACCGAAGGCAAGATTTTCGTTGCCAAGAATGGTTCCTTTCTAGAGAAGGAGCTTCTCTCGAAAGAAGTGAGTGGGAGGAAAATAGAGCTTGATGAGGTTATCGAACCTGTTCTTGAGATGCCGAGTAGCGCAGATCTGGAAGTTGTTCCAGAACAGCTATCGCCACCTGAAGAAGGAGCAGATGATGTTGATCATACTACCCCGGTCAAAGTTGCTATTGAACCTCACAGATCAACGAGGGAACGTACCGCCCCTGATCGGTACGACCCCGTCATGAGTGTCATGTTGTTAGACAATGCTGAACCTGCGAATTATGAGGAAGCAATGATGAGCCCAGACTACGATAAATGGCTAGGAGCCATGAAATCCGAAATGGAATCCATGTATGAAAACCAAGTATGGACTTTGGTGGACTTACCGAACGACCGTAAGGCCGTTGAGAACAAATGGATATTCAAAAGAAAGACAGACGCTGACGGAAACGTCACCGTGTATAAAGCTCGAATTGTCGCAAAGGGTTTCCGACAAATTCAAGGAGTTGACTACGATGAGACATTCTCACCTGTAGCGATGCTGAAATCTGTTCGGATTATGTTAGCAATTGCCGCCTTTTATGATTATGAAATTTGGCAAATGGATGTGAAAACCGCGTTCCTTAATGGTCATATTAAGGAAGAGTTGTACATGGTGCAGCCCGAAGGTTTTGTTGATCCAAAGGATGCTAACAAGGTATGCAAACTTCAGAGATCCATCTATGGACTGAAGCAAGCATCGCGGAGTTGGAATCTCCGGTTTGATGAAGTGATCAAAGGGTTTGGATTTGTCCAAACTTATGGAGAAGCCTGTATTTACAAGAAAGTGAGTGGGAGTTCAGTTGCATTTCTAATACTATATGTGGATGACATATTATTGATTGGAAATGATGTTACACTGCTTGAAAGTGTAAAGTCTTATTTGAATAAGAGTTTTTCAATGAAAGACCTTGGAGAAGCTGCGTACATTTTAGGCATAAAGATCTATAGGGATAGGTCAAAGCGCCTAATTGGGCTTTCACAAAGTACATACCTTGACAAGGTTCTGAAGAAGTTCAGAATGGAAAATTCAAAGAAGGGGTTCTTACCAATGTTGCAAGGAAAGGTTCTGAGTAAGACTCAAAGTCCTGTTACGGCAGAAGATAGAGAGATAATGAACAATGTTCCTTATGCCTCTGCGATAGGCTCTATCATGTATGCCATGTTATGTACAAGACCAGATGTGTGCCATGCTGTAAGTTTGACTAGCAGGTACCAAAGTGATCCAGGAGTGGAACACTGGTCAGCTGTCAAGAATATCCTTAAGTATCTAAATAGAACTAAGGAAATGTTTCTCGTATATGGAGGTGACCAAGAGCTTGTCGTAAGGAGTTACGTCGATGCTAGTTGGGACACAGATCCGGATGATTCTAAGTCTCAGTCCGGATACGTGTTTATTCTGAATGGTGGCGCTGTGAGTTGGAGGAGTTCCAAGCAGAGCGTGGTGGCGAAATCTTCAACAGAAGCGGAGTATGTTGCGGCCTCGTCGGCAGCAAGTGAAGCAGTCTGGATGAAGGAGTTCCTCTCAGAGCTGAGTGTGGTTCCAAGTGCGTCAAGACCTATGGCCCTGTACTGTGATAATACAGGTGCAATAGCTCTTGCCAAGGACCCGACTTCACACAAGAATACCAAGCATATTAAGCGCCGCTATCACAATTTGCGTGAGAATTTCAAGGATGGTGACATAGAGATTTGCAAGGTGCATACGGATCTGAATGTGGCAGACCCGTTGACTAAACCTCTTCCACAAGCAAAACATGATCAACACCGAGAGGCCATGGGTGTTAGATTGCTACAAATGTAAACTATATTATTGACTCTAGTGCAAGTGGGAGACTGTTGGAGATATTCCCAAGAGGCAATAATAAATGTTATTGATAATCATATTTCCCGTTCATGATAAATGTTTATATCCATGCTAGAATTGTATTAAGCGGAAACAAATACATGTGTGGAATATAAATGGTAATGTGTCCCTAGTCTTTCCTCTTATGACTAGTTCGTTTGATTAAGTGATGGTTAGATGTTTCCTAACCATGGATTTATGAATCACTTAATAAACGAAGTTTGTATCATGGGTGATGATATAATGGACAAGACTCAAATTAAATAGATGTCAAATATAGTTTCCTTAGACCATGAGATTATGTCACTCCCGCTTATCGGAGGAGTGCTTTGTGGACATCAAACGTCACTTCGTAACTGGGTGATTATAAAGGTGGCTTTCAGGTTCTCCGATGATAGGTTGTTGGGTGGCATGTTTCAAGACTGGGATTTGTTCGTCCAACAGTTGGATAGATATCTCTGGGCCCTCTCGGTAGTATAGCATCCAAACGCTTGCAAGCATATGACTAAGTAGCTAGTCATAAGGGATCCTATTCTATGGGAACGAGTAAAGAGAACTTGTCGGTAACGAGATTAATCAGATATGGAGATATCGGTGGATTAAATCTCGGACAAGTAAAATATCGTGAAACAAAAGGAATCGTATATGGATTAATTGAATCCCGGACATTGTGGTTCCACTAGTAAAGTACTTCGTCGAATATGTAGGAATTAATATGGGCATCCCGGTCCCGCTATTAATATGACATATTCACGAACCCGCAGAGTCACACACTTAACGTTCGATGTAGTTAGGGTTCGAGATAAATGATGGTGAGAACGAATATTGATTCGGAGTCCCGGATAGGATCCCGGACGTCACGAGGAGTTCCGGAGAGGTCCAGAGAATAAGATTCATATAAGGAAAGTGGTTTCCGGAGGTTTAGAAAGGTTCGGGAATTTATCGGTAAAGTACCGGAAAGTTCTAGAAGGTTCTAGAGGGGTCTAGAAGTGGGGCCCATAGGAGTATGGGGCCCACAAGGCATGAAGGGGTGGTGGGCTAGCCTAATGGGCCAGCCGCACCACAACCACAAAGGCCCACCCGGGCCAAGCTTCTAGAAAGGGGGGGGGCGGCCGAAACCCTAGGGGTGGCTTGGGGGCCAAGCCTCCCCCCTTGCCGCCGGCCCTAGGAGGGGGTGGGGCGCAGCCCCCTGGCCTCCTATATAAGGAGGGGGGCAGGGGAGGGCTGCCGCACCCGTGTGCTCCCCTCCAAGGTACCCTATCCGCCGCCCCTCTCCCTACCCTAGCCGCACCCCTCCTCCTCCTCTCTCCCGACACCGCTTGGTGAAGCCCTGTCGGATCTCCACCATACACACCACGCCACCGTCGTCGTGCTGTTGATCTCGAGCCTCTCCACCACCTCTTGCGGGATCAAGAACGTGGAGTCTTCATCGAGCTGAACGTGTGGATATCTCGGAGGCGTTGCTCGTGCGGCGCTTGGATAATACATCTCCTCGCGACTAGACGAGTCTAGTTGCGGGGATCGACTAGCCAACCCCTGCCTCAACAAAACACTCACGGTTTTCTTCGAGGGTGAGATTCGATCTCCTTCTTGCTACCAACCTCTCGTAGATCGGATCTAGATGTTGGGTTTATTCCGCTATCTTTGCGTAGGAAATTTTTTGTTTTCTATGTTGCGACCCTTTAGAAGGCGCATAAATGCATTTTACTACTATGGCAAAGAAGCGGCATGTTGGTGACATGAATGCATGACAAATTAAAGGTGATCCAATTTTTATTCCCTAACCCATGGCAAATCATTTTTAATGGGATCGGTGCACAATATAAATGCACCGGACAAAATCCCATAATTTAATTTAGTTGATTTAATTCGACTAAATGGATAAAGGTGAGTTGTTAATTAATTATGCGTGATTTTATAAGATACGCATATAGGGTATAGGGTTAGGGTCGGGGTGACACATCGGATCAGGGGTCTTAGGATTCGGAGCGGAAGTAGTCGACGTCGCCGAAGTAGTCGAAGTAGTCGTTCCGTAGTCGACGTCGTGGAAGTAGTCGTACTCGGATCATTGTTGTGTCGGACCTTGGCGTTCCAGCTTTGGGGTTGACGGGTTTCGCTGTGGTTAACGATGCACCACGGCAATGGATCTTCACGGACAGGCACGAAAGCGTCCGACACAAAGCAAACACAGAGAACTCGACGGATTCCGGTGTCAGGGTACCTGGTCTTCAGTCTTCACGATGCGCACGAAGGCGGTCGACACAAAACGGACACGGAGGCAATGGACAAGGCAACACAACCACACGGAGGCGAAGCACGACACGACAGTGGGAAAGTGCACCGGGTTTTCTTACGGGAATTTCGTCGAACACTTGGCGGGCACCAGAGACGTACATGGAGGGGAGCGACCGGAGGCGGATGAAGAAGGTGGTCGGCGGGACGGGGACGTGCCGAGGCTAAGGGGAGCTGCGAGAGGAGACGACCGAGGTCATGGAGGTCGGGGGGTCAAGCTTGGGCCGGAGGAGCTCGAGGTGCTCTAGCACGGGCGGCGGCTCGGGCCGGTTGCGGGAAGGAGAGCTGCCGCGGGGAAGGAGAAGGAGAGGAGGAGGAGCGGGCCGGTAGAGGAGCAGGAGGCGGCCGAGCTGGAGGCGACGGTGATGGGTCGAGCTGGAGGAGGTGCGGCCAGGCACGGGAGGAGGCGGTGGGGGCCATGGCGCGGAGGCGAGGTCGGCCGGGGAAGGTAGGCGCGAGGGACGCCGGCGTGCAGGCGCGGAACGACGGCGGCGCCGTGGCTGGGCGGAGGGGAGGAGAGGTAGAGGAGGAAGGTAGGAGCTCGGGAGCGGGGTGAGGGAGAGCTCGGGTGGAGGTGCGGGTTGATGGGGCAGAAGAGAGCACGGGAGAAGAGAAAAGAAAAGAAGAAAAACGAGAGAGAAAGAAAAAGGAAGAAAATAAAGGGAGGGGAAAAGAAAAGGAAAAAGGAGGTGGCAGGACCTGTTTGTGAAAAAGAGAAAGAGGGAGACGGTGGCTGCAAGGTGCAGGGGTGGGAAAGGAAAACAGCCAGGGGGAAACCCTAGGGTTGGAGGTTAGGTCGGCTTTAGGCCGGTTTGGGCTACTCTCCCGCGCACTCGAACTTTTATTTTCTTTTGAAAATTAATTTGGTAATTTAAGTTTTGAAAACAGAGATGCCATGATGCTGATGTCATGATGCAAAAACAAAATAATAGGCATTTTCTAATTTGGGGATAAACGCCGGGACATTACAACCGACACCACTAACAAAGGGATCTCGCCCCGAGATCCACGCTACCATCGGGGAAGAGAGAAGAGCAGGGTTGAACTATCGAATCTTCTTGCACCATGTTGATCTTCTCGACCCCACTAACAAGAGGTTCTTGCTCACGTCGATGGCGATGACCGTCTGTCGAGATCCTTTCGAAGGTCGAACCTACTAGGTAGAAGGCAAGAGATCGTCCACCCACGGAGATGCTATATCCGGAATATAGATAAGAGAGAAGATATAAAACAGATAAGATAAGAGGAGGAATAGAATAGAGGTAAGGAATAAACAAGAGTCCTAATGAGATATTTCTAAATAATTTTTAGTAAAAAAATAGTTTGTACACTCTACAAACATCGACCATTAGCTAGGGTATCCTACAGGCAGAGCGGACCTGCGGGGTATCGAAAAACCAGAGCTCTGATACCACATTGTAATTCCCCGGGATCAGTACTATGTAGATTTGAGCGTTCCCGCCAAATCCGCCTAATAACGATCCTAGGACGCCCACCAAGCATGACATGCACGTCGCAACACACACATTATGCGGGTGGAATTGTGATAACATTACAAAGTTCTCGATGGAACCCACAAAAGAACATATATACAACAATGACTCACCGAGTCAAGAGCAAAAGATACAATACAAAGATCCAAATAACAACGGAAGCGAAATAGTATCCGACTACGGATAAGAATACAAATGTGGACTAAGAGTCCTGAAGATAAACGAAGGCATCATATCCCTGCCTAGGCCATGCCGGAGGGATTCCCAAGCTAATGTTGCCAGACTTCAAAACCTGTCGGCTGCATTGGAATAGCAGCCCCGAAGTGGTCGGTACTATAAACAGTATTGGCAAGGAATACTCAAAAGATATCAAAGCTTGAATTCTGGGGGAAAGGGTTAGTGGTTGAAGTGGAGGCAAGCAACACTAACAACTTATAGAGACACGCTACAACTTTCGACTAATAGAGAGAAGGTAAGAGAGCGCAAAGGAACCAACTAAACTACTCACCAAGCATAACCCAGCCGAATGTTACTCCTCGATCAACCCACGAGGAACAACCCAAAGGCACTCACACAGTTGGCAAATTTTATGGGTTATTATTAAAGTAATTCTATCTTACTAATCAAGTTATTATCACTAGGTGCAAGTTGTCTATGATCTTGTTAGCCAGCATCATCACCAAGTCGTCCATAACTGCGGACACGGCTTTTCAAAAAGATTTAACCCTGCAGGGGTGCACAAATGTAGACACACGTTCTTCAACCCTTCGCGCCATGCAATTAGCACACTTCCGGGGTATGCTGGCAGGGTATCCGACACTACACTTTCCTTCACTACCACACAAGTCCAGGGAACCACATAGCTAGGTCTTGCCCGCATCAAAAGTCCGGCCGAAGCTCCGAGGCCTACCTAGCCGTTGCGAGAGCGGCTTCGGGAGGATCACTCATATGATTGCCCTCCGTCCACATGCGATAAAAGCATGATCCGCAAGCCCTACCTTAAGTAACCATCACGTATAAGTCCCGGAGGCGTCCCATCCATACCTACATCACAAATAAACAAAGTGTCGCGCAAATGGAAGCACCCGAACTACTTGTGGCGCCCTGGACAAGGCTGTAGATCTGGTACTAGGTCGAGGAGAGTCACATTTCCTCCCACGTGTGGGTAGTGCGCTCAGTCTTGGATCAGAGGACAAGAACTCGGGTCCTAGGCGACACTAGCAGAACAAAACACCACGATTGGCCTTCTGCCAGTGCCTTATCTTTATTAATTATATCCCATCGCCAAACAATAAGGATTAACGTGTGAGTTAAACCCAACTATCATATTAAAGCATAACTAGAACAAGACTCGAGTAAAACAAACCTAAGCATGCGCTACGACTCGCAAAGGCCAACAAGGTAAACAAACAATAACTTAATAGGATGTGGAGGTGTGGCTATATCATGGCTGCCAGGTAAACATGCAAATAGGATCGGGACACAAGCATCGTAACATAGGGCAAGCAAGAAACAAAAGATAGAAGACGGAAAAACAAGCAAAGATAGCGAGGGAGTATGTAACAGCCCCAGCTCTGTACTGAAAAATACCAAGATTTTTTTTTCCACTTTTGTATCATTGTTTGCATCATGGCATCCATATGAAGTTTCAATTTCTAACTATCCATTTATGCAAACAACTAAAATGGGGAAGCAAACTTCCCAAACCTCCCAAGCAATGCAATTGCTTAACTTGGCAAACAATCATTCTTGGACTTCCAAATTGTTTAGGAAGTTCCAAGTTTACATGTTATAACCAATTCTCAAATTCCAAATATTGTCAAACAAGAAATGAAATTGAGATTTCAAAATTGGTTCAATTCCATTCAATTTTTGAAACCAAGCTAAAACCTTTTCAAAAATTCAAACTAAAATTATGGGGAGCTTCATTTTCATACTAGGAGCCTCCATGATTAATTTCATGATTTTTGGAAATACTTAAGTGCTTCAAATAAATGCATTTTGCAATTTATCAAAAATGACCATACTGCAACAATATGAATAAATCTGAATTTAAACATTTTATATTGAAGCCAAACTTTTTGTGAAGCTTCTACCTGTCAAGGGAAAGCTTTATAATTTTTTGTAGATTTTATAAAAATAGTTAAATGTCTCTTTTAAATCGCCAAAATCTGCTGGTGGACCTTTTTGCAAATAAATTATTTAAGGCAGGGGGGTTTTCAGAGTTTGGTCGTCAGTGTGGCGTCATGGCTCCCTGGCGCCATGCCGTTCTGCCGGCCGGCCGACGCCCATGCCACTGTTAGGCCCATCCATGCCATGCCCCCCGGGGGTCAAGGGCACCACCTGCTCCACGACGCCCTCCCGGAACCATTTCCCCCTCCTGCTCCCTCTCGACTCGCCCCCTTTTCTCCACCCGAGCTTCCCCTTGCCAACGCTCTCCTCCGTTCCTCGCCGTCGCCGGAGCGGTCCCGCTTAGATCGAAGGCCGCAGTGAGGTTGGCCACGTCCTTCTTCCCCTCCCCGCGAAAGGAATCGGGCCGGGGTCGCCTAAATCGGCGCCGGCATCCGCTTCTCTTTCCACGCTGGCCAAGCTCGGTCGCGCACCCGCACGTCACCGTCATCCCCTCCCCGCCGTCGCCGACCACGGCCTCGGGCTCAGGGTGAGTTTCCGCGCCCGTTCACCCTTCTCTCACGCCTCTTCTTGCTCTCTCGCCATCGACCGCCGCCGGTCACCGCGCGTCGGTCGCCGTCATTGCCGTCCGTGAGCCTGGCCTGGGCATCGGCCTGTCCGGCCGTGAGGCCGGCTGGCTCGGGCTCACGCCGGACCTGGACACCCGGCCTGGGCTCAGCTTGGGCCGGCACGAGGCCGGCAGCCTCGGGCGCCCTCCCGGCCTCGGAGCCCAGCCTGGGCCGGCCAAAGGCCGATACCTTCGGGCCCCTGCCCGGCCTGCAGCTCGGCCTGGCCGGCACAAGGCCGGCCTCTCTAGGAATTGTTTCCCCTTTTTAGAAAATAAAACAAATTTAATTAATTGATATCTTTTTAAATAATGATCCAAATTTGACATATCCAATATCAAAATGTTTAGAAAAACAATCTCTACATGTTAGAACAATTGTAATGGTCTTTTGAATTTGTAATATTGTTGTTTATCTAAGAATTCCTAAAATGGCTTAAATAATATCAAATTGGGAAAAATCATAACTTACCAAATAATTCACCAAAAATTGTGAATAAAATATCAATGTGATCAACACTTCAAATGCTATCAAGCCATGCAATTATCAAATCATGACCACAAATTTTCATATGACGTTATTTCTTTAATTGATTAAAGGAATTAAATTCAATTAATAATTTAATTCACTATTTAATCATCGATATTTGGAAATTCACAAATGAGGTACCGAAATGATCGGAAGAACAAAACCTACTTAATTATGTCATGTTCATGCATATTTGAGCCACATCTTTTATAATGTAATAATTTATAAATAATGTGGTCACTAAGATAAATATGGGGTTGTTTCATAAACTTGACATGTCATCATGTGTTTGTGCATTGCACTTGTCTTCGTGTTATTTATTGGTTCTTCTATATTTGCTTGGGTATCGATAGATTCCGGAGTGGAGGTTAACCCTACCTACCCCGACGAGCCGTACTACACGCCCCGGCAGCAAGGCAAGAGATAACCTAACCTTCTTGGCATCTAGTATCCTATTGCTTTATAAACTTATTTTATCCACCATAATGTTGCATGCGATTCCAATGACAATTTTGGTCAATGCTAGGGTCTCCTATGTATGCATGTTTTTCCCCTGAACCATCACATGCTTCCCTTCCTATGGAACCTAGGTTTGAAGTGTTGGCCGGAGACAAAGATATAATTGTTGTGTTATATGCTTAGCTATGCCTAGCCATGCTTAGTCAAATGCTTTATGTCCGTTGATTAAATTCCATAATTGTTGATGTTGATGGAATGTTTCGGACATGGTGGTGAGGTGTGGTACTTAATTTAATTTGCTTAAAAGGCTCGGATGAGTTGCCATCGGGGATGGTGTTTTGTCTCATTCTTGCCCCTAGGTGCGAGTTCTTGTCTCTAGAACCCAGGAGGGGCCGTTGGGACAGCCCTCGACCTACAGCCAGTAACCGGTGGGCCGGTCGTCGTCTGTGACCACCACCGCCACGAAGGAGTCCGACAGATGAAGCCGGCTGCGCAGTCTTCTGTCTAGATCCACGACAAACTCAAACGGAGGGAAGCCGGTGTGGGTCGTCCTCCGCGAGGGAGGGCTCGGCGAACCTTCCGCTCCGCGACCTCGCGACCTCGGCTTCCACGACCGCGGCCGCCGCCGCGACCGCGCCTCGCTCGGCCTCGGGGGGCAACTCTTCCGTGACTACCGGACGCCACTTCTGCCCCCGCCGAGGACGAGCGCATGCGACCAGCTCCTCTCTTAGCCCCCGCCATCGACGCGCTCACCTCTGAGGGAGAGTGGGGTTGAGGAAGGAGTGAAGATGAATGAAGATCCTGAGGGGTATCCCTGCCTTTAAGAAGGCTCGAATGCACCTTCAGCGGCCGTCGCCTCGCTTTCTCCATCCCGAGAATCGAGGAGGCTAGCGTAATTACTCCACCGGATGGATAACTCCAAGACCCGTGGGACGTGCACCTCCGCAGTGCGCAGCTCTGATGGATGTGACAAGACGTTCAAGCCCTGACGCCGGGGACCCACTTTGACTCTTTTTTGGTCATAGCCCCGGTGGCAGAAGGGCGTGGCCGCCGGGACTATGCCCGGGGGCTACTGTCGCAACAGTGGAACATGGGGTTCCCTTGATGCGGTCAAAGTGGGTCCATCGCACATGGGCCCACCAAGGAGGCACTCAAGGCCAAGACACAAGACTGGTAGATGGGCCCCCCATCTGCCCCGCGGCGTCCCGACGCGCTCGACATTGACAACCAAGGCAAAGGACCCGAGGACCCTCCGGGGCCCCCTCGACCCGGAAGCAGGCATGGAGGTCCCGGTACCCCGACGCCCAGCAGGAGGCCAGGCTCACCCCCGGAAACCAACCTCCAGTGCGCTAAGAGGATAAGCTTGCCAGCCCTGGCTGGAGGCTCCTAGAAGACTTGGGCGCCAAGAAGATGGAGGCGCCAAAGGGGGGCAGAGGCGGAAAAGCTGTCAGCCTCTGTCCGCCCTCCCTGGAAAAGGTGGGCGACCTCTCCTACCCCCTCTGAGAAGAATACTTGGACGAGAGGAGGCCATGTCGCCTCCTAAGGTGAACCCGGAGGGGTTTTCCCGCCGAAACCCCTCCGGCCCCAAGGGTGCACCTGTGGTATCCCCTTAGCCTATAAAAGGAGGACCGAGGCACCCAAGGGAAGGGGCGGAACCAAAAGAGAGAACAAGTGGAGAGGAACAGAACCAGCACGGGAACAAGATCACAAGACGGAACACCGTTGAGTTGGAGGCTAGGCTAGGTAGTGCACAAGTCCAAGAGTAGCTTGGACGAGAGGTGATCTCCTCCGGGCCAGGATCTTCTCGTCTTCAACCTCTAGCCAACACCTCCCAGGTTCTCACCCGCGACCACCATTGTAAATCTACACCATGATACACCTCTCAATCCAGACATGCAGGAGTAGGGCTGTTAGCCTCCGGGCGGCCCGAACCTGGGTAAACTCCTTGTGTCTTTGTGATGCTTGCTAGTACGTAGATATTGAGCGTAGACGAAGCCCCCGGGCGGAAGACGTTACTCAGCCTCCTTCGCACCCCATACCGAACCTAAAAAGGGGGTATCCTTTACTCCCGGTGTCCGTGATCCAATACACGACAATTATCTATCTTCTGGTTATAGCATCTTCGTGGGTGGACGTTCTCTTGCCTTTTACCTAATAGGTTCGATCTTCGGAAGCATCTCGACGGACGGTCATTGCCATCGACGTAAGCAAGAACCTCTTGTTAGTGGTGTCGAGAAGATCAACCAGGTGCGACAAGATTTGATAGTTTACCTCGCTCTTCTCCCCCCGACGGTAGCGTGGATCTTGGGGCGAGATCCCTTGTTAGTGGTGTCGGTTGTAATGTCCTGGGGTTTCCCCAAATTAGATTTTTGTTTGTTTCGCTTTTTGCATCATCAAGACGTCAGCATCATCGCATCGCATGTTTTTGTCCGCAAAAACTATTTTTATTAAACCCTATTTTATTTTGCTAAATTTGTCGGAAAAGTTTTACCGAGACAGTCGTCTCCGTTTTCGAAAATTAAATTGCCAAATTAAATTTGCAAAAGAAAATAAAAGTTTTTGAGACGCGAGAGAGTAGCCCAACCGGCCCAAGCCCACCTAACCTCCAAACTCTAGGGTTTCCCCCTGGCAGTTTTCTGTTCCTACCCCCTGCATCTTGCAGCCACCCTCCTCTCTTTTCTTCTTTTCACGGAGATGCCCTTCCACCTGTCAATCAAGCCCTTTTCCTTTCTTTTTAGGTCCCTGGACCACTTTTCCCTCTCTCCTCCTCTTTCTTTTTCCTTTTTCTTTTTCTATTCTTCCCCTTTTCTCTTCTCTTCCTCTTCTTCCTCCCGAGCCCCGCACCTCCTCTTCCTCCATCGGCCGCGCCCGAGCCCGGTCCTTTGTAGCGCCCTGACCCCAGAACTATACAGTGAAACGTTGTGTAACCGGTCATGCTACACAATCGAGGGTTACTGGGTTTACCAATCCCAGGCCAAAACTCATTGGCAGGTGTGCTCGGAATGGATCATCGGCACACAACACCTCGATCATGCCATAAGCTCAGACATCGCTTTCACGTATAGTAAAGAGACCAAGACTGCGGAACAACTGGCACATCACAGACTCTACGACACAAGAGATCATAGTTCAACTCATATATGAGAAAGATAGCAAATGTCACAATCAGAGGTCGCAGACCCATCATTACATCAAGCGGAAGCAAATATAGTTTTCTAACAACAAGATCCAAATTATGGCCTAAGAGGCCTACAATAACATATCCCAGCCAGCCTGTACCGAGACGTACCAAGCTGCCACCTGGGAATCCGAGACTACTCGTCGATGTCGATAAAGAACCCACCTTCCAGTCCGGTGGCGTCCTCCTCTGAAACAAATAATAATCAACAAAGCAAGGCTGAGTACGACGTACTCGCAAGAATTAGTAGGGCGATATAGGCCCGATGCTGTTGGCTTCAAAGCTGTAAGTGGTTGGTTTTGCAGAAAGCTAGTTTTCCTTTCGGGTAACACTAGGACTCATGGCACTGACTACTCAGAAGGTTTTTCTCAAAGGGGATAAGATAGTAAAACTTTCTTCTTCGGGTCACCTTGCACCAGCAGTAACCAGCATTCACCCCTCGTATCCACCAAGGCACTCCCTCGAATCACCCTCGAGGAAATGAACCTTTACCACACGTTGATTATGCAACCTCTAGCTGCCATATCAATTAAGTTCAGGTTTTCTATGATCTTATCGTCTATTCCCAAGTCGTCCATAACCGCGGACATGGCTTTTCGAAAAGATTAAACCCTGCAGGGGTGTACTGTTTTTATCCATTGGTACCGTTCGACCCCTTGCCTGTACAATTAGCTCTCTTCCGGGGAAAGCCGGCAGGGCAGGCGCGGTTAAACCTTTACCTCGCATGAGACTATCTGTAACATCCCAGAATTAATATAAGTATTATTAATTCCAAAAATGTGGGCCAACAAAAATTTTTCTTTTATATTGTGTGTTATTGCTTGTGTTTTATTCATTGTTGTGTGTTTGCTTGCTAAATAAAAATAAGAAGACAATTAAGTGTCCCATGAAATAATAAGACCTATAATAAAAATGTCACATGAAATAATAAATATTATTTCATTCCCACAAATTCTTTTTACCTAAAATGGAATCTCCATTTTTGGTAGCAACTTTAAAAAGGTTAAACACCAACACCTATACTTATTTCCCACAGCATTTGCACACTTGCACCTCACCTTTTTCTTTTAATATTAAAACCCTAAGGGCATGTACAATGGGGGTGACGTCAGCCTTCTCTTAGCGTTGACACGTAGGATATTTGTCTAGTTGGCGGAGAGAGAATGAAGAAAGGGGAGGTTGCCTTCCCTTAGCTAATAGATGATCTCTTACGAAATAAGGGAAGGCTAATTTCACCATTGTATCATTTGTCTTCCCTTAAAAATACAATTTACTATTAAAATATAATTAATTTTCATTAACTAGCAAGGTGACCCGCGCCTTTGCGCGGCTAGATTTTTTATGTGCTATAGTGTTTATATTTTTCTATATTTAATATGTTGTCTTTGAGCTATTTGTGTGTTAATTAACTGATCAAAATTAGCATCATGCAGAAATCTTTCCAGGTATCATTTTCACTTATTAATACTATATTGCCGCGGGAAGATTTTTTACATGAGTGAGTGAGTTTTGGCAAGAGGAACAATAAGTGTTCTTGGCCAATACCGACATGTCCATGACCCATTGTGAAGAATCACAAAGTTATGTAAATATATATTATGCACTCTCACTAGTAGAAAACAGGGCTTTCGTCCAGAGCCTCTGACACCTTTAGTCCCGGTCTCCTTACGAACCGGGACTAATGGGAGCATTAGTCCCGGTTCAAACTGCCAGAACGCCGGCAGGCTTTAGTCCCGGTTCATAAGGAACCTTTAGTCCCGGTTGCTGGCTCCAACCAGGACTAAAGTGATGACGTCAGGCGCGAGGCCCTTTAGTCCCGGTTGGTGGCTCCAACCGGGACTAAAGTCTACACCTTTAGTCCCGGTTTTGGACACCAACCCGGACTAAAAGTTTTTTTAAAAAAAAAATCAGCATTTTTACCTTTAGTCCCGGTTGGTATCTCCAACCGGAACTAAAGTTTTATTTTTCATTTTTTTTTAGATTTTGCCCAACCCGGACTAAAGATTTTTGTAAAAAAAATCAGCATTTTTACCTTTAGTCCCGGTTGGTATCTCCAACCGGGACTAAAGTTTTATTTTTCATTTTTTTAGATTTTGCCAGGAAAAAATGGAAAATTTTGATTTTTTTGAAATTTTTGAAATTCATTTGTTGTTTCTTTTATTTTTCAATTATTTGTAACCTTTATTATTATTTTAGAATTTTTTTGTTTTGCGATTTTTTGAGTTTTTTGAAAATTTTGAGTTTTTTGAAAATTTTGAATTTTTTGAAAATTTGAATTTTTATTTTTTAATTTTTTTTAATTTTTGAGTTTGTAAATTAATCATTTTTGTTTGTTAATTATTGTTGTTTATTTTAATAATTGTTTGAAATTCAAAAAATTTAATCATATGCCATCAAGACCTAAGGGTTAATAGAATTGATATCTTATTATTCTCAAGAAAACAACAATTGCAGACTTGGCAGCTGGAGGAGATGGAACTGGGAAGTTAAGCGTGCTGGGGCTGGAGCAATGAGAGGATGGGTGACCGGCCGGGAAGTTAGAGATTAGGGCTAACCGGATATACACTTTGACGTGAGAATATGGGTGATTACTGATTAGAGATGAAATTGTCAAAATAATTCAAAAAATTGAAATTCGGAATTTTTTTTTTTGAAAATTTGAAAAAAATAAAAAAAACCTTTAGTCCCGGTTTGTATTACGAACCGGGACTAAAGGTCCTTCAGCCCGAAAAAATGATTTTAGTCCCGGTTCATAACACAACCGGGACTAAAGGGTGGCGCTTTTAGTCCCGAATGCTTAGTCCCGGTTGCGCAACCGGGACTAAAAGCACTTTGGACCCGGGACTAAAAGTCTATTTTCTACTAGTGTCTTCCGCCTCTCCTAATATCTTAGTTTCTATCGTTTCATCAATAATGTAAGAAGGTTTATACTAATAACTTAATCCAAATATTGATTTGCCATACTTAGCTTTGTCCCTCCACAGCTTTATCATTTGTCGTAAGGTTGTTTTGTGTGCTATGTCTTGCTTTCGCATGCTTACGTTGCCTAGACTTCAGACTGCACCAATGCACCATTGTACCAACTTTATGGTTTAACTATAAATATTTTTCAATTCAGCTATGTATAGAATTCAATTGGAAAGAAATTAGAGTTGTATTGCTGTACCACTTTGTAAGGATTTCATACAAAATTTATTCCTTTGGATTTTATATAGAGCGTCGTGAAACGCATGCTTCTATAATCATGAACAATCAATATAAATTAAATTTTCCATTCCCTCATATTTCATCTTTTAAAAACCGTCACTTTTCAATGCTAATATCTATGGTAGGAATATTATATTTAATAGACGGTAATGGTTTAAAGAACGCCTAAAGAAGAGATTTCAAAGTTATTAATTGGACAGTATTCTTTGATCGGAAATATCATCATATGAAGTCCTTTATAGTACGGTTTCAAGTCGAGTTGGTCGGAGGACTTCATAAGCATCATGGAATAGATATCAAAATGGTTAATTAGATAAACTTATTTTGTGGAAACCATTAGATGATAGTTTAAACTGAATCATTGTGTTGGCTTGCGCAAGTGGTTGCATAATTAAGTTATATGAGTGACCCAATTTAGATGTCCAGTTAGAAATTATGAAAAGATCAAAGTAGTGAACTGTAGTAAGTTGTCCCATCCCATACTGGACTGCTGATGTTTTTATTTTATTTTCTCATGTGTATCAAATGTCACATCCGTATGCTGATTTTTTTTCAGTTCACAGACATCAGCGTGACATCAGCCGTATGCACCCGCTGCGTCTAGCCAAAGAAGGATTTCTATGTGTTCGGATCGAAAACTAACACAGACATCGGGACATGTTTTTTTTGGCACATAATCTGTTTATTTTTTTGGCAACCGTACGTGCGTACGTGCTATGGACTCTTTTTTTTTTTTTTTTGCTATGGACACTTTTAGTTACGTTAGACAATACTAGCAAATATGCCCGTGCGTTGCAACGGGAGTGAAAAATCAATTGTTGAACGAAAAATGTCGGCACAAACCAAATTTTGCTCCAAAATCGAGCAGCACTCCTAGCAAACATGCACGTGCGTTGTCATTGGAGTAAAAAAATATTTTTCGACCGAAAAGTGTTGGCACAATCCAAATTTTGTTCCAACGTCGATTGACCTGTGTGGATTTTTTTTTTTACCTAGACGAGCATCAAGTTGACACAACAATAAAAAATAGCTCGATGGGTAAAAAATATATGTTGATATATGTCCCCCTTATCTATGTGATAACTTGTTATAAATTTATCTCATATGACCTATTGGTATACATTGATGGTAGATGTAAACTTCCTATTTTGTTACGATATATGTAGGGTACTCCATTGCAATTGAATCTTTGCATGGTGTGTTGCGCCTAACTCACGATTGGCTATAATTTGCTCTATTTTTCTATCTTTCTCGCTCGCATTTTTTAATCTTTTGTTCTAGCTCTATAAACCTGTATATTTCTTCCTCATTGTGAATATGTCTTCCTCCCTTGTGCATTGGGTTGAATCTTTAATTGTTTTGTTTTTCTAACAGGCATCTCAGCCCAAATTACTGAATCATTCGTTGATTAGAAAGAAGAAACCGATCAGATTTTGCATCGCACGTACTACTTCAATACAAGCTAGCAAACAGGCTGGTTGATTGATCAGGTGACATGCACGTATTGGCTAGCTTTGGCTATGCGCGTATGCCTACTTTCCTTAGCTAGCTAGCTTGACGTACAGATCAAATTGCCACCGAAACACATGCCACGCGAAAGACACGGTTTGATTGCAGGCGTGGCGGTTGGCAAGCGCGTGGGCGGTGCGGCAGCGCATGCTGCCATGCTGGGACCTGCACGACACTGGCGAGGAGAAAGTGCTTAACCCACTAATCGTCCCTAGCAAAATTTCTTCATTACTGTAGCATAGAGCAGAGGAATGATGATACCTGAAGAACACTGACAGCGGCAGCACTTGAGTACACGTATAAAATTCAGGAATACACTAAAGCTGTCGATGCAAGTGCAACCCATGACAGAAGGGTGTGCAGACCTAGGGTCCCTATTTTTTTCTTGTAGTAATACGGTTTACCTGTATCTTCTCACAGCTGAAAAATTCAACACCTGCTATCTGCAATTTCTACGATGATTGGAGATCGAGCACCGCAACTATGGCTGGCTTCGTGCCCATCTCTATCCACAATTAGATGTCATCTGGTCCGATCAGCGCTGAAGTTGAGTATCTCCGAGATGAGCTCAGGGTCCATCTTCTCCAGCGAACAGTCCGGCCACCGAGAGAGCCCCTTGGAGCATGGATAACCCATACGACGACGTCGTGGTCATCATTGTCGTCTAGAACGTCGCGGCGCTCTATGACGGTACGAGACGACGGGGCAGGGTGGCGTTGCTGACAGTGGCGCGCCGGTTGCTCTGCTTACTCTCCTCGCACAGGCGCCGGGCGTGGGCACGGGCGCGCTTGCAGGCCATGCGGACACTACGGACTGGATCCTGGCGTCCACGGCGTCGCGTAGGTGAGTGTCCGGGCAGCCGTCGTTGCAGGCGCAATGCAGGAGGGTGTCGAGGGAAACACGTCGGAGCAGGGGAGCAGAGCGCTCGTCTCCGTGTCCCTCTCTGGAAGTTCGACGCCTAGCTCAGGTTTGTCGATCTCCTCATGCCTACGCTACGCCTACGGGCTGGTCCGGTAATCGTCTGGATCGCGATGATGTGCGGGAATCAGTCGCCTTGTACGATGTAGGAACAGAAGCTCGGAGGTGTAGGCGCGCGCGGGGGGCACAAGATCTCGTCGACTTTGCTTCTGTTCGCCATGGTCGCCGCCATGCTTCCAGATTGATCCTTGGCCTCGCGTGTCTCATAGCTTGGCAGTCGATTTGTATCCTAAGGTTGGATCGATGCAGTCCAATCGATCGCTCCTGCATTTAAAGGCTCACGGGAAGAAGAGGACGACTCGGGGCTGATAGGATACCTCGTGTTTGGATAGATCTCTTGTCCGACAGGGTTATGAATCATGATCTCCCAAGACGTACGAATCCCAAGACGTACGAACGATGCAACGGAGGAAAACAAAACCACGGAAAGTCAAGACGTACGAACGAACGAACGAAGCCAAACGGACCAAAAATTGGGGAAGAAACCTTAGCGCTTTTATTATTAGGTATAGATATATTGCTGTAGGACTCTTGCCTTTTCTTTTTGAACGTGTCAGATTCTAGAAATTGTGCATGCTATTGTTGTACGTAACTTTTGGATCTTTTAATCTCAACCATTATGATTTAAATCAACGGAGCACATATTTTTAGCACATGTGGAAGCATGTGGTGGCTTTATTTTCTATTGTTTTAAGTATATAATAGATTGTTAGGGATGGCAATAAGAGATAATGCATTGTACAACTTATAATTTTTCCTTATCTAAATGACGTGGATGGCTAAGAGAAGGCGCGCCTTCTCTACCATTGTACATGCCCTAATAGTGCCTAATAGTGGCAACTAGTGCAAAATGGTATCACTACCCTTTTATTCAATGGCAGCCTATTGCTTGCCCTAACCTTGTCTCCCTCATGTCCAGCACACTCCCCAGCACCCCCTACATCCCCGGGACAACACCCCAACCATTCCCTTACCCTAAACCCTAGCTAGACCTAGCAATGGCATGTCATGGCCACCACCATGCCATCTTGTCCCAACCTGCAGCAAGGGCATGAACCAGCACGTCCAGGAGGTAGCCTGTGTCCCCCTGAAGCTTCCCATGCCAACCCCTTGCACCAGGCCCCCCTCCTCTGGCCGCACTCGCCGGTGAACCGACAGCCACCCGTCTGCCGAACAGTTGGCGGGCGTGCCCACACCGGAGCCACCCCGGCCGACACGCTCGAGCCCGAGCCGCCCGACCGCCAGCACGCACGCCACACCACCCCTTGCACCCCCCAGACACGGCCCCGTGCCTCCCCAACCCGCACGACGCCACCCCCGCACGCCGCCCGTGCCGCTCGCGGCATGGCGTGGCCACCACCGTGGCCCCACTGCCCCGAGCCTCCCCCGCCTATAAAAAGGCCCCCCACTCACCACTCCTTCACCACACCACCACCACAACCTCCCCCTTCCACCCAGGTGTAGCAGAAGAGGAGCCGGAGCTCAACCCCGAGCTGCTCGGCCACCGTGCCGTGACGCCGCTGCGGTGCGTCTCCGGCGACGCCACCACCGCCCTGCTGCTGCCCAGACCACCCTCCCTCGCCCCCAAGCCGCCCCGGAGCCCCTCGCCGCCGGCAGGTGCTTCCCCTGGCCTCTCTCTCTCTCTCCCTAGTGCTCTGGCCGTCGGGAGGATGGGGATGGCCATGGGCCGTCGATCGCGAGATCAACGGCCCTGGTTAATTCCCGCCCGGTTTAAATATCTGATGAAACTGCTGTGTTGAAATCTGTTTAGATTAGCTACCTTTGCAAACCAATTCTGAAAAATCTACTGCACCAAATTTTATAATCTTTGCATGGTTGGAAAGATCTAGTTTCATAGATTCAAATGCAAGTGTTATTTTTCCAAAATAAATAGTTTAGCTCACTGGAATAATTAGGCAAAGTAGCTATGTTCTGCCTGTTTTCAGAAACTTCTGAAACCGATAAATGGTTAGGTTTTGGACTGATCATAGAAATTAATCTAGATTTATTTAGAAGTTAGTATTGGCATAACATGTTAGTATGGTTAATGTACTGCCATGAACAAGTGTTGTGAACCCCAAAATAAAATCTATATAAAAGATCTAATTTGAGGAAGATAGCTAATCAGTTTATTCCACCACATGAAATAACAGAGATTTGAGGAAGATAGCCAACTTCCCATACAAGTTCCTATTTAACCAGAGGCCTAAAAATAGCAAACTAAAATGATTTAGCTAGTACAACATGCCATCTTCACATAGATGCGAGCCATGTTCATTTTTGGACATGTCTCCAAATAGAAATAAAAAATGACAAATGTGTTAGTTTTAACTGAAAATTCAGAAAGATTATTTTTATACCATCTTTGGGAAATGTTTCCTAAAACTTGGTTTAACCAAAAATACCAAACTAAAATGGTATCAAAAGTACATCAACTAATATTCCCAATGCCGCTGGTTTGATTCCATTTGGTGTGGTGGTTAAGTCAGTAGAAAATTATCAAATCAGTTAAGTTGTTAAACATAGAAGGGGAATTTCTCTGCCAGAAAAATTATCAAGACTTTGAAGATTAATATCTCGAGATATAGGAATCCAAATTAAGTAAATAAATATGTTCTGGAAATATTATGAAATTCTCTAACTCACTAAAGTGGTTTCACCCCATTTAGATTAATAAATAAATAATGATATTCAAAATGCCACAGAACGTATAAAACCTAAACTTGTTTGTTTCTGATACTCTGTTAATCCAAATGAGGTCAAACTAATTTTGTCAGCTCACATTTAAGCAATAATAGTTATCCCTAGGAGGATTTAATTTTTGAATAAAATTAACTTGAGTTGTAGCAAAAACTAGAATATTTACTTTCTGGATTAAAACATTTATACAGGGAGTTTAATAACTCAAATTGAATTAAATCCAATTGGGTTGTCTTCTACACATCAGTAGCTTTCTATAGAACTTTAGTTCATATTTTTGTGATAAACAGAACTTAAGTTATGCAATTAAACATAAAACCCTAGTTTCTGCCATAATTATGACATAGTTAAATAATGCTTAATTGAATTAAATTGAATTCAAATTAGGTTACCTTGTGTGTGCCATAGCTAAATTGTGATGTTGTGATTGTAATGATGTGATGCTTGCTTGGTTAGTTTAGTGATTGTTTGTATTGTTTAATTATCGAATAGACGAGAACGTTGCCGGAGCCTACGAGGAAGGGGAATACTTCGAACCACAGGAACCCGAGAACTTTGTTGAGCAAGGCAAGCTACTTCACTGAGCTTGCTTTTACATGCATTTATTTTGGATTACCTGAAATATTCAATGTGTTAGTGATTTCAAAAAAAAAATTCCTTCTTACAAAAACATGAAGAAAACTATTTTTGCCACCCCATGTAGATCTATAGGGTACATATCTAAAATTGTAGGATGGGAAAATATGATTTATTCCAAAACTCCTTTTTTTAAGTATTTGGATGGATGTGGAACGCCGAGCTGTCGGTGTGGAAATGGAGAAAGGTTGAAAGATGGTGTTTTTGAAAAATGCACATTGTGTCCTAGTACTATGACGACCAACTGATAACCTCTGCGACCACATCTACCCACATATGGGAACAGGCGTAGTCATATAATTTGCTCATATTAGTATGGGATGCCTCAACAATGAGGATGACCTCGTTCCATGAGGGGATGGTCATGGAGACCTACCCCCTGATCTGGGTCCCAACAATCTGAAGGATGGAGGATTGAAGATCCATATTTGGATCGCCGGGCAGAACTACGAGTCCTCACATCTAGGTTCCTCGACGGGGGATCCTGTACTAGGTGTCGAGGGAATGGTGAATTCTTAGCGGTAGGGTCCTATACTAGCATGAGCAAAGGACAGGCTATGGTCGGTGGCTCAACTTTTCATACACCTTGTATGGTGAGACGTGGCAGACACGATGAGTTACCGGATGGATATGGGAAAAGTGTGCTACCTCTGCAGAGGGTACAAAACTATTCGAATAGCCGAGTCCTCGGATATGGACAATTGGGAGGCTGTACTAGACTATGTGCAAGTTTTTACCAAAGTTGTAAGTTTAAAGAAACAAATATGGAGGTGATACTACGCAACTATACCAAATGGAGTGGTATGAGTTGTTGGAGATAAATAGACCATGATGAGATATGTTCGGGAAAAAGGAGGAGTCTTGGATGAATAATAAAACTGTTGTTTTCTTTAAAGATAGTGATGAAATTCTTCTTATCTCTTTTTCAACAAGGATATAGAGATATTTACAAAAAAATAAAAGTGTTATAGACAGCCACTTAAAACTAGAGCATCCTCACGTTAGGGGTAGTTTGCGAGTACAATTCCCATTGTACTCATATTGGTTTCGTCCCTGGCTATTGTCTTAGCCAGATTTTGAGGAGAACTACGCTGAAGCGGAGTATGGAGACTTCTATGCAAACTAGGGATCTTCGTGAGTCAACTGCCTGTCGGGTCGTCGTTAGGACGTGTTGGACTTCTACTATGTAGCTTCCGCTGAATGCTTTTGATTTGGCCCTTGAAGGCACCTATGTAAGAACTAGATTCGAACGGCGTGGCCCGCCGCGCAACGCTTGTTGCTTCTTTTATTTTTTTGCCCGTGGTTTTGACAATTTATACAGATTATTAAGAAGACAGTTCATATCTATATATATTTGATCAGATCAGAGTACATAGTTTTGAAAGAATAATTTTCGGATTGTATGAAATAAACAATTAGCACATCGTACAAAAGGAATGTCAAAGCTCACAGGGAAAGTAATATAGAAATTCGCACCACACTGTCATAACATAAGATGGCTCTAGGAGAGTCGCATCTAGGTGGACATGATACTTATGCACACATGAAAATATTTTTAAATACATAAGTTTTATCAGTTCAAAAACACGATCTTAAACACCCGATGAGTTTCATGTAAATCATAATGATTCCAAAAGGCAAAGATAGCTCATCCCAACAACATTAACAATGAGACATTCAGTAACAGAAACCTAAAAGAACCAAAAATATCACTCAACACGGTTTGTTTGGCAATCATGGACATAGGCTATGAAGAGACAAAATAATCAGATTGCAGTAACAAAGTTCAGAATTAATCGAGGGTAGCTATGTGAACTGAATTAACAATTGGTATGGTTTGGTCAGACCTTGAGGAGTAACATCTCCGCATGGTAACTTAGTTTCTAGATTTCTTCGCTAGACGTCCACCTCCACCAACATGGATCGACGGCTCTTCTTCAAGATACTTGTTTACTGGAAGTGTTTCAATCGTAGTTTTATCAGCGGGTAGTATTTGCTCAATCTGAACTTGATGGTCAGGTCCTTGGAACAGAGCCTTGCGTGCAGTTGAAGTGGACGATACATCCTTGTTCCTGTACACGTGAGGTAGGATATTCATTAGAGAAGAGATTGGCAAAACATTGGGATGAACTGATGCAATAATAAGGAGTTGTGAAAGCTATAAACTCTGAAAGAGCGTCTTGCTGCGCACCACATGTTAATTCTAAATTGTCTTCCCCGTAATCCTCATGTATTGTACGCGTTAATAAGATGGGTAATATCAAGTTAGAAATTATAGATCTACATATAAAAAGGTAATAGCAGACAAATTGAGATGATGTTAGTACTGGTGGTCACAATGGTTTCAATAGGAATGACATGGTTACTTACAAAAGGGTGAATAAAGGCACATAAATCGGGCCATCAGAGGGTTAGAATGCCCATATGCACAAAATCATAGTGGTATATAAACCATGGCATAAATACATAACAAATAGCTGAGATATATCTTAGCATTACCTAAGGAACATGTGGACGGTGTGGGGCAAAGGTGTCCAAAAGACTGGGAAGTTTGGTGGTGATATGGCAGTGGATTAGGTGCAAAAAAAGAACTGCGTAGAAAGTACATCAGTTTACAATAGCCATTTAGGGGAACTGGATTTATATACATGGCTACAAATAAAGTTGGATAGTACCTTATGAGTTCATTGTTGTTTCCTACCGTTGTGGGAACATGCATCAGCAGACATGGTTTTCTGGCAGTATTTGTTTTGAGCACCTGCACAAGTGATTCAACAATATGAGATCCCGATATTATTAAGGTCTATAGAAACAACATTCTAATTAACTGGAGCACCTAGTGTAGGAACTGGATTGTTGTATGGGATTTACCCAACAAAGTGTCCGTATACGGTTGAGGTGTGCACATTGTTTTTTATTAGCAAACATATGGAAAGCCAATGCAAGAAAGATGCAAAAAGTGCAGGTAAGCGGCAGATACTTTCATCTTGAAAGTTGGATAAACAAATGATCTTGTATCTACCCTGAAGATAGGGGAAATTATGCAGACAATATTAACTATAGCCTCATTAGTAGGGGAGTCAATAGCAGGCTCATCATTGGCTGGAACATTTACTATGGGGCCAGGTTGTTCAGCATTAAGTTCATCTTCAGTGTCGCTGTGAACTGAAATCTAAATTTTATTTTTGGGGCTGGTTCAGTCAGTTTGCGAAATACTATGGTAGCAGATGAAGCAAAGGTAGTAAAATTTTGTAAAAATATGAACACAGCTACATAACGGAACCAACAGATGGGTTGAGAGATTATTTGGATATTGGATCACAACAAATAAATTTCACCATAACAATTGTCATCATACCAAATCAATTAATTCACCAGCTAAGAAGCCTGAAACCTACATCAATGATCTACCCAATAGCTAAATTTTAGTGTGCGTGCTTAGGATATGTGGCAAATACTGAGTTAATAGTGGGCATCAAATTGTAAGGCATGCTTCAGGCTCCATCAACCTCCTTATAATTTTACAAACCGTGAAATAACATGGAAAACATGCATAAATAGTGTGTAAAGCAGCCTTCAATGACATGCAGAGAATATATGTAAACCCATGGCATGATACGGAACAATCATATGGAGGCAGGCAATCAATATCCCAAGAGGTGGCAGGTATAACAATATCATTTGAAGAAAGCCAGCCGAGGTGTAAGCAGCTTCAACTTTACGAACCATGAACGACGGGTATAATTTCCGAGAACTCCCCTCTGACATGAACACAACAAACTTGTATTTGCCACCGAGTACTTTAGTAACCTCAGGTGGTGGGAAACGTACTTGCCAAGCAGTAAGCACCCGATAAATCTGTTTTCATCACACTACTAGGAAACTAGCTATAGGTGGGATGCTATTTTGTGGCGCACCAATATTTCATGCGCCACTAAATTTTTTTTGTGTCGCACCAGTTTCCATGCGCCACTAAAAGAAGAAATTCTGTGGCGCATCTGGAGGACATGCGCCACTAAAAGAAGACATTCTGTGGCGCACCTTCCTCCATGCGCCACAGAAATTCTGTGGGCCCCACAACCAACGGCTGGCTTGCATCCTACGCCGCCTTTTCTGTGGCGCATGGAGCAAGGTGCGCCACAGAAATGTACATTTCTGTGGCGCATCTGGCCAGATGCGCCACAGAAATATGGTGGGCCTGCACAATTCTGTGGCGCATGGGTCCACATGCGCCACAGAAAGTGACATTTCTGTGGCGCATGTGGTTCCATGCGCCACAGAATTGTGCAGCATTTTTTCACCCCACGCACCCCCCCCCCCCCCCCGTGGATCGCCTTTTTAGTTTTGCACGTAGGGAAAGAAAATGATAAAAAAATCAAAAAATAAAATCCTTTTAGATATATGGAAGGTTTAGGGTCTAGTTTGTAGGAAAAATTTGAAATACACATTTTGACCTTTTTTCCAATAGTAGGTGAAGAAATATTAAATTGGCCATAACTTTTGCATACGACGTCGAAAAAATGCGTATAATACCTTAAAAAAAACTAGAGAAAATTTCGGATTCGATCCCACCGGGGTTTACCCGGTCAGCCATTCACAGAATCCTCAAATTCCAAACAAAAAAAAAGTTACGGGCAACAGAAGAACTTTCCCAGCAAAATCAAAAAAAATTCAAAAAAGGAAAAAAAAATTCTGTGGCGCATGTCTAGCCCATGCGCCACAGAATTGTGAGATTCGAAATTTGAATCCCGCCGGCGCCCTCATCTCCCTCTCTTTTCCCCTTTTCTCCTCATCTCCTCCAATTCTCCCTCCACTTCTCTCTCCACTTCTCCTCTTTCTTTCTCCTCTTCCCTTCTCCTCTACACTTCTCTCCCCTTCTCCTCCCTCCTCCATCTCTTCTCCTCTACTCCACATCTTCTCTACTCCTCCTCCTCCTCCACCTCCACCTCCACCTCCACCTCCACCTCCACCTCCGGCGACCTCCTCCACAACTCCGGCGAGCTCCACAACTCCGGCGACCTCCTCACCACCCCGGCGACCACCTCCACAACCCCGACGACCTCAACCACGACGACCTCCACCTTCGGTGACCTCCTCCTCCACCTCCGGCGACCTCCTCCACCACCGGCAACCTCCTCCTCCACTCCGGTGACCTCGGCCTCCACTCCGGCGACCTCCTCCTCCACTCCGGCGACCTCATCCGGTGACCTCCGACGACCCCTTCCTCCACCCACGGCAACACGGTCTCCGACGAGCTCCGACGAAATTCTGGCGAAATTCCGGCGGCCAGATCTAGATCCAGATCTGGATCTAGATCTGGCCGCCCTTTTTTTTGAAATTCAAAAAAAATTCTGTGGCGCACCAAGGTGGGATGCGCCACTAAAATATTTCTGTGGCGCACGGTGCTGGGATGCGCCACAGAATTTGGCATTTCTGTGGCGCACCACCGGCGTGCGCCACAGAAATATATTTTAGTGGCGAGGATTTAGTGGCGCATCCACTATTTCCAGGGATGCGCCACAGAATCGTGAAAAGGTGCGCCACTGATAGCCTGTTTCCTAGTAGTGTCAGCTAGGCGTCCAAACGGATCGGAGGGAGTAACACATTATAACAAAGTGTGTCTAAGCAATATGGAACGAAAAAAACAATATATATGAGAAGTGAAACCAGTCTAGTGAAAATGGCTGGTGCATAACAACTAATCACAGTTTGCTATGACAAATATTGTTACAACGGTTCATGTGTAATCCAAACATGTGATCACAGAACCATATCTCTTTGAGAACTTACAAATGGAGATGCAGAATATAGAGAGAAAATCCAAATGTATATAAAAGCAAAAAAAATGAAACAATTGCAAACAGACCTGCTATCGTTCATTTAATAAAATTACAAAATAGAGGGAAAATATTAAATATCAACATAGCATAAATATTAGATGGATTAAAGCTCTCCTTCAGCCTCGTTGGATTATTGTCAAACACATTGTAAGCACATATAAAATAGCATATAAACAAAAACAAATGAGGATTTTGTGGGAATTACATAAAAACATAGTAAGAGGAGAGTGAGGAGGAAACATGAGGAAGAGAGGAGCGCGGCTACCTCCAAGAGGTCCAAGTGTGGCAAGGTCTCGGGTGGAGGCAGAGATGTGTGGAGACGGCAAGGTCCAGCAAATGTCCTACCTCGTGCATCTTCAAAGTAATACTTCATCACGGAACACATTGATTTATTCAAATTGATAGCAAGAAAGCCAACTAAGTAAACCTGAAATCCATTTGCAAAACCCGAAGTTAATTAATGGAATACAAATTTACCATACCCTAGATGCAAATGCGCAATTAACGGCATGAAGTTCACTAATGAGCAGCCAAATCCCTGAATCATTAGTTTGTGTTTTACAAAAAAAAAAGCATAGCATGATTGTGCTTCTTTTAATAGACATCGAATGCATTCGCACATCTTTGTAGCTGAAGGAGTAGAAAGCATAGATTTATGTAGAAATCAAATTAGCATATTCTAGAACGCAGTAAATTACATGGTACATAAGAGATAGAATATTTAGCGACTCCGCAAGATAAAAAAGGCTGAAAGTGAAGACCTCTCAAGTTCACAGCTTTGCGTCGAGTCGTCTATGGTCTTTCCCATGGGAAGATGCAGAAAAACTTCTACTGAGAACTGCAAGGCATTAAATTGGCATTATAAGCTAGCTAGTAACAGGTTACATTGTGGCCCTCGACCCATGGTACATGTAAACGACTACTATCTAAAGCACATCTATATATTCCTTTACCTTCACTTCAAGGACAACAAATCTGAGCTATCCAGCAATCCATGAGCCAAGCTCCATCCATTTTAGTACACACATATGTGGACAGTGAACGTCCATATTGTTTAGACCCTTCTTCTCAAACACTGGGAATCACAAGTGTGGCGTTGAAAATACATCCAGGGCTACATCTTCAATGATCTGGAAATAAGATGCCATGCTTTGTTTAACAAACATTGTTTACCAGTACATCATATAGAAAAACACTCATGTATTTTTACAGTTGCAAGTACATATAAGGAGCATGAGTATTGTTGCAGATTGTTATTAATAAAAAATCATACAAAAAAAATCTCAAATACGAAATAATGTTGGTCTGACTTAACTTCAGGCTGAGCAATTCAGGTCTAGCCCAAGAACCTCGGGCTCATGACAACGACAAAATCCAAGTCATTTAGGTGGGTAGTGTGGCTGAACCAACACACCACACCATGGAAAAAACAGTTATTCCCTGCAGGATAACGATATAATGAAAGAAATAGCTGATCGGGCATTACTTAATAAGATCCAAATAAAGAATTCGTTTCAATGAAAAATAAAGCACAGAAGGGTGGTCATTGTTTTCTCCTTATGGAGCACAATATAAGTAGGAAGACAATAACCTGCAGCTGGCCGTGAAAACAAAAGAAATTAGAGAGCCCGCTGCTTAAGTTAGTTGAGAAGACAAATCATTGTTGATTCTTTATCTTTCGCCAACCAAAAGACCCCAAAAGTATACAACATAATATGAGAACAGACATATTGCAAACAGCTAGACCATATGTAATTCTATTTGATTCTGGGTGATGTGAAAGATTTGGCATGCGAAACAGAAGTGCATATATTAAGGCATACAATCCGATATCATTCAACATATTAATGAACTTATTTGAACAATTTAATTAATGTCGATAAAGTAACAAAATAGAAGCATGAACAAAAGGAATGACAATTAGAAGCACCTTGATTCTCTTTGATCATGGTCACCTTTCGCAAAGAAAATATATAACCTGCAGCAAGATAAACACATGATTGAGATCTAGCATATATACCAAGGTGATATTCTAGCCTGGCCAGACAAATTTAGGGAAGATACACAAGACAAATTTCTTACCTCAACATGGACTAAGCACCGGCCATCTAAAACGGTAGACCAAGCAAATAAACAATCTGTGTATAAAAAAGGAAAAAGGGATGTCATGTCACATAGTCTGGAGCCGAAAATCATATATAATTCTAAATACAATGAGGTTTACCACTTCAAAATCACAATATTCAAAATAAAAGAACTGGTTATCACATTTTGTGTAGCATTATTTATTCCACACAGGTTTACCATTTGATGCATCAAGTTTGAACTTGCCACAGGGGCAACCAAAATAACACAACAACAGTGCTGGCAAAGCACTTGACTGGTTATGAGTGGGAAATAGAGCACAATATAATAATGTCCTACTTGTGCCCACACCAGGCACCAAAATACACTTGTTGAAAACATAAATGAGACCAAAGGAGAAGAGAGTGGAGCAGGTGCTTACCTTCAACAATGCGAAGGCGAGGTGGCTCTCAGCTTGTCACAAGGAAAGAAGGAGCACCATAGCTAGCGTCGGACGGCCTTCGACCAGCATGGTCTCCGCTGGATCCACCATCCAGCGCCGCTTAACTCGGAGCAAGCACGCAGCCTATTCCTAATAACGGAATATCACCCAAAGAAAGTTAAATGCAACATAAGAAAAATTAGACTCAATTTGTGCCACAAATTGTTTAAACTGAGAAGAAAAAAAAAACGTATCTCAAGTGGGGGATACCATGGGACCAATTGAGCATTCTTGCAGGTAAAGACCATAATGATATTTAGCCTTGTAAATTCAAGCCACAACATCCAACTGATCAATATCTGTCACACAAAGGTGACCCAACATGCAAGCATAACAGAAAGATTGTGTAGTAAGAGATGAGCAGAGAATGCAGGAGAGGAGGCTCACCTAGGTGTCGCCCTCTGGTGGTATGGTTTGGCGACGTCTCGTGCTCGCTGAGAGAGAGGATGGCAGCGGCGTGACCAACTGGGCCTCCTCGCTCATCCCTTCTCTCCTAGAAGGAGTGAACTAAAATTATTAAGTTGAGAACATAGCATAAAAAGGAATTAATCTTTACCGGCAGTCTGCTTGGATATTTCATCAAACACCTTATAGGCATATTTATAAAAACATATGAATTTCAGAAGAAACGAATTATTAAGTACCTGCAGCCTACTTGGATCTTTCATCAAACACCTTATAGGCATATACACAATAACATCTGCACAACAAAGATGAGAAATTATGGAGAGTGGAAGAGAAACGGAGGAGGCAAAGCAAGAGGAAGAAAGGAGTAGAAATGGGAACGGCATGAACATCCAAGATCTGAGCAATAAGTCAAGCAAGAAATAGGAGGAGATGTTGGCGAGCATAAACATCATGAACCTGGAGGTGGCACATCAGTAAGCTTTCTGAGGAAGCAACGACATCCTGTTGCAGCGGAAAAGAGAAGATCATGTTGTAGAAAGGGGAACAACGTGAACATTCAAGATCTGAGCAGTAAGTCAAGCAAGCAATAGAAGGAGGAGATGTTGGCGTACTAACCTGAACCATCTCTGCATTCCATTTATTCCGTGTCTCTTGGGGCTCAGGGTCCTCATGTGCCCCCTCAACACGCAGCAGGGACACGCCAGCAACCAGATGCCGCCACTGCCGATCGACATGGAGTCGGGAACGCGCCGATGGAAGCCGAGCTCCTTGTGTGCGCCACCTCCGCAACATCGACGCGGTCTGGTGTGTGGGGAGGACGTGGGTGGGTCGGCGAGGCGGCGACCGTCGACGCAGAGGAGGAGGCGGAGGGCCGCACCATCGACGCGGCCTGGTGTGTGGGGAAGACGTGGGTGGGTCGGCGAGGCGGCGACCGTCGGCGCAGAGGAGGAGGCGGAGGGGCAGGAGCACGAAGGCGTGAAAGGGAGGATCGGGAGAGGCGACGCGCTACTGCGGGAGAAGGGGATTGGGGGAGAGACGACGCGGGGATCGGCGGCTAGGGTTTTCCACTCGAGGGGCGCAGCTTATATACCAACAGACGTGAAATGACGATTTTGCCCCTGAAGTTCGCCGGAATTACGACCCGTGCCACAGGGCGAAAAAATGGACGGTGAGGATCGAGTGGCAATCCTATAGGACGGCCGGATGTTTCTGAGCTCTGAGGAGCCTCAGGTTTCCCTCAAGAAAGTATGCTTTAGATTGGTCTAAGTGACCTACTATGTAAGACTTTAATTCGGTACTGTAATCGATGTAAACTTTGGTATTCAATTCGGATTATGGGCAACGACAGACTAATCATGGGATCGTTGTGTGAACCATAATCGAGTATTTTGGACAGCTAGTCCGGGGTCCCCACACTATCCAAGGGTCATCGTGACGACGGGACAAGTTCAGTGCCTATTTCAACACCCTGCCCCATCGCCACTCCTATCACCACCATCGTCATCACACACTATACCATAGCACTATATTCACAACAGACAAGTTGGTCGGGAAAACAGCTTTCACCGACAAAATGTTGGTCGGGAAAGGGTATTGCCGACCAACCTTGTCTGCCACCGAAAGTCCAGTCGGGAAAGCCCTTTCCCGACCGACATCACTTTGCCGACCGACATTCTGTCAGCTATGGAACTTTTTCCCGACCAACAAATTCTTTTCCGACGGGCATTTTATTTCCGACAGACATTTTGTGCCGACCGACTCTCAGACAGCATTTTCTTTGCCGACCAACTTTCCAACAAAATTGCTATCAGCCTTTCTCGACCAACGGTCTGACAGGGTACTAATTGCCGACCAACATCCATCCACATCCTGCCATATTCAGATATTTAAGATACTTTGACAGCCAAAAATCTGTTCAATTCACATATTTTACACAAAAATGCATAAATACATAGGGCCAAAAATATTAAGACAAAAAATGAACTGGCTTTTCATATGTTCTCAACAGACTACAACATTATCAAGTTTACAGAATGATTACCACATGAACAGGTTTACAAGGTGTTAGACAAAAGGTATCCTACAATACACAAAACATCATGTTGATGTGAAACCCCTGGCTACTTGGTGGAATACATGTTGTGACACAAGTTTTGCATTACAATTCATTCTTGGGGCACCTGCACAAACAAGTACAAATGTATGAGAGTTTTCTTGCTTGACAATGCCAATTTATCACAATTAGGTAAACTATTATGATGATGCAAAAAGTTGGAAAACTACAAAAAAAAAATCGAACCAACCTATATATGGACAAAGATGCTGATAGTAATACTAAAACACGTACTATAGAAATGTGATGTTATACTAGTGTGTTCATAACTAATGACACATACTGTAGACATGTAGAAATGTGATGATATACTAGCATGTAGTGTAGGAAGAGAATTGGCATCAGTTATGCAAATATCAGTTCAACTTCTTATTTAAAAAATTGAATCTTGCTGCATATACTAGGGTGATGTCCAGGTTCAGCCTTGAATTTGTTAATAAAGAAGCGAGTTGCCAATTATGACTATTATCAAGCTAAGTGCATGCTCAAGTAAAGTGCCGGTTTTTTCTGTAAGTTGTGACTGACTATTTATAGTGTGATATACCCAGTGTATGCTTAAGTTAAAGAAAAAATATGCATGTATACCGGAAAGGAAATACTGAGATCTGTGCGAGGAAAAAACTGGGTAGGAAAGGCTACACTTTTATAGACGTTAAGTAATGCATTTTCCTTCTTGCTTTTATACAGTACAAATGTACACTAGGCGCTTATGTAAACCTGTCTATTTGCACAAGAATAGTTCAGCCTATAACCATCAATAGCCCAAAACCTTAGCGCACGCCACTTTCATGGAGGATGACGGTAGAATGGGAGGACCAGGAGGAGAAGAGGACATGGTGGACTCAAAGAACACCTAGCTGGTGGAGGCTACTCTTCCTCGTTTCCAGATTGTAGATGATGGTAAAAGTTTTGTGCAACTAAACGATTTTCATGTAGAACATCACAGTGCAAACGAAATTTGATATACATGACACTAAAATGAATATTTAGGAATACGTTTAAGCCACCTGATTCACAAGAACTGTAGAACAAAAACATGCATGGGCAATCATGTACTGCTATGCCAAATTAATTATTGAGTCAGCATAACAGATACAACAAACAAGTTGTGTGGAGAAATCACACAAAGATGGTGAAGTGCGCCATAATCAGTACATCCGCTCAGCTATTATTTATCATTTAATCTATGTCCATACAGAAGAACATGCTAGTGTTGTGAGTGCAATATTAGTAACTTATGATTTTATGAACTGATCTCAGATCACCATGTACATTAACAAAGCATTAGTACAGAAACAGAGAGATATTATGTTACATCAGCCTGCGCTGACAGAGAGTTATATGACTGCCACACGGCATTCTCCTTGAGATTGCTAACCACTATTTCCGTCTGATTTGATAGGCCAGAAAACAGGATAGATGAATGAACTGGATATTCAGATGCCTATTGAGCAACATGTGCATGATGAACCAATCAACATAGCAAGAATACTTGCTAACCTGCTTGGTAGAGCAACATGCAACACACGAGTTTGATTTTGGTTTCATGATCAGAACAGCTAATAAGTTGTCTACAGCACAATTAGCAAGTTTGTTTTCCAGCAATTGTTTCTATGATGGCCATGAGTTCATGAACCATCCATCTCCAAGACAAAATCATTAGAACACATCAAATATACTACTCTAGTACAAGCATGCTGCACCTGTATTTGACAAAAAGTTCATCATGAAACTAGAAAAATTGTCGGTTGCAATGTGTGTCCTAAGATAGCTGCTCAATATAAAATCATACTCCGTCCGTTAAATCAGCGATGAGTAATATTAAACGGAGGGAGTACAAATTTAAAACTAGCATCTAATGCACATCATTCTTGTTCTTCAAAACTAGCTTGACTTTTTCTTTTAAGAAAAGACATCTTTGAAGATTCATGATACCAAACTTATCATAGAACATGAACATTACCAGTTGGCGTTAAGAGTTTTATATTAAAATTTACAGTTTTTATACAGAACTACTCTGGACTTTTGGAGTCCAGTTTGAGGCATAGATAACACTGCATCATAAACTTATTCTCTACATGACCACTTAGTGACCTCACATCTTTAGCTCCGAATTAAACCAAAAATAGTGGGTCGGGTAACCTAGAACCAAGCTGCTGGAAACGACTATTTCCATAACTGCACAATCATAACCTGTAATCACCACTCTAATACGCTATTGCCTCATGGAACATTAGTCAGATTGGCCACACAGGTAAGCTTACTGACAATATGTAAATGAACCATTGAAGCGGGTGTATTACCTCGTCAGATTTTCTGCCTGTTTCTCAAGCTTCAGCAACAATATATAAGTGTATCCCCAAAGCAGAGCTCCAAACTGAAGAATAAAAAGAGATACAAGTGGATCAGTTAAAACAACGCGGGTTTCCTTAGCTGTACGGTCTTCAATCTATCAGTTTATGACAAAGGAGGAAGAAAAATTGCGGGCAGAAACTTAAAACTCACTAGTCAAAATCCTGATGTAAGGTAGCCCTGAAGGTTGTGGGTACTTCCCTTTGGCGCCGGTGGTCGGCCTCCTCGGCGCTCGGTTTGCCGGCGAGGCTCTTGCACAGGCCGTGGAGTCGTGATCCGGCGCCCTGCTTTCGGATCTGGCCTTCAGCGGAGGTGCTGGTCGCCGTCGCATGTTGCTTCGACGGTTGCGCGGGTGGCGCTGGACCGGTTGCGGATCCGGTTTGGATCTGCCGTGTGGTGGTCGGGGGCAACCTGTCCCGGCGTGGTGGGAGCAGCGGAGTTGACCGTGCGCGCGGGGGCGGCCGGGAGGTGTGGGGCGGTGGTGCAGAGGGAGCTGAGGATGACCGGGAGATCTAGGTTTGGCACCCTCGCTGGACACCATGCACGGCCGCCGGCCGGGGAGAAGACGGCAGATCAAGAGCGACCTAGGCGGCGGAGCGAGATTGAGCGGGGCAGCAGAGCTGAGCGCCTTTTCTTTTTCATTTACCGGGTTCACGCTGAGAGGATAAGAAGTGGCGGGGCCAGCGAAAAATTGGAGGGAGTCGCGCGGGCTGGGCCAAATTTTTGCCGCTTAGATTTTCAGTGCGCGCGCACGAGCTGGTCCAAATAGCCACCCCTATTGAGAAAAAAAAAAATAGCCACCCCTATTCGAGACCGAATTCCTTACCGACCAACAGTCTGACACGCATGACTGAATTCTCGACCGACAGTTGGACGTAAATGTTCTTGCATTCCCGACCGATAAGTGGTCGACATATATTGGGAATTGCCGACCAACAGTCCGATAGTACTTTTTCCGACCAACAGTCTGACATGCATAGTGACTTTTCCCAACACACGTTGGTAGGGAATGTGGTGCTGTGGTGTAGTGACATCATCATCATCATCACCATCACACACTCGCAAATGGAAAGTGCAAACTAGAGGACCCTTGGATACGCCCGCACCAGTTATTCAGTTAGTAAGGGGCCCATACCCCCACCGTTGGTAGCACGCTAGTCTTGGTTCAAGAGGTAAAGAACTCGCACCTACACTACAAGAAACTCATCATGTAGAGACGTTTTTCATGTGACGCCTTTATGTTCGTCTTTACAGTGACCAAGTATCTCTATGTAGGGACGTATTTTGAGACGCTTCATATAACGTCACATCCTTTATTTTTAATAGACAATTAAATAAATAATTATGCTAATTTATGGATACTAGTGACGCAAACTTGAGACGTTTTACAAAACGTGTCTAAAACATGGAATAATATAATGAGTAATATACATTAAAAAACACGGAGGGTAATAATATACGTATCAGTTCTAGCTTTGAACCATCGCTATTGTTAATTGTTTTCTAAAACCGGTACGACAAGAATTGGATCCAAATACGAAGAGGTACTCCGTACCTTATTCTTAACATAACGAAGAGGTACCTAGGTAAAAAAAAGGTACCTTACTAAAAAAAGTGGTACCTTGGTATATAATATTGATTTCCCAGAATCAAACAAACTTTCCATCAACGTAAAAAAAGATGTCCATAAAAAAAATCAAACAAACTCTATACATACTATCCCAGATGTGCTGCAAAAGCAACTGTGTGAGTTCTCTACGAACACTATCATCAAGATACTCGCTCGCAAGTCCTTTTTAACTCCATAGTCGCATCGCTCGGTCGTTGCCGAGCCACACTCGCGCAGGGACTCCACAACGACACCATGACGTGCTCGCGCGGTTAAAGACAAAATGAAAATGGGGAGTCATACTTATCCATTTCTCTTGTATCTCTAAAATCAAAAAATAAATCAAAATCCATCAAACGAATATGGAATAGAAACAACATTTAACAACACAATAGCGGTTTATTACCTTGATCTATACTACATACGGAGCTTTTTTTTCTTCCCTGAATTTATGTCTCATTTGGAGTAACTGGTAATAATTATTTTAGAAAGTTATTTTCACCTAGAAATGATAAATATAAAAAAAAATCTTATTGGCGCTAGCTTTTTTTTAGTTTTGCCGCTTAAGAAAATTATTATTCCCGCTTATTTTTCGTCCTGGCGCTAACATTGGTACCTTTACCGCCAAAGAAAATACTCCCACTTATTTTCTTAAAAAAACAAAACTGTATAATATATAAGGTCAGTTACGTTTTGCCCTCGCCTCCATCTATTCCGAGGGTATCCAACTATCCATCTCTCTAGCCGGCCGCGAGGGGATCACATCTCACCAGCCGGCCGCCACCCCGTTTCTTGAAATGGTAATAGAAGATTGGATCTGCTGCTGTGTGCCTCCGCCCAGGTTCGTCTCCCTCAGATCCATCCAATTTAATTACATGGTGTACTTTACACTGTAAGTCAATCTAGGGCCGGCGCCGCCGGTTCCGTCGCCGACAACGGCAAAGAGATAGGGGCTGTTGCGGCCTGCGGCTGATGCGGTGTGTGTGTGTGCGCGCGCGCGATCGGTAGGGTGTACAATGGGTACTGGGTGTGGCCATGTGGATTTGCATCGTATCTGAACAATATTATTCCTGTCTCTACTTGACGCTCTTCAAGATACGTTTTGCCTTGTCCATTACTTCTATGGTTTAATTTACAATAGTAATTTTGTTGCTACTTGACGAGTCCGTTATGAAGATGTCTTGAAGTACTAGTGTGATCATCTACTGATATTATCCTTTTTCAGATATATATTTGTTTTACATCTACTGGTAATTTGATTTTAATGAATCAAACCATCACCAGACTTTGATATGTAACATCTCAATTTAGAAGTTTTCTGGAACCAAGTTCTATTGTCAAAATTAAAAATATAATACAGTAGCTGCTACTACTTTCAATAAATATTATCCTACATTCCTTAAAGTATTGTTTCCTGTAAGCAGTGTACTAAATAGGGCTATGCAAATTCATCTTTACCACATGAGGAGATGGTTACTAAGGTATGTTCAGGTCTTTTACTCACGAAACTGTGCCCAATTTCTTTTGCGTGAACTGAACTGAGCTTCAACTGTAGGAAGCACACCCGAAAATTTATCCTAAAGAACTTCAGGGTTGTGTACCATGTACTAAGAAGGTATATGATAGTGTGGATGTGCATTTGGAATCAGTGCTAGGATTGTATTGTAGTCTACATGTAATATTTTTGACTATGCACTTTCATTCACAATTACAGCAACCTTGTCCTGGAAATTATAGCAAAGGAAGTTATGGCAATTCATCTTTAGGACATCATCGCGTAATTGCTATGGTGCAAAAGAATTTTCACTCAGTTGTCAAAACATATCTAAAGTTTCATTTGTTATATGTAAATCTCATATGGTATTTGGCTCCAGAAAGCAAATGGTGAAAACTCCACTGAAGCCGGCAAAGGTTGTGATGTATCAGCTTTGCCACATAAGCAATCTACTAACAAGGTACACTCAACCAACCTATCTAAACCAACATGGCTTTGCTGTTTCATACATGTAATAGTGCCACTTCATTTAGATGTTGTATTTCTTCATGTCACGGGATGAAGTCTATTTGTTTTCGGCAAACCCGAGAAACAAAAATAAAGTAGCAGGGATAGGAACTTTGATCAGTCAAGATCAAACATATGTTGTTGGAGGAAACATGCTTGGAGATCAATATTGTGGAGTTCTTCTTAACCGTCTTACAGAGATCTCAGATGAAAAATTGCCTAGACCATATAAAGATATTGAAACTATCAAAGACGCTTTTGGCCATGTTATCACTTGGCCTAAGTTCCATGTAAGTACATTTTCATATGTTCAAGCATTACATTCCCTTGTCAGTCATAAAGCTTGCTTAATTTTTTATAAACTTGTGCTTTCTAGGTCAAAAGGAAGAAATCTAGCTTAAACCAGACAAATAACAACCAGGTTTATTACATTCTTTTGATTTTTCTTCGTAAGGGGAAGAGCTGGGAAATATGGAATCAACTCTCTGCATTTGGTTTAGGGCTGTTCCAGCTGGGCAACATGGGCAGCCTGTGTCCCTGTTCTGTGTGGGAAATATGAAAGCATCTTTGTCATGCAGGATTAGTCTTAGATCCATATTTTATATTTTATCAGATGAACCTGTGAATCAACGCTGTACTTCATTATTTCTCACCCCCGTCGTGACTTCCTTTTCAGGTTAAGTGTGGGACTAAACAACATTGAACTGGATGAAGATGGAGGAGATGAAGGAATAGTTTTTGCCTCGGCAAAATAGTTTAGAAAGATAATGGATGATATATATAGGATATCTTATGGTTTTTTCTTGTTCACGATCCTTCCCTGTGTATCCTGAAAATTATTAATATAATATTTATTATATTCGAATTTTTATTTGCTATTATTGCAATTATTCCAGCCTCCTCTACATCTTATAATGGTCCAGTCTTGGTATATGAACGTAAATATAAATGAAATAATCAGTTTCCACTTAAATTTCTAAAAAACATATACCAGCATATGTCTTGAGACGCTCTATTAAAAGGAAAGTAAAACTTTGTACGTATGTACATATTCGTTCCGGATACGTATATACATAATGCATATAAGAAGGATGTACATCATGTATACGTATAAACTCTTGTATACGGAATACGTATGAACACGGAATACGTATGAACGCACTATATAAGGTTGTATTGTGTACGTGAAAAAACATCTCTAAGCTTTATTGCGACGCAAATATTGCGTGTCTTTATATGTGTAGACATGCTTTTCGAGCGTCTCACTAAAACGTCCTTACACATGTAGACACGCTTAACAAACGTCTTTATATCATTTGAGACGGTGCATCAGGAGACGCTCCAACGACGCTTTACAAAAGCGGCTGGACGGCCCTCTAGCGATGAAATATCACGTCTCTAACCTTTAAATTTGGTGTCTCTACGTGACTACTGTGTTGTAGTGCTAGGGGCAGGAACGAGACAAAACACCATCCCCGATGGCAACTCATTCCAGCCTTCTTAGCAATTATGTATTAACACAAGTTTCCACCACTGTCCGAACATTCCATCAACTTCACATGTATGGAAATAATCAACGGACAACTTAAGCATTCGACTACGCATGGCTAAGCATATCTAAGCATAACATACAACTGATATTAGCTATCTCAGGCCAACACACCAACCTATGGTTAATAGGAAGGGAAACAGATAATGGTTCAGGGAGCATGCAAGTTATAGGATTCTCTATCCACTGAACAAAACTTGTTTCTAGAATCGAATGCAATATTATAGTGGGGAAAATACTTGTACTAATAGGATGAGATATGCACAGAAGGTTAGGTTAGTTCTTGATGAGATGGTCAAATTATGGACTGAAATCATATTGGGCATGTCCCACAAGTTAAATGGAACCCCTAAATTAAATATCGCAATTAACGGGTCAAAACTCCATATTTAACTTAGTGAATTGCATTATTATCCAAAATGTCCAGTACTGAATTATGGGTCCTAAATGCATGAAAATGACATTATTTGATAGATATTGTCCTACTGATCATTTTGGTACTTCGTTTGCAATTTTCCGATTAACAATGAAGAAATGGTGATTTAAACGGTTATGCAATTTCAATCATTTTAACCAATTCGAAAATGACATCAAAGTAAAAGTTATTTTCATACTGTGAAATTAACATGGTTAGATAGCATTTGTTTTGCTGGTCATTTTGGTATATCATTTGCAATTTTTGAATTAATATTCATCAAGTTATGATATTTTTAATAATTGATTTAATTCTGCCATTTTTTTATTTTTATTAAAAAGCACCAATATTAGATCTAAAATTCTCTCAATTTACATAAACTTGTAGATCATTGTTCACTGAACATTTTTAGAGCTTAATCATAATTTTTGGATGAGTAGAACTCAAGTTATGCAATTTGCAAAATTTGAATTAAATCTGCCATCTCTGTTTCTATTAAATAAAGGCAATTTAGTTTGGCCAATTAATTCCACCAATGGCACTAACAGATAGATAATTTCTTCCTGAGCATTTTGGCATATTATTTGCATTTTTCTGATTAGTGGTTCAAAAGTTATGCCATTTCAAAGTTCAAATTCATTTTCTGCCATTTAATTTAAATTCCAGAATTACTACCGAAGCGTTTTTCACCGGGTGTGGGCTAGCCACAGAGGCTGACCGGCGGGACCCAATCCACGTGGGCGTCCACGTCGGCCGAACGGCCCACGGGCAGGTTTGACCCGCGGGGAGGCCACGACCGGCGCGACGCGGGCGCGGTGACCGGCGGCGTGCCGAGCACGGATGCGTCCGGTGCGTGCGCCAGGGAGCCAGAGGAGGTGCGCATCCGGCTCAACACCGCGTGGGGAATCTATTGGCGGCGCTAGGGACCTAATGGTCACCGGGAAGGGCTCCGGCGACGAGCTACGGCGGCGGCGCTGTCTCGGCCTACGGCGCTACGGCGAACCAGAGGGAGAGGGAGAGAAAGAAGAGGTCCAGGAGGACCGTGTGCTCACCCTGAGCGCGTCTAGGTGCTCGGTGGTGAAGGGGAAGGTCGGCGGCGACGGCAAGCGTGCTCGACAGCCGGCGGACGGGGAGGAAGAAGACGGGACCGTCGGCTCGATTTAGGGCGCCCCGGCCCAATTGCTTGGGCGAGGAAGAAGAGGGAGGCGAGGCGGAGCTCCTGGTGCGCTTTGATCTGCTCCGGGAGGCTTGTGTCGACGGCGGCGTGCGGCGGCGGCTCGGTCAGTTGGCGGGCATGGCTCCGCTCGATCTAGGGTTGCTGCAGGGGGAAGAAAAAGGAGGGGGGAGAGAGAGCACGTCGTGGAGGAGCTCCTTATCCTCCAGGAGGGGCCTAGGGAGCGAGGGGGAGCGAGGAGGAGGCCACAGTGGCAAGGTGGGGTGCGGCCATGGTGCCAGTGTTCAGCCTGTCGCCACAGGGAGGGATGACAGGTGGGTCCCCCTGTCAGGGATTTCTCATTTTTACTTTTCCAGAAATTCCAGTAGGGTTTAGGTATTTAAATGAGGCCCTTAATTAATTTTAAAAATTCTGGAAAAATTTACAGAGCCATAATATATTATTTGGAACCTGTGGTAAAAATTGCAGCCCATTTGGAATTTATCTCATGTGTTAATATTTCAGAAGTTGCTCTCTTGAATTTTGGGTTTTATTAAAAGATTTGAATTTGCAATTGCATTCAAATCTTGCAACAAGCACATTTTAATTTATTAGAACTTCCTGGACAAATATGGATGTTCAGATTTGAATTTGTTTGTTCAACACCATTAGCCAACCTTGACTTCTTTTTTAAAGGCAAAGTATTATTTCTTGTGGAGCAATTTGAATATATATGCCATGATGCAATATGAGATGCAAAAGTGAAAATTTTACTCATATTTTCAGGTACCAAAAGTGGGGCTGTTACATCCTTCCCCCTGCCGGCATCCCGCATGCCTTCTTTCCACGGCCAACCTCACCTCCACACCATGGCCGCTTCCAGTGCTCGCCTCCTCCACCCTGGACGTCGCCAGCTCCACCTCGCACCCAGACATCCTCCTTCGCTCCTTGTGCCCACGGTCGCCTATTGCTGTTGTCCGGGTCGAGTCGTGCCCGAAGCCGTCTCCGTTTCTGTCTCGCTGCCATGCCCTTGCTGCTGCATCTGCTGCTGCCCATCTCCGAGTGTGAGTTCCCGACGCCAAGATCTGCAGCCTCGTCCACGGTTCCCCGATGGACGTTCCCGACGCCCCTGTGCCGAGTTCCCCGATGATTGAGTTCTCCGGATGTTCCCGACGTGAAGCCATTCCCGACGCCAAGATCCACGTGGATGCGCCAAGTTCTTCGATCCGTAAACCCTGACGACCCGATGACCGTGTGGATATGACAAGGACTACTTCCACGACGACCATGAACGTCTACCGGTACCCGTGAACAACGACGTGCGCCAAGGTCCCCTATTTTGTGTTGTGTGCCGACCGCCTTCATGCGTGACCGTGAAGTCCGGTGCCCGATCCCAGACGCCATGAACCCCGTCGACCCCGAAGACCGGAACGCCAAGGTCCACCACGACGACGACCCGAGTACGACTACTTCCACGACGTTGACTACCTCGACTACTCCGACTACGGATGAACGACTACTTCGGCTACTTCAACTACGACGACTACTTCCTCTCCGAATCTGAAGTTTCCCTGAATCCGATGTGTGACCCCAACCCTAAACCCTATGTACCATATATATGCGTATCTTATAAAATCATGCATGCTTAATTAACATCGCACCTTTATCCATTTAGTGGAATTAAATCAATTTAATTATGGGGTTTGTCCGAGTGCATTTATATTGTGCACGGAACCCATTTAAAATGAATTGCCATGTGTTAGGGATAAAAATTGGATCACATTTAATTTGTCATGCATTCATGTCATCAACATGCTGATTCTTTTTCTGTAGAGTAACATGCATCTTTTTCGTTGCCCAGTGTTCGTTGCTTCTTCGGGAATAGGACGATGAGTTGATGTGAGCAATGACATGTTCTGCTATGTCTACCGGATTGCATGCAAGTGATACTCCCTTGCTATCTTTGCTTGTTTTCTGTCTCTTACTCGTCCTATCTTTTGTTCCTTGCTAGCCTTATGTTATGATGCTTGTGTCCCGATCCTATTTGTATGTTTATTACCTGGCAGCCATGATATAGCCACACCTCCACATCCTATTTACCTATTGCTTGTTTATCTTGTTGGCCTTGCGAGTCGTAGTGCATGATTAGGTGCTTTGCTTGAGTCATGTTATCTCTTTATCTAGTCTTGTTGTTAACATGATAGCTAGGCTCAACTAAAATGGTAATCTTTATTTTCTGTTGCGATGGGAATAATTTAATAAAGATAAGGCACCGGTGGAAGGCCAATCCTGGTGTTTTGTTCTGCTAGTGTCACCTAGGACCCGAGTTCTTTTCCGTTGATCAAAGACTGAGCACACTAACCACATATGGGAGTTCTATGGGCCTCCCCGCAATCTATTACCGGATCCTCAAACCTGTCCAGGAGCCACAACTTAGTTCGGGTGTTTCCATTTGCGCGCGTACAACGATGATGATAATGAGAAGGTAAGATGATGATGGTTATGTAGTTACTTACGGTAGGGTTGTGGCACGTGGCGTTTATCGCATGTGGAAGGAGGGCAATCATATGAGTGTTCCTCCCGACACCGTCCACGCAACGGTTAGGCCCACCTCGAAGCTTCGGCCGGACTCTCAAGGTGGATCAGACCTAGCTAGGTGGCTCCCTGGACTTGTTTGTAGAGAAGGGAAGTATTGCGTCAAACGCTCCACCGGTACACCTCTAAGCGAGTGTTTCGATGCGTGTGGGTTCATTGGTGCATCCCTGCAGGGTGAAATCTTTTCGAAAAGCCGTGTCCGCGGTTATGGACGACTTGGTGAAATGCGCTGGCTAAAAAGATCATAGACAACTTACACCTATTAATTATAATTTGATTAGTAAGATAGATTATTTGAATAATAACCCATAAAACTTGACCACCGTGTGAGTTGCCCTGATTGCTTCCTCGTGGGTGGTTGATCGAGGGAGTAATACATGGGCGGGTTTTTGATGTGGTGAGTAGTATAGTTGGTTTCTTATGTGCTCTCTTACCTTGTCTCTTGTAGACAAAAGTTGTAGCGGGTCTCTATAAGTTGTTAGTGCTGCTTGGCGCCGCCTCAATCGCTAACCCTCTTTCCCCGGAATTCCAGCTTTGATATCTTCTGAGTATTACTTGCCAGTACTGTTTATAGTACTGACCCCTTCAGGGCTGCTATTCCAATGCAGCCGATAGGTTTGAAGTCTGACGACGTTAGCTTGGGAATCCCTCCGGCTTGGCCTCGGCAGGGATATGGTGCCTTCGTTTATCTTCAGGACTCTTAGTCCAATTTGTTTCTTGTCCGTAGCCGGACGCTACTCCGCTTCCGCTGTTCTTTGGATCTTTGTATTGTATCTTTTGTTCTTGACTCGGTGAGTCGTTGTTGTATATGTTCTTTTGTGGGTTCCATCGAGAATTGTTGTAGTGTTATCACAATTCCACCCGCATAACGTGTGTGTTGCGACGTGCACGTTATGCCTGGTGGGCGTCCGAGGATCATTATTATGCGGATTTGGCTAGAACGCTCAAGTCTGCATAGTACCGATCTTGGGGCGTTACACAGCGGTAGAGCTCCACGGATGTGGGCACACCCACAAAAGCCTCGAAGAGGAAGGCGAAGATGGCAAGAAGGGAGATGGAGTTGGGGTGAAGATGAAGCAGGTGGATCTGGTAGTACTCCAGAACCGCCAAGAAGAAGGGGGAGAATGGCGGCACGAGCCCCGTGAAAAGGGAATGTACAAACATGGGAATGTGCGTGGCGGTGAGCTTGTCGCCCAGCTCCACCGTCGGTAATACGGAGGTAGCGCTTTGCTCATTCTCCTCACCGGTCAAAATGTGCCGGAACTTGTCGATGCGCTCCTCCTTGAGGTAGCGCGATGGCGACATCCCCGCAGGGACGGTGAAAGGATTGTATGGGCACCTAGAGGGGGGGTGAATAGGTGCTACACCAAATTTTAATTCTTTTTCAATTTAGGATTGACACAAAAGGTAAATTCTCTAGATGTGCAACTACGATGAATTTACCTATATGACAAGCTAGCACCTAACACTTGGCAATTATCACGATACAAGTAAAAGCAACTAAGGGATAGAGATAACTGAAAGTAGAAGCACGTGGAGACAAGGATGTATTCCCGAGTTCCTCCTTGTTAAGGGAGTACGTGTCATTGGAGGGATGTTAGCTCGCCACAACAGGCCTACTCAACGCCAAAAAGGCCTCACCCTATTCTCCGATGAACCTTGCCACAAAGGCTCGGCCCACCTTCCACTATCAGAATCCTTCAAGGCGGAATCCGGAGCCTTTACAAAGTTCTTGGGGCACACACGCACAACTTAATCGGGGGCTCCCAAATCAACAAATCTGTCACAATACAACAAGTAGTAAGCAAATGAATCTAGGGAGACATAAGCAAACACTAGAAACGAAATCCCTCAAGTGAATGAGGGGGAAATGAAGAACGGCTTGGTGAAGATGTAGATCCGGGCCTTCTACTTCAATCCTCCAAAGATCAACGAGTTTGGGTGGAGGGATTGGGAGAACTAGTTGATTTGAGCTCTGAGAAAATAGGGTTCTTGAGATGCTGGACGAGCTACCCTTTCCAAGGTAGGAGATACCCTTCTCTAAATTCTAGCCGTTGGGCACTGACTGGGTCGGAGACTCCAGTGTAAGTGGGCCGGAGACTCCGGCGTGAACCGGAGACTCCACCCAACTCCAGAAGCTTTGAGTCTTCTGGCCAGACCAGAGATTCCGGTCACCTTGGGGGCGGAGACTCCGGCAATGCCGGAGACTCCGGGGTCCTTCTGGTGTACCTCCGATGTACCATCCAGTACCGCACCACACTTGCGTCTTCATGAGCTTGAAGCAGACAGACCGGACACTCCGGGTCCAGAGGCCGGAGACTCCGGCTCGGCCGGATACTCCAGGCACCCTCCGGGGTACCTCCGGACTGGAGTCCAGTACCGCTCCACACTTGCGTCTTGATGGGCTCGAGGTAGACAGACCCGGAGACTCCGGGGACCAGAGGCAGGAGACTCCGGGGACACTCCGGGGTACCTCCAGTGAGGAGTCCAGTACCGCACCACCCTTGGGCACAGGCTAGGAAAATCCTGGGGCCGGTGACTCCGGCCCTGGCAGACCGGAGACTCCGGCCTTGAAATTCCTGCAACAAAGAAACTTTGCCCTTTTCTTCCTTTTTGGTGGCAGATGCTCATGGGAATGATTATGTCTATAATCCTGCATCACTTAGCATCTTATTAAATAATCACTAGTGTTGTTAACTAACACACAAAACCAACTAGGGTTTAGGAAATGCTCTTTCAATCTCCCCGTTTTTGGTGTTAGATGACAACACTAGGATTTGCAAAAATATAGATCATATCATGTATAAAATAAAATGGCAGCTCCCCCTAAATGTGTGCATCTCAACAAGTTGCATAGGATAAGGGATGCACACATATAGGAAAAGGATACCATATAGGAATATGACATGATATAAACATGAATTTCATTTGCAATAATATGAGACATGTCATTAGATAGGTTGAGACCTGTGATAAAAATCATACCTTATGCATAAAGATAAATAGATAGTTACAATGCATATCCCACACCATAATAATCTCAACCATAGATAATATCCGAAAACCATGTCCCCACATTGCTTAACATAGGCACCAAGATCCACACAACACATAAAGATAGCAAACGATAAAGTTCAACAAACTTAAGATAAATGGACACAAGCTTTGAAGAAATGGTAAAAGCAAATGCTTGTGCCCGACCCATGCAAATCCCACGGATGACCTACTAGAACTCTTCTCCCCCTTTGACATCGAAACACCAAAAAGGAAGAAGAGCGATGCTAACGAGACCCAAACGATCACTCGGAGTCCTCGGCGGCATCTTCATCTTCATCACCACCTTCGTCATCCTCATCATCATACTCGGAACCACTCTCTTCATCATCTTCCACAATCTCCTTCTCAACCATTGGAGCCTTACCGGTGTTGCGCGAGGACGAAGGCATAGAGCTCACATCATCAAAATCAGCCCATGGGAAGTCTCCTCACTCCCGGATGATTTATCCTCAGGTGGATTCTCTTCAACATATGGGAAAGGAGTCTTATCCCGCTTCTTCTCCAATCTATCTATCTATCTATCTATCTATTATATAATTAAAACACAAGACAAAGAACAGCTCGGATTAAGCAACAAAAAGTGAACGGTCTAGATTAGCTCCACGGAAAAATATGTGTACCTAATTGATTAGGAGACACCGTGAGAGAGAACGCATGGTATGGGTAGAGAGAACGTAACAAAAGCAAACCCCTTTCACGGGAGAAATACATCTAACATCTTATCTTTCCCCCAGGGCACTGCCGCATCACGAGTTATAGCAGCCTATAATCGTTCTCTTAATCGTGGGATTCATGGGGGTGTCCTGGATCGGAAAGGCTACCACAAGTTCGTTCTGATCGACGACTACTTTGGTGCGTGGCAACTGGCAAGGACGCCCAACAGCGATGAGCGGCAACGGAGGCGACTGATCGTCCACGTCCAATGTGATCCGGCCAATGACGTCGTTACGATCAGAGAAGACGGCGTCGCGCTGACGCTCCAGAGGCCCGTCGTCCATCACCGTGGAGCCTGCGTGTCCATCGCTGATGTGTTGCAGAAAAGCTTAGAAGAGTACTCTCTCTCACCGTCCCCAATCCCTCGATCTCTCCACACGAGGAGCTCAATCTACGTTTAGGCTCCAATCATCCTTCTCCCTTACTGCTTCCGTCGCCTCCTATCTTCTCCAGCTTTTCCCGGTTGAGAACCAGATCAAGATGGCACCACTTCCCAGACACCTTATGCAAGAGATACTACAATATATATTTTGAGACAAAGAAGACGGCGGCAAGCACATGAATCCGCTACAGCGTGCTGGAGATAAGTAGTACTTTCTCCCTGACTGTCACATCGCTGATGCTGTCTTGCGGGATAAACAATACCTACAGCTAGCAGCAGCGTTTTCTCCGGTGATGATATCGGATGTACATTTGATTTTGTTTGATACTTAGCTCAGGTAGATCTCCTCCTCAACTGATGTGAAATTGTGTCTCTACAGTTTTCCTGAAAGCTGTTGGATCGGACTACTATTTTTCTTAATGGCTAAAATTGTCCATTACATATTCATTTTTGCTCCATGCATGGAACTTACGTGCTTGATTGTATTACTTGAGTAATGGTTTTGAAGTATGAATTATTTAAAGGGGAACCTTTGTTTTGGTGGCAGCGTGGAAATTAATAGCAAGTGTTTCCAGATTTCCAGCACGGTAAAACAATTTCTCCAGACAGTCGTGACCACTTATCCCGGGAGAGATGCTCTCAAATATGTTTTGCCTACAGCTTTAATCGACATGCACATTGTCTTCCTCCGTGAAGGGAAAGACCATTAAGTAAAATCGCAACTCTGTACTAATGTGCTGCCAATGCACGCATGAAAGGTAAATATTATTACGTACTTCATATTTACTCTCAGCGTTCAGACAGGAGGTTTCACTAGGCTGTTCCATCTAAATCAAAAGCACACATCTCAAGGTTCTAATTCTGCAATTTTCCTATTACAAGTTCTGAACAGTGCTCATTTTTTTCATAAGTTGGAATGACATAAAGTTTTGTACTTAAATTACAGTGCACAAGTAAAAGCTATTTTTTTTCTCTTGGTGACGTAAAATTATCACAATTTATTTGTTTTCGGGATAAAATAGCTTTTCCTCTAGCGGACAGAAATTTATTGATTCTATATTATATTAGATACAAATACAGTGCATATAGCTCAGTAGAGTATAATTACGGTACTGGAGTCTGCTGTTTTACGAAAAATTTATTATTTTTTAAAAGAAGAGGATTTGAACTAACTTTTTCCAAATATTTTTTGTAAGGGTATTTGAGCTCGAGTATGTTTTGACCCTGCAAAAATTTATGCAGATAATTGTGTTATAAATTTATTAGCTGAAATATATCTTACATATATTTATTAATTGGATGCACCTTTTGAAGCCTCGCATTCACCCCGGAAATATTCTCACCTTGCAAAAGATACCCTTCTGATTCTCCATGAGGTATTGGTAGCCATTCATCAGAATTTTCGGGGCAAACTAAGCCAACAGTATAGTGGCCACCATAGTTGTTCAGGGGGGTGCAGCAGCTCGCAATTCCTGACATCGTTTGAGTTGGTCGTGCATATCACTCCTATCCAACCTAACACTCTAAATGTTATGTTGAATTCTCCACCCTGTTGAAGTCGTCAGAAAAAAGGTAAATCATCTTAAACCGTAAGGCCTCATTAGAAAAATATTGGGAGCAGTTCATTCGATGTCCCCTAGGAAAATGTAACATCCCGGGGTTTTCCCCAAATTAGATTTGTCTGTTATTTTGTTGTTGCATCATCATGACATCAGCATCATGTGCATCGCATATTTTTGGGCAACAAAAAGTATTTTTATTAAACCCTATTTTATTTTGCTAAAATAGTCTGGAAAGTTTTACCGAGACGTTCGTCTCCGTTTTCTAAAATTATTTGCCGAAATTATTTTTGCAAAAGACAATAAAATGTTTTGAGAAATTGAGAGAGAGTAGCCCAATCCGCCCAAGCCCACCTAACCTCCAAACCCTAGAAATCCCCGGGCAGTTTTCTTTTCCCACCCCCTACACCTTGCAGCCACCCTCCTGTATTTTCTGCTTTTCACGAACAGGTCCTCCCACCTCCCTTTCTTTCTTTTTCCCTCCTCCGCTCCTTTTTTTCCCCTCTCTCCTCTTATCCTTTTCCTATTTTTTCCTTTCCTTTTCTTTCCCCTCACCTGCGGCATCTCTCTTCTTTCTCTCCCTAGCACCCGAGCTTCCCCGTGCGTACTCTCCCACCCCGTCGTGCTCCTCCTCGCCGGCTCCTCCCTCTCTACCCACCTCACCCGCGCGCGCCGCCAGCTCCCTGCACTGCGCCTCCTCTCCACGGCCGCCCCCTGCTCTCCTCCCCGCCGCCTTTTCCCCCTTCCCGCGGCCGACCTCGAGCACCTCCGTGCCTGCACCTCCCCCTCTCACCGCGGCACGTCGACCTCGCCCGGCCGCCCCTATCCTCCACCCCGGCCTCGTGCTCCTCTCCTCCAGGTCGCCGCCGTCGCCGCCTCTCGTCGAGCTCCTCCCCGTCGAGCCTGCGCCCGAGCACGTCCGCCCCCTCCCCGACATCCATGCCATGGTCGCCCCGCCGCGAGCTCTCCTCCAAACGCCGCGGCTCCTCCTCGACCCGGCCGCTCCTCTGCTGCGTCTCCTCAAGCCCACGCCGTGCACGTCCTCTCCTCCCCGCGCCGAGCCGCACCACAACCACCGCGCCAGGCTGGCCTCCTCCTCGCACCGCTGCGTCTCCTCCTATCGCCTTTCTCCTGCCATGGCCGCCCGTCTCGATCGCGTCTCCGCCTCCACCTCGACCTCCTACACATGCGTGTTCCAGCAGCAGCAGACCCGATGCATCTCCCGCTGCCGTGCGCCGCCCCCAACTTGTGCCGTCTCCGGCGTCCGCTACATGCTCGATGAAATGACTTCAAGAACCCGGTGCCTTCTCCCGCGGCCGTTCCCGTTCCCGTCGTGAAGCCCGAACCCCGACGCCGAGTTCTCCGCGTCCGTTTACGACTCCGTGAACCCGAGTTCTCCGACCCGATGACCGGAGACGGATATGTCAAGATCTACCCCGACCGTCGACAAGTTCTTCGCTTGCGTTTTCGTGACGGCCGCCTTCGTGCGTGTCCGCGAAGCCCGGTGCCCGAGTATCCCGACGCCGTGAACCCCCGTCGACCCCGAAAACCGGAATGCCAAGGTCCAGCACAACGACGCCCCGAGTACGACTACTTCCACGACATCGACTACCTCGACTACTTCGACTCCGGACGAACGACTACTTCGACTACTTCGACGACGTCGACTACTTCCGCTCCGAATCCGAAGATCCTCGTTCAGATGTGTGACCCCAACCCTAGCCCCTTATACCATTGTCTTGTCTTGGATCACGGACACCGGGAGTAAAGGATACCCCCTTTTTAGGTTCGGTATGGGGCGTAGAGGAGGCCGAAGAACTTCTTCCACCCGGGGGCTTCGCTCGGCGCTCGAGATCTACGTACTAGTAAGCATCACAGAGACACAAGGAGTTTACCCAGGTTCGGGCCGCCCGGAGGCTAACAACCCTACTCCTGCATGTCTGGATTGAGAGGTGTATCATGGTGTAGCTTTACAAGGGTGGTTGCGGGTGAGAACCCGGGAGGTGTTGGCTAGAGGTTGAAGACGAGCTGATCCTGACCCTGAGGAGACCACCTCTCGCCTAAGCTACTCTGGGACTTGTGCGCTACCTAGCCTAGCCTCCTTCTCTTGTGGACTTGTCCTCCCCCTCCCTTGGGTGCCTCGGTCCTCCTTTTATAGGCTAAGGGGATACCACAGGTGCATCCTTGGGGCCGGAGGGGTTTTGGTGGGAAAACCCCTCCGGGTTCTCTTTAGGAGGCGACGTGGCCTACTCTCGTCCAAGTATTCTTCTCAGAGGGGGCAGGTGAGGCCGCCCACCTTTTCCTGAGAGGGCGGACAGAGGCTGACAGCTTTTCTGCCTCTGTCCTCCTTTGGCGCCTCCATCTTCTTGGCGCCCAAGTCTTCTAGGAGCTTCCAGCCAGAGCTGGCAAGCTTATCCTCTTCACGCACTGGAGGTTGGTTCCCGGGAATGAGCCTGGCCTCCTGCCGGGCGTCGGGTCTCTGGGACCTCCGTGCCTGCTTCCGGGTCGAGGGGGGCCCCGGAGGGTCCCCGAGTCCTTGGCCTTGGTTGTCGATGTCGCATGCGTCGGGACGCTATGGGGCAGATGGGGGGGCCCATCTGCCAGTCTTGAGCCTTGGCCTTGAGTGCCTCCTTGGTGGGCCCATGTGCGATGGACCCACTTTGACCGCATCAGGGGAACCCCATGTTCCACTGTTGCGATAGTAGCCCCCGGGCATAGTCCCGGCGGCCACGCCCTTCTGCCGCCGGGGTTATGACCAAAAAGAGTCAAAGTGGGTCCCCAGCGTCAGGTCTTGAATGTCTTGTCCCGTCCGTCAGAGCCGCGCGCTACGGAGGCGCGCGTCCCACGGGTCATGGAGTTATCTATCCGGCGGAGTAATTGCGCCAGCCTCCTCGATTCTCGGTAACGGAGAAAGCGAGGCGACGGCCGCTGAGGGCACACCCGAGCCTTTTTAAAGGCAGGGATGCCCCTCAGGATCTTCATTCGTCTTCATTCCTTCTTCAACCCCACCTTTCCTCAGAGGTGAGCGCGTCGATGGCGGGGGCTAAGAGAGGAGCTGGTCGCTTGCGCTCGTCTTCGGTGGGGGCAGAAGTGGCGTCCGGCAGTCGCAGAAGAGCTGCCCCCCGAGGCCGAGCGAGGTGCGGTCGCGGCCGCGGTCGTGGGAGCCGAGGTCGGGGAGGATGCGGAGCTCGAGATTCGCCGAGCCCTTCCTCACGGAGGACGACCCATACCGGCTTCCCTCCGTTTGAGTTCGTCGTGGATCTGGACAAAAGACTGCATGGCCGGCTTCATCTGCCGGACTACTTCGTGGCGGCGGTGGACATGGACGACGGCCGGCCCACCGGCTTCTGGTTGCAGGTCGAGGGGTGTCCCAATGGCCCCTCCTGGGTCAAAGTGGAGAACACCGTCGCCGGCTCCATGCTCCTGGGGAAGGTATGGAAAGCGTTCGCGCGCTCCCGTCGCCATACCCGGGGGCAGTACCTGTCATTCGAGTACGACGAGGACGAGACGCTCTCCGTGAAGATCTTCCGTGGTGATGGAGGACGCGAGGACTGCTGCATGGAGAGCGACAGCAGCAGTCGCAGCAGCAGCTACGGCGATGAGGACGATGATGAAGATGAAGAGGACTCCCTCAGCATCAAGGCTGAGAGGAGGCCGCTTCCCTGAAGATGCAGGGGCGGCACCGCGGCAGCACCCCCCGAAGATGTCCTTGACCTCCTTCTTGGTGTCCTCGTCGACGTACTTCTGGAAGTAGCGCCTTCCGTGGTGCGGGGATGCTCCTTGCTCGCGTAGGAGCCAACCTTTCTTTGTAAAAAGTAGGCCCCATTGTAGACTTTTGGATGACGAAAAACTTGTACTCTTGTTGTCGCTTGGCCTTCGAGCTGAATAGATGCGATCAAGAACGGTTTTCTGTAAAACTCGCTCTTGAATGCAGCACCAGCTGAACCGTCAGGGAGGCCAGTGGGGAACAGAGGGCCTATAAAAGGCTCTCTAGCCCCCAGTTCCATGGCCACCCTTAGTCTTGCTTCTTCTTGCTTCTCGCCCTCCCCACCCCTTCTCAAACCACGAGGCCATGTCGGGGGAGGTAGGGATGTCCTTCTCAGGGACGTCGACGGCGGCGTCCATGCACCGGGGCGCGGCGGAGGCTCCCAGGGGAGCTGGGGCCCGTGCCGCTGGAGAAGAGGATGAGGTGATGTCGCGCCTGGCCCTGGCCATGGGCGTTTCTCGCTTGGCGACGATTTCTGGTCCCGCAGCCCAGGAGGAGGCTCGGGTGCGGGCGCTCTGCAAGGCTCAGCTTCTGGCGGCCTTGAAGGGGAAGACCGCGGGGATCCCGGAGGTATCCCAGCTCTAGGAGGAGTTCGACGCCATCGAACATGTCAGTGTCGTGCTTCTCTTGGCCCCTCGCTCCTCTTGGGCCTGGTCGAGATCCTGACCGAACTTGTCCCCTATCGCAGGCGGACGACAATGCCATGAGCGAGGTGGCGGTCGAGGTGGTCTCCCTGCTCCACTGTCTGGCGCCCAGACGCATCAGACAGCCAGGAGACGCCTGAAAAAATCCTTCTGGGTTCTCCCTCTCCTCCCAGGCGTCCCCGGGAATTGAGAGGTCCCCCGTCGGGCGTGAACAAGGCAAGGGCACGCAGCGAGGAGTGCTAACTCCAAGCTGGCCTTAGTAGCACAGGGTCCAGTAGTTGCACAACCGAATGTAAATTCAAGAATGTAATTTAGAATGTAAATTCGGATGTATGCAACCCTAGACTCAACTCCTGGGGTCATTTCCCAAATCTTCCTTTGCACTAACGTGTCATCTGGTTTTCTGAGGAGGCCGCTTAGGTGCCAAGGCACTGTAACAGCCCTAACTTGGTAACGAAAAATACGAAGAATTTTTCCGCTTTTTGTTTCCATGTTTGCATCATTGCATCCATATGCATTTTCCATTTCAATCTTAACTTGGAAACAAATTGAAATGGGGAGTCAAACTTCCCCACATCCAACCAATGCAAATGCTCAACTATCAAAACAAATCATGCTTGGACTCCCAAATGGTATAGGAAGTTCCAGGTTCACATTTGAAACCATTTCTCAATTCCTAATTTTGGGTAAATAAGAAATGACATGAGAGTTGCAATTGGCTGAATTCAATTCCTATTTTTGGAACCAAGTTAGACCTTCCAAATTTTCAAACTAAAATCATGGGGAGAGTCATTATGGTTGGGAGAGTCTCCATGAAATTTTTTCATGATTTTTTTGAAATTGTTAAAATGCTCCAATTAAATACATTTTGGAAATTGCTCCACTTTACCCTATATAAAAGCTATGAACACATGTTGGTCAAATTATTTTATTTGCCCTCACCAATTTTTGTGGTGGTTCTAAGGTCTAATTCTAGCTTAAATGAATTTTTCTGGGATTTTAGAAAATGTCCTGGTGCTTTAATTAAATGGTTAAAACCTGCTGCTGGGCTTGTTTGCGATTATTTCAAAAGTTCCAGGGGCCTTTTTGCGATCTTTCTTTCCCTCTCTCACCTCCCTCACTGTGCTCCATGGCACTGGCGCCATGCTGCGCCAGTGGCCGACGCTCCACTCGCCCCCTTGAGGTCAGGAGGACCTCATCGATGCCACCAGCTCCCCCATTTCGCCCTCCTCCCTTTTCCCCTGTCGTTTCGGTCCAAGGGAGCCCTAACCCTAGCCTCCCCCCGAGTCCCTCGTCGCCGCCACCGAGAAGCGCTCGCCGCCGTCGTTTGACTCCTTCCCGCCCAAGTTGAAGAGTGTGGCGAGCTCCGCCACGCCCCCGGCTTCCTCCTCCGCGGCGGAATCGGCCCAGGAGGAACGGAGCCGACGGATTCGTCATCGACATCGCCCGCTCCCGGCCAAGCTCCGCCCTCCCGAATTGGGGCGTCGTTGACCGTCCCCTCGCCGCATCGGCCTCACACTCGGGCTCACTGGTGAGCTAGCCTCCTTCTGGCCCTTTTCCACACCCCTCTCCCCTCTCGCGCCGCCGAATTGGGGTCGTCGCCGGCCGCTCTCCGTCGGGTGCCGCACGCGCGCGTGCCCTACGCGCCGGCCAGGAAACCGGCCTGGGCCGGCCTTGAGGCCGGACGCCTCCGATGCCGCCCCGGCCTGGCCCCAGTCTGGGCCGGCCGCTAGGCCGGCAGTCTCTGGTGGGCGCCCGGCCTACCACCCGGTTTGGGCCGGTTCTGAGGCCGGCAGCCTCTGCCACTGTCCCGGCCTGCGATCCGGCCTGGGCCGACCTGTGGGCCGGCCCAAACAGTAAAACCTGTGAATTTTGGAAAATAAAATGGAATTTAAATAATTAATATCTATTTGAGAAATGCTTTAAATTCGACGATTCAAGTTTCAAAATGTTCAGTAAAACAAACTCCACCCTTTGGAATCATTGTAATCTTTGTTTGGAATTACTTTCTTTTGTATATTTAAGAATTCCTAAAATGGGTTATTTAATACCCAAATTGGGAAATTCATAACTTTTCGAATAATTGTCCAAAAATTATGAATTAAATATCAAAGTGATCAACTTGTCAAATGCTACTCAACCATGCTGATATCATGTCATGATCACAAACTTTTATTTGATGTTACTCATAATTTGGTTAAATGAAGTAAATTCAATTATTTAATTAATTTGCTATTTATTCATCGGCACTCCAAAAATTACAAATAAATTACCGAAACGATCGGAAGAACAAACCCTAACCATTTCATGTCATGTTCATGCATTTTGAGCCACTTCGCTAATAATTTAATAATTTATGAAGAATGCAGTCATTAAGATAAATATGGGGTCGTATCCAAATAATTGCACTACTTATTTGGCTCCCTATTTAATGTTGCTATTTAAATTATAATGATATCTTTGCATCAATTGGACATGTCATCATGTGTTTGCGCATTGCACCTTGTGATCGTGTGATTTATGTGTGCTTTGTATTTCTTTGGGTATCGATAGATTCCGGAGTCGAGGGTGTCTCTAACTACCCCGACGAGCAGTACTTCACGACCGGGCAGCAAGGCAAGAGATAACCTAACCTTCTTGGCATCTAGCATCCTATGATTTTTATCAAATTATTTTATCCACCATAATATTGCATGCGGTTCAAATGTCTCTTTTGGTAAATAATAGAATATCCTATGAATGCATGTTTTTCCGAGCCAATCACATGTATCCCTACCTATGAACCTTAGTGTTGATGTGATGGCCGGATACAAATATAATTGTTGGTTATATGCTTAGCCATGCTTAGAAATGCTTAGTTGAAATACTAGTTATGTCCGGTATTGAATTCCATATTTATTGATGTTGATGGAATGATTCGGGCATGGTGGATAAATGTGATGCTTAATTAAAATGCTAAGACGGCTTGGGTGAGTTGCCATCGGGGATGGTGTGTTGCCTCACTCTAGCCCCTAGGTGCGAGTTCTTTACCTCTTGAACCAAGACTGAGCGTGCTTCCGGAGGTGGGGTCATATGGAACCCCCTTTGACCGAATAAGTTGTGAGGGGCTTGTCAAGGGTCCTCTAGTTTGCTATTTCCATTTGCGCGTGAGTTGTGTGGGTGGAAAAGAAACGAGGATGGTGGTGTTTAGGATGTGGCCGCGGGGCAGGGCGCTGGGAGCGCTGAACCTGTCCTTCCGCACACTGATGGTCCTTGAGTAAGCCTCATGCAATGTAAAGGTCTAACCGCACCCACTCGCCGGCCTTCCCTGGAAGAGGGCCAACTAGGTGAGTCGGACGGTACCGATGGGTAAATTAGTACACCCCTACAGGGTTTAATCTTTTCGAAAAGCCGTGTCCGCGGTTATGGACGACTTGGGAATGGATATAAGATCATAGAGAATATTAACCTAATTGATATGGCAGCTAAAGGTTGCATTACTCAACGTGTGGTAAAGGTTCACTTCCTCGAGGGAGATTCGAGGGGGTGCCTTGGTGGAGATGAGTGTGGTTTGGCTACAAGTAGGTTCGCCGAGAACCGAAGATGAATTGTTACTTTCTTACCCCTTTTGAAAAGTATTCTGAGTAGACGAATGCCATGTGTCCTTTATGGTTCGGTTTATTAAAACTAGCTTTATGCAAAAGAAATACATATACAGCTTTAGAGCCTCCGTCAGTCATTGGGCCTATATCGCCCTACTAAACTTGCGAGTACATCGTACTTAGTCTCTCTTTGCTGCCTCTATGATTTTTTTGTATTTCAGAGGAGGACGACACCGAGCAGCTAGGTGGGTTCTTCGTTGATGTTGACTACTAGTCTGGGGTTCCCAGGTGGCAGCTTGGGACCGTGGAACAAGCTGGCTTGGGTGATGTTTATTGTAGGCCTCTTAGGCCATATATTTGCTTCTGGTTGTTAGACAACACTACCCGCTTCCGCTTGATGAATTGTTGGATCCGTGATCCTTTTGATGTGTAATATTTGTATTCTTCTCGTTATATGAGTTGCTATATGTTTTGTGTCGTAGAGTCATGTAATGTGCCAGTTTGTTCCACATGTCTCGATCTCTGTGTTATACCTTGATGGTTGTGCCAATTACATAGCCTCTCTGTATAATTCCGGGGTCGGGGCGTTACAAGTTGGTATCAGAGCAGGACTGCCTGTAGGAAACCCTTTCTAATGGTCGATGTCGAGTCTAGTGAAAATTAATTATAACCTAAAAATGAGTTGTGAAAACCTTCTTAGGATTCTTTTTACTCCTCATCCAACTCGCTCTACTCTGATTCTTATCTCTATTTGTTTTATGCTTGGTGTTGATGTTTAGGTTCTCGGGGTTTGGGTTCTTACCGTCCAGTTATGTCTCGAGACCTTGTATCCGGTTGTTACCGCCGCGATGACGTGATGTCACCGTGGTGGCCTAAATCTGTTCCTATGTGTTGAAATCTTCAATATCTATATCTGGAAGCACCCTAATGATCTATCTTATCTGTCGGAATTGGTTACTAACTTGTCGTTGTTCCAATTCTTCAGAATGGCTCCTACCCGTCGTGGGGAACATAGCAACCCTGACCCACAGCCGCCACCCTCAATGGCGGAGGTTATGATGGCTATCGAACAAAACCGCCTGCGCAATGAGCTGTTGCTCGAGCAGCTGGTCCAGCAAGGGGCCAGGAGGAACACGGACTGCACCACTCTCAACCAGTTCTTGCGGTCCCAACCTCCCACCTTTTCTGAAGCTAAGGAGCCGCTTGATGCGGATGATTGGCTTCGGGCGATCGAGCGCAAGTTTGCCGCTCTCCACGTTCCTGCGGCGGAACATGTCAACTTCCCCACCTACCTACTGGAAGGAGCCGCCGGCTCCTGGTGGGAGAGCCACGTGGCAATGGTTGCCGCGGGCCATGTTGTCACTTGGGAGGAGTTCCGCACCGCTTTCCGTGCGGCGTACATCCCCAAGCCCATCCTCGAGCTCAAGAGGCGGGAGTTCCTGGACCTAACCCAGGGACGCATGGACGTCCAGTCCTATGCACGGGAATTCAACCACCTCTCCAGTTACGCCCCTCGGGACGTGACGAATGATGAGGACAAGCAGTACCTTTTCCGCAAGGGGCTCGCACCTCGTCTCCGATACGAGCTCCTACCCTTCAAGTTCACTTCCTACCAGGAGCTCTACAACCAGGCTCTCACCATGGAGCAGGGTAGGAATGAGCTGGAGGCTTCCAAGAGGCCCGCCTCCACCGACCACCAGAGCTCCTCCTCTGAGGGCAAGAAGCGCAAGGTCTTCGTGCCTTTCAGCGTTGTGCCAAAGGCGCCCTTTGCTCCGAAGCCCACCGGGTACTTGCCACCTCCGCCTCGCCCAGCTACCTCGACCTTGGGTGCGGCTGGAGGCGGTTTTCGACCTCGACTTCCTGCACCAATGGGGCTCACCTGCTTCGCTTGTGGCCAGCCGGGGCACTACTCCAGGGAGTGTCCCCAGAAGGCACCGGCTACCTCAGCACCTGCACCAGCACCCTCTACCCCAGCCGCCAAGGCTACCACCGTCAGCCGTGGCCGCCTGAACCACGTCTCGGCTGAAGGCGTTGAGGAAGACCCCGGAGTTCTCATGGGTATGCTTCGAACCAATGATTACCCTGCTTCAGTCTTATTTGATTCTGGAACATCACATTCTTTCATATCGATAGCGTTTGCACACAACCATCAAATTCCTTTTGTGAATATGGACTCCCCTTTAGTGGTTAAAACACCCGGTTCTCGTTGGCAAACCAAGTGGGTTACTCCAGAGGTGCAGATTTCCATAGGTTCAATACCTTTCCCGTTTCAGTTGATAGCCCTGAAGTCAGAGGGTCTGGATGTTATTCTGGGCATGGACTGGTTAGTCAAGTATCAGGCAAACCTGGACTGTGCTGCCAAGACTGTCACAGTGATCCACCCACACTATGGGGAAGTGTGTTACTGGTCACCTTCTTCTGCAGTTCCATCCGCTGCCACTCCTCTCTCTCCGGAGATCAGCTTGTACTTCATGGAAGGAACCACTCCACCTGAAATGCATGAAGTAGAGGTGGTGTGTGATTTCTCCGATGTTTTCCCGGAGGAATTGCCCGGCATGCCACCTGATCGCAGCGTGGAGTTTGTGATAGAGTTGGTTCCGGGAACCGCCCCAGTTTCCAAAACTCCCTACCGTATGCCAACGGAAGAGCTAGCTGAATTGAAGAAGCAATTGGATGAGCTGCTAGAGAAGGATTTCATCCGGCCGAGTATCTCACCTTGGGGCTGCCCGGTCATCTTTGTCAAGAAGAGGGATACAAATGTTCCTCATCTGGTCGTTGATTACCGCCCTCTGAATGCGGTGACCATCAAGAACAAATATCCAATTCCTCGAATAACTGATCTATTCGATCAATTGTCTGGGGCAACGGTATTTTCCAAGATGGATCTGAGATCAGGTTACCATCAGATAAAGATCTGAAAGGAAGATATTCCAAAGACGGCTTTCACTACCCATTATGGGTTATATGAGTACACCGTCATGTCTTTCGGCCTCACAAATGCTCCGGCTACATTCATGAGGCTAATGAACTCCATCTTCCACGAATACCTCGACAAGTTTGTCATCATTTACATCGATGACATCCTTGTCTATTCCAAAACCGAAGAAGAACATGCAGAGCATCTTCGGCTAGTCTTGACCAAGCTTCGAGATCACCGCCTCTATGTCAAGTTCTCCAAATGTGAATTTTGGCTAAAGGAGCTCATTTTCCTCGGTCATGTGGTGTCAGCTGCTGGAGTAGCGGTGATACCTGACAAGATTCAGGCCATCCTGGATTGGCCAACCCCCAAGTCTGCCAAAGATATCCGAAGCTTCCTTGGATTGGCGGGTTATTACCGCCGATTCATCGAGGGCTTCTCCAAAATAGCCAAGGCATTGACTGACCTCCTCAAGAAAGGCAAACAATTTGTATGGTCAGACAAGGCTGAAGAGAGTTTCCAAATCCTCAAGGTCAAGCTCACCACCACTCCGGTGCTTGTCCTTCCCGACACCGACAAAGACTTTGTCGTCTATTGTGATGCATCTCTCCAAGGCTTGGGCTGTGTTTTGATGCAAGAAGGCCATGTGGTCGCCTATGCCTCCCGTCAACTCAAGCCACACGAGCAAAATTACCCAACCCATGATTTGGAGCTTGCCGCCGTGGTACATGCTCTGAAGCAATGGAGGCCCTACCTGTTGGGCAACCGGTGTGAGATCTATTCCGACCATCAAAGTCTGAAGTATCTATTCACCCAGCCGGATCTGAACTTGAGGCAGAGAAGATGGCTGGAATTGATAAAAGACTATGATGTGACCTTCAACTATCAACCCGGCAAGGCCAATGTCGTGGCGGATGCTCTGAGCCGCAAAGCCTATTGCAACACCTTGATGGTTGAAAAGGCGCAACCTGCTCTTCACGAGGAATTTGCTAGGTTGAATCTGGAAATTGTCCCTTCCGGTTTTCTAGCTAACCTCGAGATCAAGTCCACTCTTGAGGATGAAATCAAGGCCGCCCAGAAAAATGATGCTGGCATCCTCAAGATTAAGGAGAATGTCGCAAGTGGAAAGGCCAAGTGTTTCTCTATCGATGACTCCGGTGTTGTCTATTTCGAAGGCCGTCTTGTGGTGCCCAAGAGTGGAAATACCAAAGGGTTAATTCTCCAAGAGGCGCATGAATCTCCCATATCCATCCATCCCGGTAGCACCAAAATGTACCAAGACCTCCGTCCCAAATTCTGGTGGACCCGCATGAAACGGGAGATTGCCAAATATGTTGCCGAATGCGACGTCTGTCGCCGGGTGAAGGCTGAACATCAAAGGCCAGCTGGTACCCTTCGCCCCATAGCCGTTCCCGAGTGGAAATGGGATGAAGTTGGTATGGATTTCATCACCGGCTTTCCAAAGTCACAAAAGGGCAACAATGCTATTTGGGTCATCATCGACCGGTTGTCCAAGGTTGCCCATTTCATTCCGGTTCGGGAGGATATCAATGCTGCTAAATTGGCGGAGCTATATATGGCCCGGATTGTTCCTTTGCACGGGGTTCCTTTGCGGATCATCTCCGACCGTGGAACCTTATTTGTGTCCAAGTTTTGGCAAAGTTTCCAAACGGCTCTTGGAACCCGTCTCAACTTCAGCACCGCTTATCACCCTCAAACCGATGGTCAAACTGAGAGAGTAAATCAAGTTCTTGAGGACATGCTCCGGGCTTGTGTCATCTCCTTCGGCACGGGTTGGGAAAAGTACCTCCCTCTCGCCGAGTTCTCCTACAACAATAGCTATCAAGCCAGTTTGCAAATGGCTCCCTTTGAGGTTCTATATGGGAGAAAATGCCGGACTCCTCTCAATTGGTCTGAAACTGGAGAAAGGTCACTCTTCGGTCCTGATGTGATCAATGAAGCCGAAGAGAAGGTCCGTGTCATTCGAGAAAATCTCAAGGCTGCCCAATCTCGTCAGAAAAGTTATTATGACAAGCACCATCAAGAGGTCCACTATGAAATTGGTGACAAGGCCTATCTTCGAGTCTCTCCTCTCCGAGGCGCTCGTCGCTTCGGAATCAAGGGCAAGTTGGCACCTCGCTATGTTGGCCCTTTCACCATCCTAGCCAAGCGAGGAGATCTCTCCTATCAACTTGAGTTGCCCTCCAATTTCCCGGATGTCCATGATGTGTTCCATGTTTCCCAACTCCGCCGGTGCTTCAAGGATCCCGTCCGTGGGGTTGATCATGAGGCATTGGACATTCAGGAGGATTTGACCTATCGCGAGCATCCTATCCGCATCTTGGATGAAGCGGAGAGGAAAACCCGCAACAAGTCCATCAAGTTTCTCAAGGTCCAATGGTCTAACCATTCCGAGGAAGAAGCCACATGGGAGCGAGAAACTAGTCTTCGTCAGGAATACCCCGCCTTCTTCACTCAAGCCTAGAATCTCGGGACGAGATTCCTGTAAGGGGGGTAGAATTGTAACAGCCCTAACTTGGTAACGAAAAATACGAAGAATTTTTCCGCTTTTTGTTTCCATGTTTGCATCATTGCATCCATATGCATTTGCCATTTCAATCTTCACTTGGAAACAAATTGAAATGGGGAGTCAAACTTCCCCACATCCAACCAATGCAAATGCTCAACTGTCAAAACAAATCATGCTTGGACTCCCAAATGGTATAGGAAGTTCCAGGTTCACCTTTTGAAACCATTTCTCAATTCCTAATTTTGGGTAAATAAGAAATGACATGAGAGTTGCAATTGGCTGAATTCAATTCCTATTTTTGGAACCAAGTTAGACCTTCCAAATTTTCAAACTAAAATCATGGGGAGAGTCATTATGGTTGGGAGAGTCTCCATGAAATTTTTTCATGATTTTTTTGAAATTGTTAAAATGCTCCAAATAAATACATTTTGGAAATTGCTCCACTTTACCCTATATAAAAGCTATGAACAAATGTTGGTCAAATTATTTTATTTGCCATCACCAATTTTTGTGGTGGTTCTAAGGTCTAATTCTAGCTTGTATGAATTTTTTTGGGATTTTAGAAAATGTCCTGGTGCTTTAATTAAATGGTTAAAACCTGCTGCTGGGCTTGTTTGCGATTATTTCAAAAGTTCCAGGGGCCTTTTTGCGATCTTTCTTTCCCTCTCTCACCTCCCTCACTGTGCTCCATGGCACTGGCGCCATAATGCGCCAGTGGCCGACGCTCCACTCGCCCCCTTGAGGTCAGGAGGACCTCATCGATGCCACCAGCTCCCCCATTTCGCCCTCCTCCCTTTTCCCCTGTCGTTTCGGTCCAAGGGAGCCCTAACCCTAGCCTCCCCCCGAGTCCCTCGTCGCCGCCACCGAGAAACGCTCGCCGCCGTCGTTTGACTCCTTCCCGCCCAAGTTGAAGAGTGTGGCGAGCTCCGCCACGCCCCCGGCTTCCTCCTTCGCGGCGGAATCGGCCCAGGAGGGCCGGAGCCGACGGATTCGTCATCAACATCGCCCGCTCCCGGCCAAGCTCCGCCCTCCCGAATTGGGGCGTCGTTGACCGTCCCCTCGCCGCATCGGCCTCGCACTCGGGCTCACTGGTGAGCTAGCCTCCTTTTGGCCCTTTTCCACACCCCTCTCCCCTCTCGCGCCGCCGAATTGGGGTCGTCGCCGGCCGCTCTCCGTCGGGTGCCGCACGCGCGCGTGCCCTACGCGCCGGCCAGGAAACCGGCCTGGGCCGGCCTTGAGGCCGGATGCCTCCGATGCCGCCCCGGCCTGGCCCCGGTCTGGGCCAGCCGCTAGGCCGGCAGTCTCTGGTGGGCGCCCGGCCTACCACCCGGTTTGGGCCGGTTCTGAGGCCGGCGGCCTCTGCCACTGTCCCGGCCTGCGATCCGGCCTGGGCCGACCTGTGGGCCGGCCCAAACAGTAAAACCTGTGAATTTTGGAAAATAAAATGGAATTTAAATAATTAATATCTATTTGAGAAATGCTTCAAATTCGACGATTCAAGTTTCAAAATGTTCAGTAAAACAAACTCCACCCTATGGAATCATTGTAATCTTCGTTTGGAATTACTTTCTTTTGTATATTTAAGAATTCCTAAAATGGGTTATTTAATACCCAAATTGGGAAATTCATAACTTTTCAAATAATTGTCCAAAAATTATGAATTAAATATCAAAGTGATCAACTTGTCAAATGCTACTCAACCATGCTGATATCATGTCATGATCACAAACTTTTATTTGATGTTACTCATAATTTGGTTAAATGAAGTAAATTCAATTATTTAATTAACTTGCTATTTATTCATCGGTACTCCAAAAATTACAAATAAATTACCGAAACGATCGGAAGAACAAACCCTAACCATTTCATGTCATGTTCATGCATTTTGAGCCACTTCGCTAATAATTTAATAATTTATGAAGAATGCGGTCATTAAGATAAATATGGGGTCGTATCCAAATAATTGCACTACTTATTTGGCTCCCTATTTAATGTTGCTATTTAAATTATAATGATATCTTTGCATCAATTGGACATGTCATCATGTGTTTGCGCATTGCACCTTGTGATCGTGTGATTTATGTGTGCTTTGTATTTCTTTGGGTATCGATAGATTCCGGAGTCGAGGGTCTCTCTAACTACCCCGACGAGCAGTACTTCACGACCGGGCAGCAAGGCAAGAGATAACCTAACCTTCTTGGCATCTAGCATCCTATGATTTTTATCAAATTATTTTATCCACCATAATATTGCATGCGGTTCAAATGTCTCTTTTGGTAAATAATAGAATATCCTATGAATGCATGTTTTTCCGAGCCAATCACATGTATCCCTACCTATGAACCTTAGTGTTGCTGTGATGGCCGGATACAAATATAATTGTTGGTTATATGCTTAGCCATGCTTAGAAATGCTTAGTTGAAATACTAGTTATGTCCGGTATTGAATTCCATATTTATTGATGTTGATGGAATGATTCGGGCATGGTGGATAAATGTGATGCTTAATTAAAATGCTAAGACGGCTTGGTTGAGTTGCCATCGGGGATGGTGTGTTGCCTCACTCTAGCCCCTAGGTGCGAGTTCTTTACCTCTTGAACCAAGACTGAGCGTGCTTCCGGAGGTGGGGGCATATGGAACCCCCTTTGACCGAATAAGTTGTGAGGAGCTTGTCAAGGGTCCTCTAGTTTGCTATTTCCATTTGCGCGTGAGTTGTGTGGGTGGAAAAGAAACGAGGATGGTGGTGCTTAGGATGTGGCCGCGGGGCAGGGCGCTGGGAGCGCTGAACCTGTCCTTCCGCGCACTGATGGTCCTTGAATAAGCCTCATGTAATGTAAAGGTCTAACCGCGCCCACTCGCCGGCCTTCCCCGGAAGAGGGCCAACTAGGTGAGTCGGACGGTACCGATGGGTAAATTAGTACACCCCTGCAGGGTTTAATCTTTTCGAAAAGCGGTGTCCGCGGTTATGGACGACTTGGGAACGGATATAAGATCATAGAGAATATTAACCTAATTGATATGGCAGCTAAAGGTTGCATTACTCAACGTGTGGTAAAGGTTCACTTCCTCGAGGGAGATTCGAGGGGGTGCCTTGGTGGAGATGAGTGTGGTTTGGCTACAAGTAGGTTCGCCGAGAACCGAAGATGAATTGTTACTTTCTTACCCCTTTTGAAAAGTATTCTGAGTAGACGAATGCCATGTGTCCTTTATGGTTCGGTTTATTAAAACTAGCTTTATGCAAAAGAAATACATATACAGCTTTAGAGCCTGCGTCAGTCATTGGGCCTATATCGCCCTACTAAACTTGCGAGTACATCGTACTCAGTCTCTCTTTGCTGCCTCTATGATTTTTTTTGTATTTCAGAGGAGGACGACACCGAGCAGCTAGGTGGGTTCTTCGTTGATGTTGACTACTAGTCTGGGGTTCCCAGGTGGCAGCTTGGGACCGTGGAACAAGCTGGCTTGGGTGATGTTTATTGTAGGCCTCTTAGGCCATATATTTGCTTCTGGTTGTTAGACAACACTACCCTCTTCCGCTTGATGAATTGTTGGATCCGTGATCCTTTTGATGTGTAATATTTGTATTCTTCTCGTTATATGAGTTGCTATATGTTTTGTGTCGTAGAGTCATGTAATGTGCCAGTTTGTTCCACATGTCTCGATCTCTGTGTTATACCTTGATGGTTGTGCCAATTACATAGCCTCTCTGTATAATTCCGGGGTCGGGGTGTTACAGGCACTCTACCTCCGCACGATAGATGTACCCCCTAAGTCGGACTATACCTTCCGGGAGTCCTTCGCCACTGTCCACAGGTACTAGGCCAGAGGGAAACGGACCGTTCACCGGGGTGGTCGCCTACCCCCGCAAAGGCTCTCATTAACCGTCAAGCATGCGCAGGTCGATGGTATATTGACTCCGAGCGAGATGTCATGCCTAAATGCAGGATGCTGATGCAAAAACTTAGCTTTTTTCTGGTCGCGCCTCCATCCCATCTAGTCCTTCCCGGGTGTCGAACTCCTTTGGTGTCCCGCCGCCCAATCCTGCCCAGGGAAGGAGCTACACACAGCAAACTTTCAGTAGGAAAAGAATGGACCCTCTTTCCTATCATGCTAGCATGTTATCCGAAGCAAACCGTAAGCACAGTTGGTAGTACATTTCTGTGGTGAGGTGTGTTTCACCACAGCACTGCCCGATTCCCCTCTCCGCGGCAGCACGACATGATCGGGCGGCGGTGCCTAGCCCACCGAGGCCACTCGCGGCGCTTTTACCCGTCTGCTACCGGCACATACCAGCCCCCTGCTTACGAGTTGCTAAGGATAACACGTTTCCATGGAAGGATTGAGGCTCACAGAAATTGAAATAACTTATCTTTTATTCTCCTGGCGACGATTCTCACACCCTATTACAGAACACTAGCCCCCTGGGCGTGCTTTAACGGATCCGATGTTTGCGATTCATGTTCGTAATCAGGGGTAGAATTTCCGAAGATTCTCGATGTTCCAGGCATTGCCTTCCGGCCGGCCTTGCTCGTCCTCCAGGTACACCGTTCCGGGTTTCAGGGTATGTGTCACCCGGAAGGGCCCTTCCCACTTTGATGACATTTTGTTCAGGCCTTGCATGCTTTGCCTCTTGCGGAGTACCATATCTCCGGGTTGCAGCTCCCGCGAGCGAACATGACGACTGTGGTATCGACGAAGTCCTTGTTGGTACCGAGCTGACCGTAAGGAGGCCTGGCACCTTCTCTCTTCCAGCAGGTTTATGTCATCTATCCTCCGCTCTTCTTGTGTGTTCTCATCGTATGCGAGCACCCGGAGTAATCCGTACTTGAGTTCTGATGGCAGGACAGCCTCAGCTCCGTAGATGAGGAAGAATGGTGTCTCTCCAGTGTCTCTGCTTGGTGTTGTTCTGAGTGACCACAGTACGCTTGGCAGGTGATTAATCCAGTTTTTCCCCTTGTTCTCCAGCTTGTCAAAGGCCTTGGTCTTCAATCCCTTGAGAACTTCTGCATTTGCTCGCTCTACTTTCCCTTTGCTTCTTGGGTAGGACACCGAGGCGAAACACACCTTGGTGCCCATTTCTTCGCAGAAGTTGAGGAAGGCTTTGCTTGTGAACTTGGTGCCGTTGTCGGTGATGATTCTATTGGGTACTCCAAACCGGTAGATGATTCCTTCGATGAACTTGATGGCGGCCTGAGCCGTCTGGCGTGGAACTGGCATTGCTTCCACCCAATTTGTGAACTTGTCGATTGCCACGAACAGGTATTCGTGTCCTCCCACAGACTTTGGTATCTTGCCGACGATGTCCAGCCCCCAGACCGCGAACGGCCAGGAGATTGGTATCGCTGCAATGCTTGCGCTGGCTGGTGAGTGTGGCAAGCTTCACAGGTCTTGACTAGCTGCTCCGCATCATGAAGTACCGCTGGCCAGTAAAACCCTTGACGGAAAACCTTCCCTGCCAAGGATCTCGAAGCCACATGACTTGAGCACATCCCCTCGTGTATGTCCCTTAGTAGTTCTTGGCCATGTTCTTGCGATATGCACCGTAGCTTCACTCCGTTTTCGCGCCGCCGGTAGAGCTCGCCGTCGATTAGGACGTAGAGCTTTGCCCGGCGGGCCACTTGCTCGGCTTCGTGGTTGTCCTCCGGGATGACGCACTCCACCATGTACTTGATGATGTCCTGGGCCCAGGGCGGGTTGGTCCGTTCCACCAGCAGTACCTCCTGGCCAGAAGGAAGGAGAGCTTCTTCGGCCGCGGGCACTGCCGGGTCTTGCGCTTCCGGGCTGGCTACCCGTGTTGTCGATGTAGAAGGGTTGCCAGCCTCCTTTGTCGCTGAAGAACTTGGCTTCAGCCTCTCGGGAGAGACTGAAGGTCGCTTGAGCACCTCGATGTAGATCCCGGGAGGTACCGGTTCTCGTTTGGACGCCAGTTGTGATAGCTCGTCCGTAGATGTGTTTTCCTCCCGCGGCACGTAAGCAGCTCTGAAGCTACTGAAGCGCCGCTGAAGTTTCCACACTTCTTCGACGTATGGCGCCATCTGAGGATAGGCGTACTCCTTGTTAACTTTCTTGATGACTAGCTGAGAGTCACGCTTGACGATGATCTTGCCGATGCCGAGGCCGATGGCAGCACGAAGTCCCGCGAGCAGACCTTTGTACTCCGTCGTGTTGTTGGGGATGTTTCCTTGGTAATGCATTTGGATGACGTATTTCAGGCGTTCACCAGTTGGTGAAGTGAGGACGACCCCGGCACCTCCTTGTCCCTTGGTGTAGGAGCCGTCGAAGTGCATGGTCCAGGTGTCGGGATCCTCCTTCCCGGGAAGGCTCGTCTCCTCCTCCGGGTTGTCGATCGCCGTCTTGGTCCATTCAGCTGTGAAGTCAGCCAGCGCTTGGCTCTTGATGTTGTCCGTGTGCTCGAACTTGATCCTGAAATCTTGGAGTTCCATGGCCCACGTCGAGATGCGTCCGGTGGCCAGCGAGTTCTCTAGAGGACTCCTCAGGTTGTACTTGGACACCACCATGATTGGGGGCCCCTCGAAGTATGGCCTCATCTTGCGGGAGGCAATGAGGATCGCTAGCAGCAGCTTCTGCATCATGGGATACCGCTCCCGGGCGTCGCGCAGCACTGAGCTGATGAAGTAGACTGGGTGCTGCACCTTGCGGGTCGCCGATCCATTGACGGGTTCGACGTCCCCCACGTCCTTGGCGCTCCGGGGTGTTGTCGGAGTAGCCCCTGGCTGCGTCGCCTTGGAGTGTGTTTCTTCATCCTCATCACATGGCTCGATGATGACGGGAGGGGGCGGGGTGCTGGGGCCCTCGGACTCCTGAACACCTGGCCACCCCTTCTTGCTTGTCTGCCCTAGGAACGGGTCCCTGGGGCGCTTGCCCTTGCTTGGCTTCTTTGGAGATGCGTCACGCTCGGCCGCCAGCACAGCGCTGACCACCTGGTTAGTGGCCGCGATGTACAGCAGTAGGGGTTCCTTCTCCCTTGGGGCCACGAGGATGGGTGGCGAGGCGAGGTAGCTCTTGAGTGATTGGAGAGCTTCCTCAGCCTCGGAGTTGCACTCCATGGGGCCCGATTTCTTGAGTAACTTGAAGAACGGCAAAGCCCGCTCTCCAAGCCTTGAGATGAAGCGCCCGAGTGCCGTGATGCACCCGTTGAGGCGCTGCATGTCCTTGACTCGCCGGGGCGCTTCCATTCATTCGATGGCCTTGATCTTGTCGGGATTCGCCTCGATCCCCCGATGGGAGATCAGGAAACCCAACAGCTTGCCGGACGGGACCCCGAACACGCACTTGTCGGGGTTGAGCTTGAAGTTGACCCGGTGGAGGTTGTCGAAAGTCTCGTGCAAGTCCTGGACAAGGGAGTCCTGGAACCTCATCTTGACCACGATGTCGTCGATGTAGGCTTCGACGTTGCGGCCCAGCTGGGTCCCAAGGCACGCTTGCATTGCGCGCTGGAAGGTAGCGCCGGCGTTCCGGAGGCCGAAAGGCATCCGGGTGTAGCAGTAGCAGCCCCTGGGGGTGATGAAGGCCGTCTTCTCCTGGTCCTCAACCGCCATCAAGATCTGGGGGTACCCAGAGAAGGCATCCAGGAAACACAGTGACTCGCAACCGGCTGTAGAGTCCACGATCTTATCGATGCGCGGCAGAGGGAACAGGTCCTTGGGGCAGGCCTTGTTCAGGTCTGTGAAGTCGACGCAGAGTTGCAGCTTGGAGGAGTTCGGGTTTGGCACCACCACTGGGTTGGCTACCCAGGTGGGATGAGGCACCACCTTGATGACGCCGGCTTCTAGTAGCTTGTCGGTCTCGGAGACGATGAACTCCAACTTTTCCTTGCTCTGCTTCCGCACAACTTGCTTCACGGGACGGGCGTCCGTGTTCACCGCCAGCTTGTGCTCGATCACCTCCCTTGGTACACCAGGTAAACCAGATGCTTCCCATGCGAAGACGTCAGAATTTTCCCGAAGTAAGGTGACGAGCGCGCTTTCCTATTTGTCGGTGAGGTGGGCGCCGATGGTGACGGTGCGAGAGCCGTCACTCGTGAGCGCCACCTTCTTGGTCATCTGCAGGTCGCCGCGGAATGGCGTCCTCTTGGAGACCGCGGGCGCCGAGCCCCCGGGGTTCCCTCCGCCCCCGAGAGCAGCATCAGCACCAGCGTCTTGCATGTCTTGTCGGGTGTCCGCCGTTGCGGCCACCGTCTGGTTCAGTTTCTGGACGCAAAATATGGCGTCGTCGATGTCGGCCTTGATCCTGATCACCCCCCAAGCCACCGGGATTTTCATCATGTTGTAGGCGAAATGGGAGACGGCCATGAACTTGGCCAGCGCAGGTCGGCCGAGTATGCCGTTGTAGGGGAGCGGCGTGTCGGCGATGTCGAAGACGATCTCCTCGGTGCGGAAGTTCTCGGGACCACCAAACGTGACCGGAAGAGAGATCTTCCCCAAAGGCCGTGTGATGTTCCCGTTCACGCCTTGGAACACGCCAGTGTCTTGCAGGCGGGAGAAAGGGATTTGCAAAGTGGCCAGGACCTTTGCCGTAAGCAGGTTGAGGCTGGAGCCTCCGTCGACCAGCATCTTGGTGACCTTGAAGTTGTGGATGATGGGCGACACGACTAGGGGCAGTGTCCCTACCCCGACGGTGTTGTCAGGGTGATCTTCCGGGTCGAAGGAGATGACCTGGTTAGACCACTCCAGGGGCTTTGACGGCGCCGGGGCGACCGCGTTCAGCTCCCGGACGAGTCTCTTGCCGGCGCTGTTGGAGGGAGGCAGGGAGGCTCCCCCATGAATGCATCCGACGACGCCGTTGACTTCTTGGAATTGTCCGTTGCCGCCGCCCTGAGGAGCCGGAGCGTCCCCATTGTCGGCGAACTCTGCGTTGTTTGGCCCACGTCCGCCTTGACCACCGCGCCCTTCTCCGCGGCCTCCGCATCCTCCACCACGCCCCCATCCCCGGCCCCCGCCGCCTTGGCGACCTGTGGGACAGTTCCGTGAGTAGTGTCCGTGGAGTCCGCAGTTGAAGCAGGCACCTGGGCCAGTCCCGCCTCCTTGACGTTGCGTGCGCGCGGCGAGGCCGTTCACTTGATGGCAGTCCTTGAGCAGGTGATTGCCGTCGGGGTGGACATGGCACCATGGATCTTCATCCCCCTCAGAAGTCGGGGCTGGCTTGACCTTCTTGGGGAGAGGCTCGGTGACGAAGACGCGCTTGTCGGGACCGGAGTCCCACTTCTTGCTCTTGGCGGGGGTGGCCTTGTCCTCGGGTTCCTCCTCCCCGGGGACTCTAACCCCCTCTTCTGCGCGGGCGCAGCGGTCCGCGAGCTCCCATAGCTCGCGGGTAGTCTCGATGCGGTGGGTGCTCAACTTCTCGCGCATCCAGGTGTGTCGGACGTTGGCGTGGAAGGACTGAATTACCAGCTCCTGCTTAATGCTGGGGATGGTGTTCATCTTCTGGGTAAAGCGTTGGATGAACTTGCGGAGAGTTTCACCCGGAAGCTGCTTGAAGTCGTGCAGGTCGCTGGGAACTCCCGGGCGCTGGTAGCCGCCCTGGAAAGCTCCCAGGAACGCCTCCTTTAGTGCCCGCCAGGATCGGATGGAGCACTTGGGGAGGTTGAGAAGTCATGACTGAGCGTCTCCCTTCAGGGCCAATGGGAACCAATTGGCCATCATGACTTCGTCGGCCCCGGCAACCACTGCAGCCAGTGAGTACAGCTGCAGGAAGTCCCGGGGGTTGGTGGTGCCATCGTAGCGGAGGACGTCGATCTTGAACTTCATGGGCCAGGTGGCCTGGCGAAACTCGGGAGAAAGGACGAGGCAGCCCTCGGTGATGTCGTAGTCCCGATCTTCCCGCCGATGACGCTCTCGACGACGCTCGATGCGGGTGCGTGCATCCTCGTGGAGACGGTTGTTGAGGTCGTTGCGCAAATCCAAATTGCGCGTGGAGGATGAACCAACGGAGATGGCCGGGCCGCCGTTGCGGTTAAGCCGACCCGCCGTGGGAGGGTTCGCTTGAGGAGGCACGGCTTCACCTGGACGATCTCCCCGGGGAGGGTCCCGGGGTTCTCGCGCCGCTGCTCCCTTGGCTCCGGGGCTATCGACGGTGGGGGCGTGAACGGGCTCACACCTGGGACCGCCGTCGGCGAAGTGGAGGAGTTCCTCCACTCGGGTTCGCCACTCCTGCTAAACCTTGGGGTTGTCGGTGCTGGGTGGAAACTGGATCAGAGCCTTGGCGGTGACGAGAGCGTCGTGACGGGCTTGCGCGTCGTCCGAGAGGAGAGTGCAGGACTTGCTCTTGGTGCCCTGCTGACCCTTGCCAGCGCGGGTAGCCTCGCTCTTTTCTCCGACAGAGAAGTCCTTGCCGGTGTTGCCGCCCATGCTCTTCTCCACACCACCATCTTCACCGCCCTGGGTTGGGCCGCCCGCCCCGCCCAGAGCATCCTTCTCCGGAGGTGGAGGAGGAGAAGGCCGGTTTGCCGCAGCAGCGTGACGCTCGCCGGTAGCCTGAGAGCGCATAGGGGAGGCCGCCCTGAACGCCTAGACGTCGGGCCTCTTCTTTGGCGCCATGGTCGACGAAGAACTTGACGCAGATCTCAATGAAGAACACGAAGCTGATGAAGAACTTGAGAAAGACGCCGACGAAGAACTTCAAGTCGGCGAAGAAGAAATCAGCGCTTGCGCCCCCTACCTGGCGCGCCAGATGTCGTGTCTTGGATCACGGACACCGGGAGTAAAGGATACCCCCTTTTTAGGTTCGGTATGGGGCGCAGAGGAGGCCGAAGAACTTCTTCCACCCGAGGGCTTCGCTCGGCGCTCGAGATCTACGTACTAGTAAGCATCACAGAGACACAAGGAGTTTACCCAGGTTCGGGCCGCCCGGAGGCTAACAAACCTACTCCTGCATGTCTGGATTGAGAGGTGTATCATGGTGTAGCTTTACAAGGGTGGTTGCGGGTGAGAACCCGGCAGATGTTGGCTAGAGGTTGAAGACGAGCAGATCCTGACCCTGAGGAGATCACCTCTCGCCTAAGCTACTCTAGGACTTGTGCGCTACCTAGCCTAGCCTCCTTCTCTTCTGGACTTGTCCTCCCCCTCCCTTGGGTGCTTCGGTCCTCCTTTTATAGGCTAAGGGGATACCACAGGTGCACCCTTGGGGCCGGAGGGGTTTTGGCGGGAAAACCCCTCCGGGTCCTCTTTAGGAGGCGTCGTGGCCTACTCTTGTCCAAGTATTCTTCTCAGAGGGGGCAGGTGAGGCCGCCCACCTTTTCCTGAGAGGGCGGACAGAGGCTGACAGCTTTTCTGCCTCTGCCCCCTTTGGCGCCTCTATCTTCTCGGCGCCCAAGTCTTCTAGGAGCTTCCAGCCAGAGCTGGCAAGCTTATCCTCTTCGCGCACTGGAGGTTGGTTCCTAGGAATGAGCCTGGCCTCCTGCCGGGCGTCGGGTCTCCGGGACCTCCGTGCCTGCTTCCGGGTCGAGGGGGGCCCCGGAGGGTCCCCGAGTCCTTGGCCTTGGTTGTCGATGTCACATGCGTCGGGATGCTGTGGGGCAGATGGGGGGGGGGGCATCTGCCAGTCTTGAGCCTTGGCCTTGAGTGCCTCCTTGGTGGGCCCATGTGCGATGGACCCACTTTGACCGCATCTGGGGAACCCCATGTTCCACTGTTGCGACAACCATATATGCGTATCTTATCAAAATGATGCATGCTTAATTAACATCGCACCTTTATCCATTTAGTCGAATTAAATCAATTTAATTATGGGGTTTGTCCGGTGTACCTATATTGTGCACCGATCCATTTAAAATGTTTTTCCATGTGTTAGGGAATAAAATTGGAGCACATTTAATTTGTCATGCATCATGTCATCAACATGCCGCTTCTTTTGCCGTAGTAGTAAAATGCATCATTTGCGCTTCCAGTGTTCGTTGCTTCTTCGTGATAGGCCGTTGAGTTGATGTGAGCAACGACAGGTTCTGCTACATCTACTGGATTGCAGGAAAGTGATACTCCCGTGCTATGTTTGCTTGTATTCTGTCTCTTACTCCTCCTATCTTTTGTTTCTTACTAGCCTTATGTTACGATGCTTGTATCCCGATCCTATTTGCATGTTTACCTTGCAGCCATGATAAGCCACACCCCCACACCCTATTAACCTGTTGTTTTTTTACCTTGTTAGCCATGTGAGTCCTAGTGCATGCTTAGGTGCTTTGCTTGAGTCATGTTATCTCTTTATCTAGTCTTGTTCTAATATGATAGTTAGGCTCAAATCACATGTTAATCTTTATTTTCTGTTGCGATGTGAATAACTTAACAAAGATAAGACACCGGCGGAAGGCCAATCATGGTGTTTTGTTCTGCCAGTGTCGCCTAGGATCCGAGTTCTTTTCCGCTGATCCAAGACTGAGTGCACTAACCACATGTGGGAGTACTATGGGCCTCCCCGCAATCTATTACCGGATCCTCAAACCTGTCCAGGAGCCACAACTTAGTTCGGGTGTTTCCATTTGCGCGTGTACAATGATGATGATGATGTGAAGGTAAGATGATGATGGATACGTGGTTACTTTACGGTAGGGCTTGCGGCATGAGCATTTATCGCATGTGGACGGAGGGCAATCGTATGAGTGTTCCTCCCGAAGCCGTCCTCGCACCGGTTAGGCCCACCTCGAAGCTTCGGTTGGACTCTCAAGGTGGATCAGACCTAGCTAGGTGGCTCCCTGGACTTGTTTGTAGAGAAGGGAAGTATTGCGTCGAACGCTCCACCGGTACACCTCTAAGTGAGTGTTTCGATGCGTGTGGGCTCATTGGTGCATCCCTGTCGGGTGAAATCTTTTCGAAAGCCGTGTCCGCGGTTATGGACGACTTGGTGAAATGCGCTGGCTAAAAAGATCATAGACAACTTGCACCTTATGATGATTATAACTAGACTAGTAAGATAGAATACTTGAATAATAACCCATAAAACTTGTCCCCCGTGTGAGTTGCCCTGATTGCTTCCTCGTGGGCGGTTGATCGAGGGAGTAATACTTGGGCGGGTTTTTGATGTGGTGAGTAGTATAGTTGGTTCCTTATGCGCTCTCTTACCTTGTCTCTTTTAGACGAAAGTTGTAACTTGTCTCTATAAGTTGTTAGTGTTGCTTGCCGCCGCTTCAATCACGAACCCTCTTTTCCCGGAATTCCAGATTTGATATCTTGTGAGTATTACTTGCCAGAACTATTTATAGTACTGACCCCTTCGGGGCTGCTATTCCAATTGAGCCGACAGGTTTGAAGTCTGACGACGTTAGCTTGGGAATCCCTCCGGCTTGGCCTGAGCAGGGTTATGGTGCCTTTGATTATCTTCAGGACTCTTAGTCCAATTAGTATTCTTATCCGTAGTCAGATACTATTTCGCTTCCATTGTTATTTTGGATCTTTGTGTTGTATTTTTTGCTCCTGACTCGATGAGTCGTTGTTGTATATATGTTCTTTTGTAGGTTCCATCGAGAACTGTTGTAATGATCATCACAATTCCACCCGCATAATGTGTGTGTTGCGATGTGCACGTTATGCCTGGTGGGCGTCCTATGATCGTTATTATGCGGATGTCGGGGATATACCAAATAGGGGTATCATCGACATGTACGTATTCCAGTATACCAGTGTGGCCCACTGGTGGTAAAGCCGGCAGGCTTACCGGGCAGCCCAGTATGCTGAAGCACAAGGACAAGGCAAAGCCGGCTAAGGAGGGCCCAAGACGAAGGCCTAGTAACCATCTGACTTGGTGCACAAGACGAAGACAACGAAGCTGTGTTAGTCTATAACTCATGTTACCTTAGTCGGTACACTTTCCTTGTAAGCACTAGGTTCGGCCGCCTTTATAAGCCGGCCTACGGGACGCCTTAGGGCAGAATCTCCACAGCCTCATACAACCAAGGCTATACACACAACATCATTGTAATCGGCTCATATTGCCTTATAGTGATTTTTAGCAGCACGTAGGATCACGTCACCGTCATGTGATCCGAAGCTGGATAAACTGTGTGTAATCCCATCACCGGAATCCCGCTACGTTGCTCCCCCCACATCTTCTCTCTACTGTCGGCGTGTATACCTAGCCGGATGGCACCCCTATCCCGGCTAGATTTGACAATACCATGACAGTTGGCGCCCACCGTGGGGCCAAAAGCGTCCAGGCGATGATCCGGGCGGGATCAAAATCGACGTCATCTTCATCGATCGCATCTGACCGGCTCACCTGTTTCGGCATCATCAACCTCGCCATCGACAAGCTCCGCCGCGGAAGATTCAATCTCCGTCACAGCCGGCTTGGATCACAAAGGTAGATCAGATCAAATTCACGTATACGTGTGGCGGCGGATCGGATCTGGTCTATCGGGAACACCAGCCAGGCAGGTGGCGAGGTGTGTGATTATGCCCGGTCATGGCTCAAGCTATGTGCGGGATAGCGGCGTGTGGCCGCACAGCAAAGGATGCATCCATGGAGGCAAAGCTAGCAGCAGCTGGATTCGGCGGCACTCCATGAAGACTTTTGAGATCACGAGATGCAAACAGATTGTGTTCCGGGTGACGCTCTGCATCTCGGCTACCAACAGCTGCTGGATCGGTCCGGCATGCAGCCCAATCAGGAGCAGTAATCATGGAGCAACGCACATGGTTCAGCTATCACAAGAAATTTGCCCAGTCCAAATCCTAAACGGCAACTAGTACTTTCCTCACGAGCTAGGCTGCCATATACTTTGGCTTTGTCAATGCTTTTGCAAGGAAATACATGCATTCGGGCTAGTCAATCTGCAATTGGCATGCTACCACAAAACAACAGCAAGCTGTACCTCCATACAGGCTCAACGCGTTGCTCGAGGACACGGACACCTCGGAGGGACTACTTCGGTGGATCGGTGTCATAAGTTAGAATCGGTGCGAACGGCCGATGTCATGTTAACGTGGCCATGGCAGGTTCCGCCTTGTCAATGGCCGACTTCGACAAGCCGTCGCGATCCAATCACCATCGTGGCACATCGGCCGGCTTCGCCTTCACGGCATATTCATTGTCGTGTCCAGCTTAATTGCCAACATGACATGAAGGCTTTTCGGCATACTTATCATCGCATTCCGGCTTAATCGCCGACGCGGCATGTTGCCTTTTTGGCATACCCGTCGTCACATTCTAGCTTAATTGCTAACGCGGCACGATGTGTTTACGGCATATTCATCGTCGCTGTTCCGGCTTACGCGCCAACGCATCACGGTTGAATTTTTTTTCACCGGCTTAGGCGGATCCGTCGTCAGCTTTATCGTGTTTTGGCATCATCGCCAACACAGCACGGACAACACGCCTTTCCGGCGTACACATTGTCGCGATCCGACTTAATTGCCATCGCGGCCTACATGTCTTCATGGTCCGACTTAATTTGTCGTCGCGGCCTACTCATCATCACGGTCCATCTTAATTGCCGTCGCGGCCTACTCATCGCCGTATCCCGGCCTACGCGTCATTAACGCCAAGAGCATCAAAAAGCTAAGTTTTTAGCAATTCTCTCGTTAACATTATATATGCTCATGAAATAAATCTGGTTCGCTCTTTGAGATCATGCCATCTTTTATTTCCCGATGATCATATATACTAAGCTATCAATGTCAACCCGAATTTGCTTCGTGCTAGTGGTTACGTTTCTGATGCTTTTTGGCCATGTTGCCTTACAAAATAATGTTTTGTCCGCCTAAGAGTATTCATCTGATCGCTTATGTGCTGGGTCGCCTAAGTAGGTGTTTCGGCACCAAAAGCCGGAGCTTGTTCTGGGTCTAAACAGCTTGGTATTGCATCCCTGTTGCCCAGCAGACGTTCCGTGCTAGAGGTTTGCTAATACACGAAATATGGCTAAAGTGCATAAGCCAGAAAACTTAAGGGCGGACCGCAGATAATCTGCAACACAATGTTTTTGTTGAAAAAACTGTCGGCTTAGGCCTTACAATTGTTCAGCTTGCATTAAAAGTACAGTTTAATGCAGTTATTGTCTATTCTACAGGTGGTTTATTGTCGCTTCATCAAGGACGTCTCCTGCAAGCCGACTTGTCTTCAGCCGACTCCTGGGTTTAAAACAGATTGGCATCACGCACTGTTACCCGGCGAGATGTTTTCATTCAGCCGCCTCCTGGGTTTTAAACAGATTGGCGTTGCGCCCTGTTACCCGGCGAGATGTTCTCATTAAGCCTCATGCCGACATGAGCCTCGGGGGCTATAGTCCGTCGAAACTTATAGTTTTGATGGATAGCTCGGGGGCTGCATCGAGTCTCATGCCGCCATAATTCATAAGCCGACATGAGCCTCGGGGGCTACAACCATTGGATCTACAATGACGCAAGTTCTGCTGAGCATCGACCCGACTTTCGAGTACTTCGATTCGACGCTCGGGGGCTACAACCATCGGATTTTCTGAGTCTCATGCCACCTTACTTCGTAAGCCGACGTGAGCCTCGGGGGCTACATCCATCAGGACATGGAGTTTTTTCTTCATCCAGTGTTTGGAATAAGCTCGGTTCTGAAACATGCAAACTGACTGTGTTCCCAATGCAATAAAGCTAGCACCAGCGGGCAGAGTTCAATTCTGAAAGCAGACCGGATGCGGTCTACTTCAGAAGCATGAAAATCGGATGAGTTCCACTGGACATAAGCCGGCACGATACAAAATCGATCAGTCCAGATGTCCTGGTCAATCCGTCTTAAACGGCAATTAAGACGATGGCAGTTTGGCAGTACATGTCGGATTAATTTCTTCGGCAAAGCTTAAAGTTCTACATCGGTCTAACCAAGACAAGACAAACAAAGGCGAAACTACTTCAAACCCGTCGAAGAAGCCGGCCGCAGGAGAACTCAAAACTTTCCGGGGGCTAATGTCAGGGATATACCAAATAGGGGTATCATCGACATGTACGTATTCCAGTATACCAGGGTGGCCCACTGGTGGTAATGCCGGCAGGCTTACCGGGCGGCCCAGTATGCTGAAGCACAAGGAAAAGGCAAAGCCGGCTAAGAGAGGCCCAAGACGAAGGCCCAGTAACCATCCGACTTGGTGCACAAGATGAAGACAATGGAGCCGTGTTAGTCTAGGACTCCAGTTAACTTAGTCGGTACACTTTCCTTGTAAGCACTAGGTCCCGCCGCCTTTATAAGCCGGCCTACGGGACGCCTTAGGGCAGAATCTCCACAACCTCATACAACCAAGGCTATACACACACCATCATTGTAATCGGCTCATATTTCCTTATAGTGATTTTTAGCAACACGTAGGATCACGCCACCATCGTGTGATCCGAAGCTAGGTAAACTGTGTGTAATCCCGTCACCGGAATCCCGCTATGTTCCTCCCCCCCACATCTTCTCTCTGCCGTCGGCGTGTATACCTAGCCGGATGGCACCCCTATCCCGGCTAGATTCGACAATACCACGACAACGGATTTGGATGGAGCGCTAAAGTCTGCATAGTACCGATCATGGGACGTTACAAAGTGGTATCAGAGCTTAGGTTCTTTGATACCCCATGGGTCTGCTTTGCCTGTAGGATACCCTAGCTAATGGTTGTTCTTGTAGAGTGTCCAAACTATTTTATTAAAGTTATTTGAAAAGATCTCAATAGGAATTCTTGTTTACTCCTTACCTCTACATTCTTTCCCCTCTTACCTTATATGATTTAAATCTTCTCTCTTATCTATCTTCCGGTAATAGCATCATCGTGGGTTGGACGATCTCTTGCCACTTTTATCCCAATAGGTTCGATCTTCCGATGGATCTTGACGGACGAACATCGCCATCGACGTGAGCAAGAACCTCTTGTTAGTGGTATCGAGAAGATTAACATGACGGAAGAAGATTCGATAGTATAACCCCGCTCTTCTCCCCCTGACGGTAGCATGGATCTCGGGGCGAGATCCCTTGTAAGTGGTGTCGGTTGTAACATCCCTGGGTTTTCCCCAAAATAGATTTGCCTGTTATTTTGTTGTTGCATCATCCTGATATCAGCATCATGCGCATCGCATATTTTTGGGCAACAGAAACTATTTTTCTTAAACCTTATTTTATTTCGCTAAAATAGTCGGGAAAGTTTTACCGAGACGTTCTTCTCCGTTTTCTAAAATTATTTGCTAAAATTATTTTTGCAAAAGAAAATAAAATTTTTGAGAAATTGAGAGAGAGTAGCCCAATCCGGCCCAAGCCCACCTAACCTCCAAACCCTAGAAATCCCCTGGCAGTTTTCTTTTCCCACCCCCTACACCTTGCAGCCACCCTCCTCCATTTTCTGCTTTTCGCGAATAGGTCCTCCCACCTCCCTTTCTTTCTTTTTCCCCCTCCTCTCCTTTTTTCCCCTCTCTCCTCTTATCCTTTTCCTTTTTTTCCTTTCCTTTTCTTTCCCCTCACCTGCGGCATCTCTCTTCTTTCTCTCCCCCGCACCCGAGCTTCCCCGTGCGTGCTCTCCCACCCCGTCGTGCTCCTCCTTGCCGGCTCCTCCCTCTCCACCCAGCTCACCCGCGCGCGCCGCCAGCTCCCTGCACCGCGCCTCCTCTCCCCGGCCGCCCCCTGCTTCTCCTCCCCGCCGCCTTTTTACCCTTCAGGCGGCCGATCTCGAGCACCTCCGCGCTTGCACCTCCCCATCTCCCCGCAGCACGTCGACCTCGCCCGGCCGCCCCTCTCCTCCGCCCCGGCCTCGTGCTCCTCTCCTCCATGCCGCCGCCCTCGCCACCTCTCGTCGAGCTCCTCCCCGTCGAGCCTGCACCCGAGCATGTCCGCCCCTCCCCGAAATCAACGCCATGGTCGCCCCGCCCCGACCTCTCCTCCAAACGCCGCGGCTACTCCTCGACCTGGCCGCTCCTCTGCTGCGTCTCCTCAAGCCCATGCCGTGCACATCCTCTCCTCCCCGTGCCGAGCAGCACCACAACCACCGCACGAGGCTGGCCTCCTCCTCGCACCGCTGTGTCTCCTCCCATCGCCTTTCTCCTACCATGGCCGCCCGTCTCAATCGTGTCTCCGCCTCCACCTCGACCTCCTACACATGTGTGTTCCAGCAGCAGCAGACCCGATGCATCTCCCGCTGCCGTGCGTCGCCCCCAACTCGTGCCGTCTCCGGCATCCGCTACATGCTCGATGAAATGCCTGCAAGAACCTGATGCCTTCTCCCGCGGCCGTTCCCGTTACCGTCGTGAAGCCCGTACCCCGATGCTGAGTTCTCCGCGTCCGTGTACGACTCCGTGAACCCGAGTTCTTCGACCCGATGACCGGAGACGGATATGTCAAGATCTACCCTGACCGTCGACAAGTTCTTCGTTTGTGTTTTTGTGACGGCTGCCTTCGTGCGTGTCCGCGAAGCCCGGTGCCCGAGTATCCCGATGACGTGAACCCCCGTCGACCCCGAAGACCGGAACGCAAAGGTCCGCCACAACGACGCCCCGAGTATGACTACTTCCACGATGTCGACTACCTCGACTACTTCGACTCCGGATGAACGACTACTTCGACGACGTCGACTACTTCCGCTCTGAATCCGAAGATCCTCGTTCCGATGTGTGACCCCAACCCTAGCCCCTTATACCATATATGCGTATCTTATCAAAATCATGCATGATTAATTAACATCGCACCTTTATCCATTTAGTCGAATTAAATCAATCTAATTATGGGGTTTGTCCGGTGTACCTATATTGTGCACCGATCCCATTTAAAATGTTTTTCCATGTGTTAGGGAATAAAATTGGATCACATTTAATTTGTCATGCATCATGTCATCAACATGCCGCTTCTTTTGCCGTAGTAGTAAAATGCATCTTTTGCGCTTCCAGTGTTCGTTGCTTCTTCGCGATAGGCCGTTGAGTTGATGTGAGCAACGACAGGTTCTGCTACCTCTACTGGATTGCAGGAAAGTGATACTCCCTTGCTATCTTTACTTGTATTTTTTCTCTTACTCCTCCTATCTTTTGTTCCTTGCTAGCCTTATGTTACGATGCTTGTGTCCCGATGCTATTTGCATGTTTACCTTGCAGCCATGATAAGCCACACCCCCACATCCTATTAACATGTTGTTTGTTTACCTTGTTGGCCTTGCGAGTCCTAGTGCATGCTTAGGTGCTTTGCTTGAGTCCTGTTATCTCTTTATCTAGTATTGTTCTAATATGATAGTTAGGCTCAAATCACATGTTAATCTTTATTTTCTGTTGCGATGGGAATAACTTAACAAAGATAAGACACCGGCGGAAGGCCAATCGTGGTGTTTTGTTCTGCCAGTGTCGCCTAGGACCCGAGTTCTTTTCCGCTGATCCAAGACTGAGCGCACTAACCACATGTGGGAGTTTTATGGGCCTCCCCGCAATCTATTACCGGATCCTTAAACCTGTCCAGGAACAACAACTTAGTTCGGGTGTTTCCATTTGCGTGCGTACAACGATGATGATGATGTGAAGGTAAGATGATGATGGATGCGTGGTTACTTCATGGTAGGTCTTGCGGCATGAGCGTTTATCGCATGTGGACGGAGGGCAATCATATGAGCGTTCCTCCTGAAGCCGTCCTCACACCGGTTAGGCCCACCTAGAAGCTTCGGCCGGACTCTCAAGGTGGATCAGACCTAGCTAGGTGGCTCCCTGGACTTGTTTGTAGAGAAGGGAAGTATTGCGTCGAACGCTCCACCGGTACACCTCTAAGCGAGTATTTCGATGCGTGTGGGTTCATTGGTGCATCCCTGCAGGGTGAAATCTTTTCGAAAAGCCGTGTCCGCGGTTATGGACGACTTGGTGAAATGCGCTGGCTAAAAAGATCATAGACAACTTGCACCTTATGATGATTATAACTTGACTAGTAAGATAGAATACTTGAATAATAACCCATAAAACTTGTCCCCCGTGTGATTTGCCCTGATTGCTTCCTCGTGGGCGGTTGATCGAGGGAGTAATACTTGGGCGGGTTTTTCATGTGGTGAGTAGTATAGTTGGTTTTTTATGCGCTCTCTTACCTTGTCTCTTTTAGATGAAAGTTGTAGATTGTCTCTATAAGTTGTTAGTGTTGCTTGCCGCCTCTTCAATCGCTAACCCTCTTTCCCCGGAATTCCAGCTTTGATATCTTGTGAGTATTACTTGCCAGTACTGTTTGTAGTACTGATCCCTTCGGGGCTGCTATTCCGATGCAGCCGACAGGTTTGAAGTCTGACGACGTTAGCTTGGGAATCACTCCGGCTTGGCCTGGGCAGGGTTATGGTGCCTTTGATTATCTTCAGGACTCTTAGTCCAATTTGTATTCTTATCCGTAGTCGGATACTATTTCCCTTCCATTGTTATTTTGGATCTTTGTGTTGTATCTTTTGCTCTTGACTCGGTGAGTCGTTGTTGTATATATGTTCTTTTATGGGTTCCATCGAGAACTGTTGTAATGATCATCACAATTCCACCCGCATAACGCGTGTGTTGCGACGTGCACGTTATGCCTGGTGGGCATCCTAGGATCGTTATTACGCGGATTTGGCTGGAGCGCTAAAGTCTGCATAGTACCGATCTTGGGGCGTTACAGAAAAGCTTGGTTTTCCTTCTTTGGATTTTCCAACATGAAGGAAGCATGCTCTAATGATATTTTTTAAATATGTTTTCTTTTCGTTTGCAGATGGTCTCCAACATTTATGAATGGTCGTCAACCGGGACAAGAAATTTGTTTATCTCATATTATTTTTTGTGTAGTTAGGGAGGTGTCGGTTCATGTCAATGGAGAGAGCACAACATTGCTAGGTGAAGATGGGGGAGGATGGCTACACATCAAAAGAACTAGATTCATTGTGCTATGCATATTACCAGGGAAGAGGAGATGTCGGCTAGAGTATTCGGGAACATGTGGTGAGGTTGTCGACAACATCATTTGAAGTTTTGGCGTCCTAAATGTCATGTACTTCTTCATGGGTTAGCATAAAAACCATGGAAAGTTTTGAGTATACAGTGTTGCTCCTTATTATAGCATTTGTGACTACATAATTTTACTTTCTATTGGCTTCTCCTTTTCCAAGGTTGCAACAGATAGAAGTATATTCCAACTATAAAAAAGATGATATGATATCCAGCATGTGGTGGACTAAGTGGATTTACATTACTGAAGGGAGTATTGATGATTTGTGTCATTCTGAAGACTTTCTCACTACTTAGGTATCTTGGGTGCAAGCTTGCTCTGTATATACAAAAGCTATTTCGGAAGAACCGATGGAAATTATAAAAAATCGAGCATGATATTTGAAGGTAGTACATAGTTACTCAATATTCTATGTGTCCGTGTTTTTCTTCAGTTTTACCTATTCTTTTATTCTCATTTTGTGCACTTTGTCTGATATTTTGAGATGTTTATAACAACTTATGAGTTTAGATCCCCCCATTCCATTGTAAAGCGAACAAACCTATTCTTATAGCAGACTAACGTTTGATTATAAAAACAAATTTCATATATTTAGATAGTGTTCATAATATCTTCACATATTTTTTAATTTGGTCAAATCCACATGTATTGTTATTGTCATGATTGTCCTTTCAGTTAGGTAAAAAACTTCTACGTGTGTTGTTATTATAGTATTGGATAATTGATTCTACAGGAAATAGTGACTGTCATACGCAGTGGCGGCGCCAGTAGGGGGTCGAGGGTGGTCGGTCGACCCCCCCTCACTTTTGGCCAAAAAAAACAATCATAATATATTAATTCGGTAATGACGCCGGCTAATCCATGCATGATCGCTATAGGGCTTTGCTTGTCATATGTGGGATACTAACTACCCTATTAACTTTGTAATGACGCCGGGTAATCCATGCATGATCGTTGTAGGGTTCTTCTTGTCACGTATAGCCCGATGGCATTAGGTTAGCTAGCCTACAAGTTTTTTTAGCTCCGGTGGCTAGCAAAAGATTAATTCCTATACATATTGTACGATTACTTTAATGAAATGTACAATCATTTTGATGAAATAGTTGGCAATTTAATATAATTCGACTTATTTCATAGGGTCGACCGGGCAACGCCGATGATTTGTTCGAGTGTTTGATATTTCTTTGAACATTTGGTATTGTTGACCGCTGGAAATTTAGGCCAATATCCGACCATTGTCATTGATGAGGTCGATATGTACATAAATCCTTTTATTTATTTGTTATAACATGAAACTTTTTTTGTAGAATTTATTTAATTATTTTATCAAATTTCATGATAATCCTTTTTTTTATAATCTGAGACAAAATCAGTGTGAACAGATGCCCCTCGAGGTCTGGTTGTGAGCTATAATATTGTGATACTTCGACTTATTTACATTGTTCTTTCCGTACAATTGTGGATTACATGTGTTGTCAAAAAAAAAAAAATCGCCGGTGGCACACCTTTTACTGTTCGCCCCCCCTCGTCTCAATTCCTAGCTCCGCCACTGGTCATACGTAAATCACATCTTTGCTTTAAAATATACAATGTGTTCTACATACTAAGATATAGCATTTTATTTCTTTAGATAGATCTGTAGGCCTATATTGATATGGGAGAGAGTGACTACACAATGCACGAAAGATCATGCATATCCATAACTCTCAGTGATATAAGACTGCCGGCAATGTGAGGTGGATACCTATATACCTGGATTGGTATATTCAGTTCAACCCATCTTCTTTTTTGTGCTTTCCCTCTCTATTGCAAATTTTTGACTTGATATTGTGTTTATACATGCTTGAGTTTGGAAACAGTACAAGCTGAAGCTATTTTAGTAATTGATTGCATACTTTTACTACTGTCCATTCAATTTTATTGCATAAGTATGCCCTTTTCCGACTTACAAGGCAGAGTATGCGTGACCATCAGAACGAAACTGAGGAGGGTTGTATTGTCGACAGAGTGAGCAGTTTTAGTTACGCAAAAGAAATATAAGGCGCCAATAAATATGTTGATTTGATAAGAGAGAATTAGCTACGAGATTTAGTAAGAATAATGTGTAAGAAAATTCTAATGAATATAGATTGGTAATTAAATTGCTTTAGAAGTCAACAAACGTATGAACTTAGATTATCATCGGTATGAATGGAATGATATTTGAGTAAAAAGAATTTTTTGGGGGGCAGTAAAAGAGAATTATCTACAATCCGACCAATCATTAGTCAGATAGAGGAACATAACACATGCTCAAATACAAGCTATCAACCTGAAGTTCCATAAAAAACTATTTGTTGAAAGGTGCACGTCATAGATGACTGGTTGAAAGAGAAAGTCAGTATGACAGTGTACAATTTGCAAATCGACCACTAATCTCATTGCCGTTTGTCTTCCATTGCCACTTGAAAAGTTCATTAGCATAAACTGAATCAAAAGATATTTTACAATATACTATGTTTACGTTTGATGAAATACATTTGTCCCACAATCCTTTGTATCTATATTTTGATTTGTATAATGTTCATACTATCAATGATTTTTCATGAACAATAGTTGATATAACAAATAAAAAAAATGACAGTATGTATATGTCTAGCCGCGCAAATGCGCGGGTCACCCTGCTAGTTCCTTGTAAAGCTTCTGTTGACTGTGAATAATCAACTTTCTTTCCTTGCAAGCTTGATGGTTCTCCTTGTGAAGGCAAACATTCATGCAAAGCATTGTCCTTTGGAACCAAGTGAGCTTCTTCATCTCCTTTTGCACGTCCTCTTTGCCCTTGCTAACCCATGAGAGGGGATCGGCATTCTTACTCCTCCTAGGAGTTGTGGCCTCAATTTCTTCCTCCTCATCACTTGATGCAACCGGAGCCCGACTAGAGGAAGATGGCTTGTCATGCTTGAGAATTTGGAGAGTGTCGGTCCTGTGAATAGTGAGATGGTCTTGGTTGACATTTGGCACTTGGTCAATGATGAGCTTCATCACATAAGGAGCATAGATGGGATTTTTCATCTCATGCACGACCCAATGCATCTCACACTTGATAAAATCCATGACATCTACCTCATAGCCTTGGCAATTCACTCCGGCATTGCGAACCTCATAGGAGTGATGGAGAAGATTGACAAGCCCACCGCGAATAGCATCAATGTTTCCGGCTTGAGGTGCAATGTTGTACCGAAACATGCGAAGAAGAATGTTGAAAGTGAGATGCCTTTTTTGAGTAAAGAGGAGTCAACTTTTTCTTGTCATAGTGCAGCCCTTCTACATGCATGACCCTCCCCTTTAATTCCTCACTGTTGCGGTGGGTGTCACGGCATATGCCAACGGGGTGGCTTAAGGTGTAGGGCGATGGCGCGAGCGACGGTGTTCCTGCGGGATTGGGCACGAGCACGCCAAACGCGAGACGTACCCAGGTTCAGGGCCCTCGTGAGGAGGTAAAACCCCTACTCCTGCATGATTTGGTGTATCTGGTGGAATATATGTGGTGTTACAATGTTGCTCCTTGAGCTGTATATATGAGCAGCCGGCTAGAGCAGCCGGGTAGAGTAGGCCGGCCGGCTGAGTGAGTGGAGCACTCGGCTACCCGGGAGCTCCTCCAGGGCGTGAGAGCTGATCAGTGGCATATTTACCTAAATTCCAAGCATGTTTCTGAGCATAATTCACTTGCATTTGAAGCTTTATTGATCAATTATGCTATGGAAATATTAGAAAACAAACTATATTCATTCCATGTCCTACTTTACAGCCTTGCTATCATATTTGCAGGATTGGTGCGATAAGGCACCAAAATTCTACACCAAAGCTGAAAAATGATCTGCTGGTGAGATGCACTTAATGAGTGAGGACCTGAACAGAAAGTTGCAGGGATCTTCTTGGGCAGTAATGAAGAAAGGAGAGGGGGTATAATGGAAAAGAAGAAGATCAGATCGAAGAGAAAAAGGGGATCCTGCAGCCGGATGAAACTAGGCCTGGCATCTTTCCCCAATCCCCTACTTCTTCTCCACCACCGGCCGCCGCCGCGGCCAGGCAGGCACGGCGACGCGCCACCGAGCCACTACCACACCACCAATAGCAGCTCTCCATCCTTTGCCCCGCGGCCAGCTGCTCACCTTCGTCGACGAACCAGCGACGATGGCGACGACCGCTTCGTTCCTCATGGCGACCTGAAGCTCCTCTGCCTCAACCCCAAGTGCTGCTGCTCTTCAACGACCTGAAGCTCCTCTCCAACCCCAACAGCTGCTGCTCTTCCCCAAGCACAGAACGTTCTCAAGCTCCTCTTCTCTGCACCTTTTGCTGCTCTCCTTCACCAACTCCAAGACCGTCGTCCCCTCTTCACCGACCTGCAGTTTCTCTTGGGTTGATTCGAATTGATCTCTCTCCGTCTCTTTAATTTCTGAATTTCCTGTGAACTATTGCTGTCCGATGTGGTGATTTGTGTAGTGCTGAATCTTGTGTTATATTGGTATTTGATCTCAGGTTAAATCGTAGACTGTAACTTGTTTGTACATGTGTGAGGGCTTGTTGCAAAACGTGCTCAGTTCTAGTTCACGTGGTGTATGTGCTTGTCAATTTCTCTATCCCTATCTCACAATTGCTCCTGCTTCTAATCTTACGCGTTTGCTAGTGAAGTGAGTAATTTTCTATTGTTGTGTATGTGCTCGTAGTGTACTTTGTCCCTTGTCCCACATAATGTTTCTTTCCCAACCTTAAATGAATGCTTCTGCTCTGACTTGTGTTGGTCGCTTAACTGAAAAACACAAAAAGATGCATGTAGTTCTGGTATGTTAATATCTGCCCCATTCTTCCATGCTTGCTCGCGCGCGTGTGTGTGATCATTTAATGGTTAGTCTAGATTTAAATTTCTTGCAATATATCCCTTGTTCATTTAATCTAGCTGTAGCCGAAACACAATAGTCGTTGCCTAGTCCCTGTGGAGAACACAACACCTGCACATTTGGGCGAAATATCCCACTGTATTTACAATTGAACAAGAGCGTGATTCTTAGCCTCCAAGTGAGCCTCTCGAATAGGGGCTGCCCAGGTACTCCTTATAAAGGGGAGCACAGGGGACAAGGGGTGGCCCGCATGCCTAACTTTCACTATTCGGGGGACATGGCGCACTATAGCGCACAGTGTCTACTATTCGCCAACAGTGTTCTTTCATCAAGCATAGTGTTGCTATTCATCAACAGTGTTCTTCCATCAAGCATAGTGTTGCTATTCATCAGTAGTGTCTGGCTGTCTCGTCGGCGTGTGTCCGATGGGACGCGGTGGTTGACTTCTCCTCGCAGGCGATCCGGCTGGCAGATGGCCAGCCGGCAGGATGCAGCCGGCCGAGCCTCCAGCCGGCCAAGTCCGGCAGTCGGTCGGAGTCGAGTAGCCAGCCAGATGCTTTATCTTGATTTGCTTGTCTTTATCTTGTCAAGTCGTGGACTTTGATATATCGGGCGATCATCCCCCGACAATAGTCCCCAAAGCTGTCGTGGTCCTGCAACTTTAGCAGGAGGGCCTTGGCAGGTTTCCCCAAAAAATAATGCAAGAGATAAAGTTAGTCGTGAAGATAGGTTATACTTTTAACTTAACAGTGTAAGAAACCGAAAGGTTGGCACTTTCACTTTCCATCTTTTACTTTATTAGGTGTCGGCTCGCCTTCGTTTCACCCCCTTAGTCTTTTTCTGTGCACCCGGCCAGTCATGACCACTGCTCTTGCCGGCGTGTCAGCCGGGTTGCGGTCTGCAGCGCGGATCCGAAGAGTGGGCCGGCTGGTCGAGTACACGGTGAGACTTTAGGAGTTTGACTTAGGCGAGCGAGGCACAAGTTCTTACGGCGTGCTGAGGATCTTTCTTTCTGATGTTTTTCACGCGTGAGCTTTCCAGCTTTTGCTCTGGCCGGCGTGCCAGCCAGGTTGCGGTCTGCAGCGCGGATCTGCAGAGTGGGCCTTGGGTATCCAGCACGCTAATAAGCCATCGTGACAAGGAACGAATGGCGACTAGCCATAGCCGGACAAAACATAAAGAACTTGAAGTGATACAAAGGTAGCTCCCGGACGGAGCAGCAAAAACACTTGCAAAGAAGGAGGGGTAGTCCCCAAGTGTCTTTCAAAACCACCACCTTAAATGCGCGTGCGAAAATGCGTAGAAAGATACTTACATTCCTTTTTACGCGGGCGGAGAAGAGCTGATGCAGCCTGCCAGGAACTAGCCGGATTGGTTCCCAGCCGGCCTAGCAGCTGAAACGGCCTGGGCACAGCTGGCCAGTAGCCAGCAGCAGGGACGCAGCCGGACTGGTCCGAACCGGCCCAGCAGACAAACGGGGCCGCAGCAGCCGGACGTGGCCCAGCCGACCTGGCCGCCAAGCAGAAGCAGCAAGCCAAACCACCAGCCGCCAGGAGCAGCAGGCCTGGTGAGGCTCAGCCGGCCTTCTTTTCTTTTCTTTTCTTTTTCCTTCTCCCCTTCTTTTTCTTTCCTTTTCTTTTTTTCTAGCAGGCTGGGCGGCTGACTCCTCCTTTTTCTTTTCTCTTATTTCTTTCTTCCCTCTTTTTTCCTTTATTCTCCCGGAAATCCATTTCGGGTAGTGGGTGCAGATGCACCCACTGCCCAAAAAACAAATTTCCAAATATCAAAAAATTCAAAATCAAATTTTTGCATATACTTCAAGACATTTTGTGCCAGCACACAAAAATTTGTGGTGAAAAGACATTTTTTTGAGCTGTATTAAAAAGACAAATTCGGGCAATACAAAATGACTTTGTACGGGACATGTTTTTGTCTTTTTTGCACATATCTCAAAAAGTGTCTTTTCACCGCGAAACTTTTTGTGCTAACACAAAATTTCCTGATGTACATCCGATTTTTTTTTAGAATTTTTTGACATTTTGAAAAGTTTTTAATTTTTTTTACACAACGGGTGCAGATGCACCCGTGACCCGAAACACCGCCTCCTTATTCTTCTCTTTTCCTTCTTCCCGGCTGGATGGCCTTCCTTTTTCTTTGCTTCTTTCTATCTTCAGCACAGCGCGTGAGCGCGCCGGGCGGCTGGAGTCGGCGAGGGTTCGGGCCGCGCGAGGCAGCGTAGCCGACCACGGCCAGCCGGGTGGCGCCGGAGCCAGCGGCGGGGCGGAGCCAGACACGGAGGGACGAGGGAGCCACTGCGGAGGTGAAGGAGGTGCGGGCGGGCGCAGCCACGGGGGCGGCCAGGACGGCGCGGCGGAGAACTGCAGGCGGAGCAGCCGGAGGCGGCGGTGCCGGCGAGTGGGGCGCGCGGGCCGGCACGCGCCATACCTGACAGGCGGAGGCGGCCGGAGCGGCAGTCGAGGCGGGCGCGGGGCGCGGCTGGACGAGGCTGGTGCGGGCGCAACCGGAGTTGCTTCGGCGAGCATGGGGCGAGGCCACGGGCTGAGGAGGTTGGCGCGGCGGACGGGGCAACGCGGTCGGAGGCATTCAGCACGGACGGGGCAACGTGCGGGCGTGGAGAACCGAAGGTCTGGCCTGGAGATGCAGAGGTCGACGGGCATGGGAACGGGCTCACGCGGGAAGTGGAGAACAGCGCGGCAGCGACGCTCTGCAGGGGAGAGGCGCGGGCGTAGCTCGGGTGCGGGAGGTCGACGAGCGCACGGGCGCGCAGGTGCAGATGAGCGAGCGGACGAGCGCATCTCGGAGGAAGATGCAGCCGCGGGCACGCGGACGCGGGCGTGGTGGAGGCTTGGCCGCGGAGAGGTCAGATTGACCCGGGCGTGGCGGAGGCGAGGCCGTAGGTGTTGATGCAGAGGGAACACGCGGACGGATGGCGCAGGCCACGGAGGCGCGGGCGGAGGCACGCGTGCAGGCGTGCGCGCGGGCACGGCTGGACTCAGGACGCGCCACGGCGGCCGGAGCCAGCGACGACGATGCTGGACGCGAGCGGACGGGCGCTCGCGGACGCAAGTCCCCGAGTTTCTTCAGGAGAGAGCTTGGTGAAGATGTCAAGGCGGCGATGAGGATGACGATGAAGAGGGGTCCTGCCGGGAACGGGACTCCTGTTGCCGCTGAGCCCCATGGTGGGCGCCAAATGTCGTGGTATTTTGTTCCGGCATATGCCAATGGGGTGGTTGAAGGTGTGGGGTGATGGCGCGAGCGACGGTGTTCCGGCGGGATTGGGCACGAGCATGGCAAACGCGATACGTACCCAGGTTCGGGGCACTCGTGAGGAGGTAAAACCCCTACTCCTGCATGATCTGTGGTATATGGTGGAGTATATGTGGTGTTGCAATGTTGCTCCTTGGGCTGCATACGAGCAGCCGGCTAGAGCAGCCGGGTAGAGTAGGCCGGCCGGCTGAGTGAGTGGAGTAGCCGGCTACCCGGGAGCTCCTCCGGGGCGTGAGAGCGTGAGGCTTGGCCTCCAAGTGAGCCTGCCGAATGGGGGATGCCCTGGTGCTCCTTAGAAAGGGGAGCCTAGGGGACAAGGGGTGGCCCGTATGCCTAACTTTCACTATTCAGGGGACACGGCGCACTGTAGCGCATAGTGTCTACTATTCGCCAACAGTATTCTTCCATCGAGCATAGTGTTGCTATTCATCAACAGTGTTCTTGCATCAAGCCTAGTGGTGCTATTCATCAGCAGTGTCCAGTTGTCTCGTCGGCGTGTGTCCGATGGGACGCGGTGGTTGACTTCTCCTCGCAGGCGATCCGGCTGGCAGATGGCCAGTTGTCAGGACGCAGCCGGCCAAGCCTCCAGCCGGCCAAGTCCGGCTGTCGGCCGGAGTCGAGTAGACAGCCAGATGCTTCATCTTGATTTGCTTGTCTTTATCTTGTCAAGCCGTGGACTTTGGTATACCGGGGGATCATCCCCCCGACACTCACCATTGCGGAAACCATACCCAAACAGCTCACCAAACCTTGTCATCGAAGACACATACTTGATAGGCCCGGTTATCCAAGTAAACGTGACATCGGCATCATTCCCTAACTGAACTATGGCGAAAAATTGTTGCACAAGCTTGATGCTATAATTTTGTTGGGTAGTCATGAGCTTCTCAAGCCCAAGTTTGCGAACAATCCACACAGCCTCTTGGAAATAGGGATTGTTGCTCAAAGAAGTGAGATTGAGCACCTTTTGCCCACAAACGACATTGGTGGCCGAAAGCTTCTCGTGCAACTCCTTCATCACAAGCTCTTGATCTTTGCGCCAAAAGTTAGCATCAGTTAATGTTTGAGGCATGTCAAAGAATGGTTGCTCCCTCATGTACCGGAATTCAGTCTTGCTCATGCCAATCATAGTGGTCAAGTTGTCAAACCTTGCCTTCTTTGCCCTCTCATTTTCAAGAAATTGAGCTTCAACCTTTTCTCTAGCAGCAGCTTCCCTTGCCTCTCTAGCACGAGCACCTCTGTCAGTCTGCACATGATGGCCATCCTCGGTATCCTAAAAATATGCCTGAGAGCCCCTATTGTCTTTTCCGAGGAGGTTTATTGGGGTTGTGAGCGGAAGCCTTGTACCTCTTGTTATCTGTGAATAAAGAGATAGGAGATAGTAATAGGATAAGCATACATGTCCAGGAGAGCCATGGAGGTAACAATTGGAGAGCCAAAAGCACCAATTATCGATCTACCCCGGAGTTTCCGGTCTCAGGGGCCGGAGATTCTGGCCCACATCGAAGTCTCCGGTCTTGAACAGACCGGAGGCTCCGGCCCTGAGGCAGGAAACCTAGGGTTAGGGCAAAAATTGTTGCAAAAGGCTCTAGAATTGTTATCAAGAGATGAATCAATGCCAGAAAAAGGATTCTACACCATAAAGAACATGGGTACAGTCCTCAATCCACCAACTAGGGAAAACCTAGAGAGAGAGAGAGAGGAGGAGTACCTTGCCCTTCATGGTGAGGTCCAACAATGGGGAGGAGGGTCCCCAGTGAGGTCGGCGGCTCGGCGGAATCCGGCGGCTGGGGGCGGCCGGAGGTGCTTCTCTAGGCAGGGGCGGCAGGGGGTGGTTTTGGGGTCGGGGGTGAAAGAGAAGTTGTGATTCAACTCCTCACCCCGATCCCCTTTAGGAGCCCCAGGAAAACGCCGAGACCGGAGTCTCGGGGCCTAAGCACACTGGAGTCTCCGGTGCAACCAGAGTCTCCGTGGCTTAGAGCGGAGACTTTGGTCAGGCCGGAGTCTCCAGTGTCAGTCACCGGAGTCTCCGGCCCCCACTGCTCAGAATTGCAAGATATAGTGTTGACATGTATGTGGCAAGAGCAGCATGTTGGGACAAGATGGGGCTTGGGATAGATTTCACAAACTGGGATGGTACTTCACACTCAACTTGCAAGATGCAAATTCAATAAATGCCAAGATTGAGTGAGTTACCATAAAGAACAAAGATATTTGCAATAATATCCAATAAACACCAAAAGAACCAACTCTTCATAAAGAAGAGGTCGGTGGCCTAGGCCACCATGTAAAAGTTTATGGCATGACACCGCAAAGATATATTTTGGGTTCATAACCAATACTCGTCATTTTAAGCTTACAATTCATGAATTGAAGATAGAGAAAAATGAATTTTATTTTAGGCATATTGGGGGGAGGGAGAGCCCAATTTATGAGAACAACTCTCCACCTAAATCCATGCCTACACCTAAAGCAAATATAAGTTGAACCTATAGGTGTGTATGCAAGATGGTCAAGTCAAGCTCCTTGAATCCACGATATTTAGCTCATTCTTGAAATAAGTGAATCTTGCTTCATCAAGAGGCTTCGTGAATATATCGGCAAGTTGGTCTTTGGTTGGCACATAAGCTAGCTCAATATCTCCACGGGCAACATGATCCCGAATGAAGTGATGACGGATCTCAATATGCTTGGCTCTTGAATGTTGCACCGGGTTGTAAGCAATCTTGATAGCACTTTCATTGTCACACAAAAGAGGCACTTTGTCACAATTGACATCATATTCCTTTAAAGTTTGCCTCATCCATAACAATTGAGTGCATGCATAGCGGCGGCCACATACTCGGCTTCGGCGGTGGAGAGAAATGCAATTTTGCTTCTTAGAAGACCAACTCACCAAGGACCTACCAAGAAATTGGCAAGCCCCGGAAGTTGATTTCCTATCATCTTGATCACCGGCCCAATCCGAATCCATGTACCCACAAAGAGTGATAGATGAATCCCTTAGGTACCACGAACTAAACCTTGGGGTATGAACCAAATACCGTAGGATTATCTTGACCGCCAACATGTGGCTTTCCTTAGGAGCATCTTGATACCTTGCACACACACCTACACTCAACACAATATCGGGTCTACATGCACAAAGATAAAGCAACAAACCAATCATGGAGCGGTAGAGCTTTTGATTCACATCTATACACTTTGGGTTAAGTTGTAGATGGAATTTGGTATCCATAGGAGTCTTCTTCTCCTTAGCATCCACCATATTGAACCTCTTGAGCGTGTCTTGGATATACTTTGTTTGGCTAATGAAAGTCTCTCCTCTCAATTGCTTGATCTGGAATCCAAGGAAGAACTTGAACTCACCCATCATGGACATCTCAAACCTATCGGTCATAAGCTTTGAAAAATCATCATTAAAAGCTTTGTTAGATGAGCCAAAGATAATATCATCAACATATAGTTGGCATATGAAAAGCTCCCCTTTAACCCTCTTTGTAAAAAGAGTGGGATCAATTTGCCCAACTTCAAATCCACGGTCTAACAACAACTCTCTAAGGTGCTCATACCACACACGTGGTGCTTGCTTAAGTCCATAGAGCGCCTTATCAAGCTTGTAGACATGGTTAGGGAAGTTGAGGTCCTCGAACCCCGGGGGTGCTTAACGAAAACCAACTCCTTTAAAGGACCATTAAGAAAGGCACTTTTAACATCCATTTGTTGCAATATATTATATAATTAAAACAGAAGACATTTAATGGCTTGGATTAAGCACTTGAAAGCGAACGACTCAGATTTAAAAGAGCCTTGCGTACCGGAAGATGATGATGGTTACGTGGTTACTTTACGGTAGGGCTTGCGGACCGTGCGTTAATCGCATGTGGACGGAGGGCAATCGTATGAGTGTTCCTCCCAAAGCCGTTCTCACATCGGCTAGGTCCGCCTCGGAGCTTCGGCCGGACTTTCAAGGCGGATCCAATCTAGCTAGGTGGCTCCCTGGACTTGTTTTGTAGAGAAGAAAAGTGTTGTGTCGAACGGTCCACAGGTACACCTCTAAGCGAGTGTTTCGATGCATGTGGTTTCATTGGTGCATCCCTGCAGGGTGAACTATATTCAAAAAGCCGTGTCCACGGTTATGGATGACTTGGTGAAAGTGCTGGCTAAAAAGATCATAGACAACTTGCACCTTATAATGATTATAACTTGACTAGTAAGATAGATTACATGAATAATAACTCATAAAATTGTCAATTGTGTGTGTGCCTTTGGGTTGCTCCTCGTGGGTTGATCGTGGAGTAGCAATTGGCTGGGTTATGTTTGGTGTTAGTATAGTTGTGTAACATCTCAAAATTTTCAAATTTTTGAAAAATCAGAAAAAATAAAAAACTTTTGAAAAATTATATATATTTTGTTTTGCAAGCTCCAAAACATGCATTCATGCATCATCATCTGGCTACATTACATTTTATTTCTTGTGAGTTGAGTTTTAAATTCAAACTTTGGAGTTAAAACAATTATTTTGACCTAAAAGGGTTAAATAACCCTTGTCAGAAAAATCAATTATTTTATTTTATTTTGTGGCAAATAATGTGCCAAAGTGTTCGGTATTCAACAAGCTTTTCAAAAAGTATTTTATCAGATTTTTCTGAAAAGTTTTGAATCTGTTTTGAAAAACAGGAAATAGAAAAAGGGTTTTGTCAAAAAAAAAGGGAAATGGGCTAGCAAACCGGCCCAACTCCTATCTACCACCCGCGCGCGCAGCACAACGGCCCAGCAAGCCAACCAGCCCGCTCTACCCTCTCTCTCTCTCACTGACGTGCGGGACCCACCCATCAGCTCCATCCCCAACCGCCGCGGGAGCTCATCCGACACCCGTCGATCTCCTCCTCTTCAATTCGCACTCCCGCGAGTGCAAATGGCCGCGCCACCGCCACCCTCTTATAGCCGTCCCCCTCCACTTTCTTTTGCCCCAAATAGCACCACCAGAGCGCCACCAGGCCGCTCGTTTTCGAGCTCGTAACTCCGCCTCTGCCTCCGCCAAGAAGCCTGCCATCCGGTGAAATCCGGCGACCCCGGACCTCGCTGCTCCCTCCATTCTCTCTATTTTCCATTTGCGCATCATTTTGACAAGATCCCGTATTTTTTTTGGCCCCAGATCAAGCTATTCGTCGTCAACCAAAGCAAGCCACCGCCGTCTTCAACTCTGGCGACAGATTACCAGAGCACCAGGACGCGTGCCAGCACACCACCTCGCCACCAAGCCCGCCTCGGCATCCTCTCCGTCGTGGTATGCTTCGTTTCTCACCGGACCTCATATATCGCCGGGAACTTGTGTTGCTGTGCGTGTCGCCGCCGTGTCGGACTCACCGGAGCAACTCCGGCAAACGTCCCCCGAAACCCCAGAATTCTAGCCATCGGATATATTTTAAACGGCCGCGATTAGATCATTTAAATCCAACCGGTACGGTTAGATCTAGACCCTTAGATCCAGATCCAACGGCCCAGCAGCAGATCCAGTCAGCGCCCCGTCAACGCCTGTCAACATCCAGTCAGCAGAAGGCAGCCAATCGGAGTGCGCCACGTGGAGGAGGATTTTCTGGATTTTCCCGAATTAGTTTTAATCTGTCTATTTTGCAGAAAACCCCCTGCAACTTAGATGTATCATAACTTTTTAGTGGTTTGGCCAAATTCAAATATTTTTATATATTTGAAAACCTTAGGACCTGTAGAATCTTTCTAGTGTTGTAGTTTTCTGTTTTGACAAGTTTAAATTTATTCAAATTTCAAATGTGATATTAGAGTAATTTTGTCATAACTTTAGTTTAAAAATAGATTTTGGAGTAAATCCAATTGTGTTAGCTTAGTTTTGAAGCCCTATGTCCGGAGAGACCAATCCTATATTTTTGTAGTTATTTCGTTCAACAATAGTATTAAATTTGTGTTTATTCCCTTTTTGGGAATTGTTTGGTGTTGTTATTATATTAAAAATTGTTTTAAATGCATTTTGACTTCATGCATGTTTCTAAAAACCAGAAAACAATAGTTAGTATTTTATTTGTGATTTTAGATGCATTTCATGCATAGCATATTTTGTTGTATTGTTATTATTGTTTTATGTGTTTATGTGTGGCTTCTTTATTTTAATTAGATTATTCGGAGAGTCCGGAGAACGTTTGCAATTGTTGCACCTGCAACTCCTGCCAAGGCAAGTGATCCTCACACATAAAATTCCGAAGTATTTTTTATATGCATTGTAGTTTACTTTTTCTAAGTAGAATTGCATGTCAGGTTTATTACTATGCTAGACCTGTTTAGTATTACTCCAAAAATTCCTAAGTGTCTAGTACCTATATGATAACTTAGTAGAATAGGTAAATGATATGCTATGTGTTTTGTATCAAAAGCTAATGAAAATTCTACTAAGTTAATAAACTACCTGGGTGGGTGGTTGGAATAAAGCAATTCCCCATATATGGGAGGATGAATTGTAGAAGAGGGTGATTCCCTAATTTGCGAGGAAGGATCATACATGGTCCCCTAACTTAGGAGGATGAATCAAACTTGCGGAAAGCCACCCAGGAACAAAGAGATTGAAGTTGCTCCAAGTGAAGATTACTTTTCGTGCAGCCACTAGTCATATGGGCTCTGGCTTGACTTAGTAAGTTGCGTGGAACCGGCCCGGCTTGACAAGCAGATGTAGTGATGTAGGTGGGAACGGGTCAAGATGGCAGTGGTCGGGGAAATGCTTCTGAAGGGTCTCGTCTCAATCTTCTCCTTTCCTTTTCACTTCAAGAAGGGTCAAGTTCAGAATGGGCTGATTGAGTCAAGTGGTGAAAGTGCACAACCTCTACAGAGTGTCAAACTAAGTACTTAGCCGTGTCCCCAGTTACGGACAATTTTGAGTATCGGAGCAAGGACATCAACAGAGATCTCATCATTCCAACTTCTTAAGTAAAAATTTGATGAACTTGTGTGTGGAGATATTTCTGGATATGTTCCATGGAATGATCTCATAACTTTTTGAAGAGAAAAGTGTTTAAAAATATAGGATAAAATTGGCTTTATGCAAAAAGCCTTCAAACACCACCTGCCAGATATGCATATAGCTGATAGAAGTTTTTCCACTATGAGTCCACAAAGTGTCACTTGCCAGATCCATACAAATGGTTCTGACCAATTTTTTGGCTGCAATGCTTTTACTATTGCAGGTTGCTTCGACGAAGAGTAAGGAACGAGTTTCGAGTCTACAACCAACATGTTTTCGCCTGTGGCTACATGAAGTTTGGGACTCCATGCAATAATTATAGTCTTCCGCTGTTATTTATGTTTTATGCTAGCTTCGAGCTATGCAAAGTTGTAATGGAATATTTTAACTCTGGATCATTCGTGTAATAAATTGATACAATGTTATGGTATTCATCGTAAACTGTGTGTGTGTAATGCCCCCCAGATCGGTACTATGTAGACTTAGCGATTTCCGCCAAATCCGCATAATAACGATCCTAGGACGCCCACCAGGTATAACGTGCACGTCGCAACACACACATTAGGCGGGTAGAATTGCGATAACATTACAATAGTTCTCGACGGAACCCACAAAAGAACATATATACAACAACGACTCACAGAGTCAAGAATACAAAAGATACAATACAAAGATCCAAATAACAACGGAAGCGAATTGTGTCCGACTACGGACAAGATACAAATTGGACTAAGAGTCCTGAAGATAAGCAAAGGCACCATATCCCTGCCCAGGCCAAGCCTAGCCGGAGGGATTCCCAAGCTAATGTCGTCAGACTTCAAACCTGTTGGCTGCATTGGAATAGCAGCCCCGAAGGGGTCAGTACTAGTAGAAGTACTGGCAAGTAATACTCACAAGATATCAAAGCTGGAATTCTGGGGAAAGTGGGTTAGCGATTGAGGCGGCGGCAAGCAGCACTAACAACTTATAGAGACACGCTACAACTTTCGTCTAATAGAGACAAGGTAAGAGAGCGCATAGGTAACCAACTATGCTAACACCAAACATACCCAGCCAATTCCTTACCAGCCCGGTTAAACCACGAGCAGCAAGCCCAAAGGCACTGACACAGTTGGCAATTTTGTAGGTTATTATTGAAGTAATCTATCTTACTAGTCAAATTATAATCATTAGGTGTAAGTTGTCTATGATCTTGTTAGCCAGCACATTTCACCAAGTCGTCCATAACCGCGGACATGGCTTTTTGAAAAGATTTAACCCTGCAGGGGTGCACAAATGTAACCACACGCACTTCAACCCTTGTTGCCATGCAATTAGCACACTTCTGGGGTATGCTGGCAGGGTATCCAACGCTACACTTTCCTTCACTACCACACAAGTCCAGGGAACCACCTAGCTAGGTCTTGCCCACCTTGAAAGTCCGGCCGAAGCTCCAAGGTGGACCTAACCGTTTGCGCCTATGGCTAGGTGACACAGACTACCATGAGGTGGTCACTTCGCATCATACTGCAAGCCCTACCGTAAGTAACCATCACGTATAAGTCCCGGAGGCGTCCCATCCGTACCTGCATCACAAATAAATAAAGCGTCGTGCAAATGGAAACACCCGAACTACTTGTGGCGCACAGGACAAGGCTACAGATCCGGTACTAGGTCGAGGGGAGTCCCATTTCCTTCCACCTGTGGGTAGTGCGCTCAGTCTTGCATCAGAGGACAAGAACTCGGGTCCTAGGGGACACTAGCAGAACAAATCACCACGATTGGCCTTCTGCCGGTGCCTTATCTTTAGTAATTATTCCCATCGCCAAACATTAAGGATTATCATGTGAATTAACCCAACTATCCAATTATAACAAGACTAGAACATGACTCGAGCAAACCAAACCTAAGCATGCACTACGACTCATAGGGCCAACAAGGCAAACAACAAGCAACAGGGTATTAGGATGTGGGGGTGGGGCATATCATGGCTGCAAGGTAAACATGCAAATTGGATCGAGACACAAGCATCACAATATAAGGCTAGCAAGGAACAAAAGATAGGACGTGTGAGAGACAGAAAACAAGCGAAGATAGCAAGGGAGTATCACTTGCCTGCAATCCGGTAGAGGTAGCAGAACCTGTCGTTGCTCACATCAACTCATCATCCTATTCCCGAAGAAGCAACAAACACTGGACAACGGAAAAAAAAATGCATTTTACTACTACGGCAAAAGAAGCGGCATGTTGATGATATGATGCATGACAAATTAAAGGTGATCCAATTTTATTCCCTATCACATGGCAAAACATTTTAAATGGGATCGGTGCATAATATAGATGCACCGGACAAAACCCCATATTAAATTGATTTAATTCGACTAAATGGATAAAGGTGCGATGTTGATTAATGATGCATGATTTTAGAAGATATGGATATATATGGTATAGGGTTAGGGTTGGGGTCACACATCGGAAATGAGGAACTTCGGATTCGGAACCGTCGTCTTCGGGTCGTAGTCGAAGTAGTCGTCGTAGTCGAAGTAGTCGTTCCATCCGGAGTCGAGGTAGTCGAGGTAGTCGATGTCGTGGAGGTAGTCGTACTCGGGTCGTCGTCGTGGCGGACCTTGTCATTCCGGGCTTCGCGGTCGACGGGGTTCCACGGCATCGGGGTACTCGGGCACCGGTCTTCACGGACGCGCACGAAGGCGGCCGGCACAAAATGGACATCCACACGGAGAACTTGTCGCATTTCCGGTTGAGGTAGACCTTGGCGGGTTGTCGTCGTTCACACGTCGGGGAAGATATTGGCGGCTCCGGTCTTGGACTTCACGGCGCTGGATTCGGCTTCACGGTAATCGGGAACACGGCTTCATGGTGGAACGGAGACACGTCGGGAACTTGTCGGGGAACACGGCATCGGGGACGGCTTCACGGAGGCGGGCACCGGAAACGGGGACGTCGGGAAACACGACTCGGAGACAACGAGCACTGGTGCACGGCAGCAGCAGCAATGGCACGGGCACGGAGACGGAGGCGAGGTGCCGGGGAAGCATCACCGGTACGGAAGAAGCCGTGCAGGGCAACATGGAGGTGGCAAGGTCGGGCTGCTGCTCTCACGGGGGCAGCAGCAGCAGGTGACCAAGGCAAGAGGCCGGTAGGGGACTGGCCGGAGGAGATCGTTGGGAGTAGGCCAGCGGGAGCAGAGGAGGAGAACCGGAGTAGGTCGGTGTCGACCGGGGCGAGGGAGGCGAGACGGGGACGCGCATCAGTGCTGGCCGGAGCAGAGGAGCGGTAGGAGGTGGCAGACGCGAGGGGGCGGGGAAGCGACGGCGGTGGGGCAACGCCGGCCGGAGAGGAGCACGACGACGAGGGGAGAGGTCGGCTCGGGAGCAGCTCGACATCTGCTCAAGCAGGGGAGGATGCGGGGCTCGGGGAGAGGACGAGCGGAGAAGAGAGGGAGAAGAGAAGATGAGGAGTAGGGAGAGGAGAGAGGATGGAGGCGCAGGGGCACGCCGGCGAGGTGAGGAGGCCAGAGGCGCGCGTGGTGGAGCAAGGTGGAGCACGGGATCGGGGAGGGTGCGGGTGCTGCATCGGGGATGGAGGAGGAAGAAGCACGGGAGAGATGGGGAAAAGAAAAGAGAGGAGAGAGATAAAAGGATAAGGTCCTAGGGACCTAAAAGAAAAAGAAAAAGGGTCAAAACGCGAGGTGGAAGGACATGCCCGTGAAAATGAAACAGAAAGGGAGGGCGGCTGCAAGATGCAGGGGGTAGGAATAGAAAAAGACCAGGGCAGAATTGGGGTTTGGAGGTTAGGTGGGCGTTGGACCAGTTTGGGCTACTCTCTCGCAATTCTCAAAACATTTTTTTTTCTTTTGTAAATTTAATTTGTCAAATAATTTTAGAAAACGGAGACGACTGTCTCGATAAAACTTTTCCAACCATTTTTAGAAAAATAAAATAGGGTTTAATAAAATAATTTTTGTTGCCAAAAATATGCGATGCGATGATGCTGATGTCATGATGATGCAAAAATAAAATAACATGCAATTCTAATTTGGGGAAAAACCGCGAGGCATTACAACCGACACCGCTAACAAGGGATCTCGCCCCGAGATCCACGCTACCGTCAGGGGGAAGAAGAGGAAGGTATAGTATCGAATCTTTTCGCTCCATGTTGATCTTCTTGACACCACTAACAAGAAGTTCTTCCTCACGTCGATGACGATGTCGTCCATCGAGATCCTTCTGAAGGTCGAACCTATTAGGTCAAAGGCAAGAGATCGTCCACCCACGAAGATGCTATAACTGGAAGATAGATGCAAGAGAAGATTTAAAACACATAGAGATAAGAGGGAAATAGAATTAAGGTAAGGAATAAATAAGAGTCCTATTGAGATCCTTCAAATAGCTTTTAGTAAAATAGTTTGGGCACTCTACAAACAACGACCATTAGATAGGGTATCCTACAGGCAGACTGGGCCCACGGGGTATCGAAAAACCAGAGCTCTGATACCACTTTGTAACGCCCCCCGGATCGGTACTATGTAGAATTAGCGATTTCCACCAAATCCGCATAATAACAATCCTAGGACGCCCACCAGGCATAACATGCACGTCGCAACACACACATTAGGTGGGTGGAATTGTGATAACATTACAATAGTTCTCGACGGAACCCGCAAAAGAACATATATACAACAACGACTCACACAGTCAAGAATACAAAAGATACAATACAAAGATCCAAATAACAACGGAAGCGAATTGTGTCCGACTGCAGACAAGATACAAATTGGACTAAGAGTCCTGAAGATAAGCAAAGGCACCATATCCCTGCCCAGGCAAAGCCTAGCCGGAGGGATTCCCAAGCTAACGTCGTCAAACTTCAAACCTGTTGGCTGCATTGGAATAGCAGCCCCGAAGGGGTCAGTACTAGTAGAAGTTCTGGCAAATAATACTCACAAGATATCAAAGCTGGAATTCCGGGGAAAGAGGGTTAGCGATTGAGGCGGCGGCAAGCAGCACTAACAACTTATAGAGACACGCTACAACTTTCGTCTAATAGAGACAAGGTAAGAGAGCGCATAGGTAACCAACTATGCTAACACCAAACATACCCAGCCAATTCCTTACCAGCCCGGTTAAACCACGAGCAGCAAGCCCAAAGGCACTGACACAGTTGGCAATTTTATAGGTTATTATTGAAGTAATCTATCTTACTAGTCAAATTATAATCATTAGGTGTAAGTTGTCTATGATCTTGTTAGCCAGCACATTTCACCAAGTCGTCCATAACCGCGGACACGGTTTTTCGAAAAGATTTAACCTTGCAGGGGTGCACAAATGTAACCACACGCACTTCAACCCTTGTTGCCATGCAATTAGCACACTTCCGGGGTATGCTGGCAGGGTATCCGACGCTACACTTTCCTTCACTACCACACAAGTCCAGGGAACCACCTAACTAGGTCTTGCCCACCTTGAAAGTCCGGCCGAAGCTCCGAGGTGGACCTAACCATTTGCGCCTATGGCTAGGTGACACAGACTACCATGAGGTGGTCACTTCGCATCATACCGCAAACCCTACCGTAAGTAACCATCACGTATAAGTCCCGGAGGCGTCCCATCCGTACCTGCATCACAAATAAATAAAGTGTCGCGCAAATGGAAACACCCGAACTACTTGTGGCGCCCTGGACAAGGCTGCAGATCCGGTACTAGGTCGAGGGGAGTCCCATTTCCTTCCACATGTGGGTAGTGCGCTCAGTCTTGGATCAGAGGACAAGAACTCGGGTCCTAGGCGACACTAGCAGAACAAATCACCACGATTGGCCTTCCGCCGGTGCCTTATCTTTAGTAATTATTCCCATCGCCAAACATTAAGGATTATCATGTGAATTAACCCAACTATCCAATTATAACAAGACTAGAACATGACTCGAGCAAAACAAACCTAAGCATACACTACGACTCGCAGGGCCAACAAGGTAAACAAGCAACAGGTTATTAGGATGTGAGGGTGAGGCATATCATGTGTAGCGCCCCGACCCCAAAGCTATACAGTGAAACGTTGTGCAACCGGTCATGCTACACAATCGGGGGTTACTGGGTTTACCAATCCCAGGCCAAAACTCATTGGCAGGCGTGCTCGGAATACATCATCGGCACACAACACCTCGATCATGCCATAAGCTCGGACATCGCTTTCACGTATAACAAAGAGACCAAGACTGCGGAACAACTGGCACATCACAGACTCTATGACACAAAAATATCATAGTTCAACTCATATAATTGAGAAAGATAGCAAATGACACATCAGAGGTCACTAACCCATCATTACAACAAGCGGAAGCGAATTTAAAGTTGTCTAAACAACAATATCCAAATTATGGCCTAAGAGGCCTACAGATAAACATCCCGTGCCAGCCTATTCCAAGACGTCCCAAGCTGCCACCTGGGAACCCCAAACTACTCGTCGATGTCAATAAAGAACCCACCTTCCAGTTCGGTGACGTCCTCCTCTGAAACAAATAATAATCAACAAAGCAAGGCTGAGTACGACGTACTCGCAAGAATTAGTAGGGCGATATAGGCCCGATGCTGACGGAGGCTCTAAAGCTGTATGATGTAGCTATTTTGCATAAAGCTAGATTTCCTTTGTAAAAGATATAACAAGACCCACGGCATCGTCTATTTACAATAAGTTTTCATAAAGGGGATAAGAGAGTAAACTTTTCATCTTCGGTTCTCATCGAACCTACTTGTAGCCAAAACATCACTCGTCTCCACCAAGGCACTCCCTCGAATCACCCTCGAGGAAATGAACCTTTTATCACACTTTGAAATGCAACCTCTAGTTGCCAAATTTATTAATTAGGTTCAGGTTCTCTATGAGCTAATCCGCCTTTCCCAAGAGTTTGTCCATAACCGCGGACACGGCTTTTCGAAAAGATTAAACCCTGCAGGGGTGTACTAATTTACCCATTGGTACCGTCCGGCTCACCTAGTTGGCCCTCTTCCGGGGAAGGCCGGCAAGCAGGCACGGTTAAACCTTTACCTCGCGTGAGACTATCCAAGAGTCATCTGTGGCCACAGGGCAAGTTACCCAGCCTCAGCCCCTGCCCCATCGCCACGTCCTAAACACCACCATCCTCGTCATTTCTTTCTCTGCTCACACACACGGCAAATGGAAATAGCAAACTAGAGGACCCTTGGATACGCCCGCACAAGTTATTCAGTTAGTGAGGCGCCCATACACCCACCAATGGCAGCACGCTCGGTTCTTGGTTCTAGCTAAAAGCACTCTCAGCCTAGGCGGCAGGAATGAGGCAAAACACCATCCCCGATGGTCATCCAAGCCTTTTAGCAAATTAATTATCCACCACAAGTAACCATCATATCCGACCATTCCTCCACCATTCATAATAATGGATTTAAATCACCGGACAACATATATCATTTAACTGAGCATGGCTAAGCATAGCTAAGCATATATAATCAACAAATATATCTTTGTCTCCGGCCAACACATCAAACCTAGGGTTCATAGGAGGGGAGGCATGTGATGGTTCAGGGGATAAACATGCATTCATAGGATACTCTACATCTTGATCAAAAGAGACATTTGAATCGCATGCAATATTCTGGTGGATAAAATAAGTTTGTAAAACAATAGGATGCTAGATGCCAAGAAGGTTAGGTTAGCTCTTGCCTTGCTGATAGTACTGGGCGCGTTGATCGTCGAGGTATTGTGGTGGAACCTCGACTCCGGAATCTAACGAAACACAAACAATATAGGAAACGAAATAAATAACACGAATACAAGGTGCAATGCACAATCATGATGATATGGTCATATTATGCATTGAAAAGGTATTGGGCATGTCCCACAAGTTAGATGGAACCCCTAAAGTAAATATTGCAATTAACGGGTTAAAACTCCATATTTAACTTAGTGATTTGTGTTATTTACCAAAATGTCTAGTACTGAAATATGGTTCCTAAATGCATGAAAATGACATTATTAGATAGGTATTATTCCACTGATCAACTTGGTACTTTGTTTGCAATTTTCCGATTAACGGTGAAGAAACGGTGATTTAAACGGGTATGCAATTTAAATCATTTTAACCAATTCGAAAATGACATCAAAGGAAAAGTTATTATCATTCTGTGATTTTAACATAGATGAATAGCCTTTGAGTTGAAGATCAAATTGGTATATCATTTGCAATTTTTGGATTAATATTTAACAAGTTATGACATTTCCAATATTTGATTTAATTCTGCCATTTCATTTATTTCTAAGAACGACACCAAAATTAAATCTACAAGCCTCAAAAAAAGATATAAACTTGTAGTTCATTACTGCAACATCAACGTTGCAGCCCAGGGAATTTGGGTCAATACCTTGTGACAGGCTGGCAAGTATCACACTATGGTGGTATATAAATGGCAAAAACTATTCTACATGCATATTTGGCTGGTGGATCTCAAGGCTCTTGCGCAAAGCAAATTTTATCCTATACTTTCAAAAATCATTTCTTTCTTTCCAAAAACCTTAAGAGACATCCCTGGGCGCACCAGTGTGTCGAATTCCCCCATGTTCACCCATCAAGTTTTAATTTAGAAATTGGAATGAAGAGATCTTCTGTCAACATCCTTATTTGGTCACTCGTGATTGTCCATTACCGGGGACACGGCTATGATCATAGTTTTAAATACTCTCGAGAGTTTGTGCCACTTTCCCCACTAGACTCGATCAACCCATTCTATCCTTAACCCTCATTTAGTGAAAAGGAAAGGAGAAGATCAAGACGAGACTTTTCAGAAGTGTTTTCCCATGGTACTCTAGCAAGATCACTGCCGTCCTACCCCTCTACATCATCAGATCTCACTGACCCAGGTCCACACAACGTACTCCGTCAAGACAGAGCCCATATGACTAGTGGTTGCACGGTCGGGAAAACAAACACGGTGTGACATTAATCTCAAACCCTAGGTGGTCATCCACAAGTGCACATACTCAGGTTCACACCATGAAAATGTGCCTAAGTAGCCACTCAACTTCGCCTCCATCAACAAACCAATACCACCTAGGTAATTCATTAATTTAGTAGAATTTTTCCTTAACTCAACTACAATAAAACACTTCATTTTTTCAGCAAGCCAATCTACTAAATTAAATAGGTCACTAATCAACTGGTCATGTGGCTAGCCTAACAGGTTTGCATAGCATAATAACTTTAATAAAAACAGCCTATCATGCATGCTACTGGAAAATAGTCTACAGTGCAATATAAAAAATAGTAGTAGGTCATTCATGAATTTGTGTATGCACTTGCCTTGATAGTTGTTCAGATTCTCACAACACTCGTAGCAGCTCTGGCACTCCTCGCAATCTAAACAAACAATTTGCAACAATTCAATACATAGGCAAAATGGCAATACAATAAAAACATGCATGCATGATGATTTGCTAACAACACAAACCAAAGTTAAACAATTAATAAAGTTATTACTTTCTGTTATTTACTATATGCATGATGCTCATGATTCATAATTTTAGTGATTCAAATAATTTTAAAACAATTACTATGGTCAAAATACCATTATTTGAGTTTCTACAAAAACATTATCAATGCATGATGCAAAATTGCAAACTAAAAATAATACTGGACAGAGGACACTAAAAGACACACTTTTGCAGAAGAAATTAATTTAAAATAACTTATAGATTTAATGATAAGCCAAAATTACTCAAATCTCTCATTTGAAATTTGAATAATTTTAAATTGGCAAAACAGAAAACTAATAATTTTAAAATAATCTACAGATCATAAGGTTTTCAAAAATATAAAGTTTGTAAAATTTGGCCAAGCGGTTGAAAAGTTATGAATTTCACAAGATTGGGCTATTTTCTGCCATTTTTATTAATTCGGGTTGACTGTGTTGACCCGAGCTGACTGGGCTGACGATGTGGCGCTGACTGTGCGCTGACCGTGCGGCTGATGCAGCAGCCACGTGGCGCGACGGGAATGGTCAGTACCGATTCAATATAGCGATTTAATCGTGACCCTTGATCGGAGATCGGACGGTCATGCACGAGTTCGTCCGGGACGCCGGCGAGACTCACCGGAACGACGGCGGATGGCGGCGGACGTCGAGGCTCCGATGGTTCTGCTGCTCCAACGATTCGTCGGTGACGTCCTTCGTTCTCCCCTCGGTGCAGTGAAGACGACGGTGTGCTTGATGGCGCCTCTCGGTGTCCTGCACGACGACGGCGGCGGCTTCCCGAGCTCCAACTCCGGCGACGGTCCGGTGATGAGCACGAGCTCCCTGCTTCATAGTTTTCAAATCGGAGAAGACCGGCGGGTGAGAAAAAGAGTGGGCAACTGAAAGGACAAAGTGGTAGATGCTCGGGTGGTCTGAGGCGACGATGCCAACCTCCGAAGCTCGTCAATGGCGGCCGGCGATGAGATCCAATCGAGCTCAAAATTAGGGCAGCCTGGCAGCGGATATTTGGGGATTTTAGGGGGAGATGGAGTGCGGGATTGTTGGATTTTTATAGCCGGAATTTGGTGGCGGAACGATAAGGAATCGGAACGAATCGGAGGATTTTTCGGGAGGCAGTTCGGTACGAGCACACGCGTGTTCTTCCTGGAGTTCGAGTCTAGCTGGAGGACGATGGTGTTGGTCCGGTCGGTGGTAGCTGGGCTGGCTGCTGGGCGTGCTGGCTGCCTGGCTGCCTGGCCGGCCGGTCCGATTCCTTTTTTTTTTTGTCTTTTCTATTTTCTGTTTTCTTTTCTTGAGGTATCAACACAACTCCAAAATGAGTAAAATAAAATATAGAAAAATCTTGTGAGTTATAGTTTATAAAATAGAGTCACTTAGCACAGTTTTCTCAAGTAGGAAAAATAGGAAAGTAGTTGTGTGCTTATTATATATATATATATACAAGACACCGATTAAAATCTTTTTCAGAGAAACTTGGGAAAATACCTTTTAGGAAAACTTATCCAGAGTAGGGTATTCTGGCACTGTTTACTGCCATCAAATAAAATCAAAATATTTGAAATATTGACTAGGGTTACTTTGCACCCTTTATGTCACTTAACAAAATATATTTTAATTTTGAAATCTTTTACTATTTCAAGCAATTTAAATGCAATGAACACATGATGCTTATGAATGCCATGCATGATTTTGAGTTTTGAAACTTAACCAACAAAAAGTTTTTGATCCCTCTGAATTTTCAAAATTTTGAAAATCTTGGGATTTTACAATTACTTACTGAACATTTTGAGAGCTTAAACTTAATTTTTGGATGATTAAAACTCAAGTTATGGATTTTCCAAATTAAACAATTATTCTGCCATTTCTGTTTTTATTAAATAAAGGCAATTTAGTTTGGCCAAATAATTTAACCAATGGCACTAACAGATAGACATTTTCTTGCTGAGCATTTTGACATACTATTTGTATTTTTCTGAAATATAAAACTCTAGATATTAATTTCCAAAATTTGAATAACTAACAGATGAATTGCATTTCACATTTAGATTCAAATTCAAGAATTCATTTGCATGTGGGAGTTGCATATTTGGATAGGTTATGAAGTTATAAGCATTTTGATAGCTCACTCATGATTTTTGGATAATTAAATATTAAGTTATGCAATTTCCAATTTTCAAATATAATCTGCCATTTCGTAAAATTAATTTATTTAGCAATAAAAATTAATTATTTGATCATGACATTGACACTAACAGATAGAACTTATTTTTGTGAACAACTTTGATATATAACACTTTTAGTTTGCATCTATGGATTAACAGATATGGCATTTTCCATTTTTCTGTCAATTTCTGAAAAACCAAAATTGAAGAACACTGACGTCACGATGATGTCATCCGAGGCGCTGCGGGTTGGTGATCACAAATTCGTCGAAATGGTTGGAAATTGGACGATGGCACCTGCCCTACGAGCTAGAGGAAGTGGAGAGGAGCACAGGGGGGCGGCGGGTTGGACCATAAGGTCACCGGAGACTCGCCGGCGTCCACGGCCGCGGCGGCAGACGGTGGCGCACGGTGGGGGGCGCGGTCCAGAAGGGGAGGAAGAGGGAGGAGGGCACGGGGAGCACCGCGAGCTCACCCTGGGGACGTTGGTGTGGGTGGCGAGGTCGGAGGAGGCCGGACGGCGACGGGATGGTCCACGGCGGCTCGGTCGGCCGCGGGGAAGACGCGGACGGTGGCGGCGATGCAGGCGACCCCGCGGCAATTCCTTGCACGGGGAGGTGCAGCACAGCGAGGCAGAGACGACGGCGGCTTCGGCTGGCTCCGGGACGGCCGGAGTTGACGGGGATGTGCGGCAATGGTGGCGGCGGCAGGAGCCCGCTAGGGTTAGGGTTGCCGCGGGAAGAGGAAAGAGAGGGAGCAGGGGGGAAGTGAGAAGGAGCACGGCGTCGTGGGGGGTCCTCTTGTCCACGCAGGGGGCCACGGCGCGAGGAGCAGGGGAACGACACGGCGATGGCAGCACTGGCCATGGCGCCAGTGTTGGCCCTGTGGCGACAGGGGCGATGGCGTTTTTGCGAAAACCCCCTCAGCTCAATTTTCTTTATTTACAAAAAGGTCTAGTAGCAGTTTAGTGAATTTAATTGAGGCACTTAAGCATTTTCATAAATTCAGGGAAAATTCACAGAGGCTTCCCATAACATGTAGCACCTCCACAAAATTTGGTGTGGCCAAATTAAAAGTTTTGGGCAACATTTGTTCATAGAGTTAAATATGGCCATTTTTGATAAATTCCAAAAATGTATTTAATTGGAGCAATTAAGCATCTTCAAAAATAAGGAAAATATTCATGGAGGCTCTCACAATAATATTGAAGCTCCCCATGATTTTATTTGGAACTTTTGAAATGTTTAACTTGGTTTCAATTTAAGAATTGGTTTAACTCAATTTAGAAGTCCCAATTTATTTAATGGTTTGGCAAGAATTTGACTTTGCCAGTTAAATTTGAAAATGCATTCTTGGAACTTCCTGGACAAATATGGAACTCAAGAATATTTTTTTTTGCGAACTTGAGCAATTGCATTTGGGTTTGGAATTTTTAGGAAGTGTTTGTTCCCTTTTAAATGTTTTCCAATCTTGCTTTATTTTAAATTAGCAATTTAATTATGTATGCCATGATGCAATGCAAAGCAAAAAGTGAAAATTTGGCCCATATTTTAGGGTACCAAATCTGGGCTGTTACAATTCTATCCCCTTACAAGAATCTCGCCCCGAGATTCCTAGAGTAGGAAGAGGAAGAGGAGGGAAACATGACAACCCTTAACTTCAATGATCTTCTCGATCCCACGATGATCTTCCTTGTTGCAGAGAAAAGGTAACAAGCATGACGTGCCGACGAGAAAGTCAGAAGATAGCTCAAGGTGATAGACAATTTTTCTCCAAGGGTTGGAAATACGAACTTTGCACAAGACCATAAGCCATTGAGGAAAACTAGGAACAACTTGACCAAACGAAGGTTGAGCAGAGGATAGGAGAAACGACCGAGAGACATTTTTAGAAACACCACGTTAATGTTCTACTCGATGTTCTAGATACCACTATCAGGCTTCGGAAAAGCCTTCAATAGGTCAACAAGTGGAGGTCGGACCTTTAAGATCACAAGGGAACCATAAGGGCAACTTCTAGAATAAGTAGCACAATATCCTCATGGAGAGTGGTTTGATTTTATGAAAGGCAAGAGGATATCACAATAGACCTTCTAGTTAAGTAGGGCAACCACAACCTCAAACTTGCCGAATTTACACAAGGCCTATGTCATACTCTTAAGAAACACCAACCTTCATTTCTGCTTGAGATTCAGATTTGGTTAGGCGTGCGGATATTCCAGACTTGACATGTCCGAGGGAGGAGTTACAACAGTTAACGGGAGGTAAGGATTCTCAAGATTTGACTACAATGTCAAGCTCCAGAACACTAGCTACGCTGTGATCTTTAGAGTTTTGACACGAATCTAACTCGTTGACCGAAGGTGGGCACCTGAACAAAATGGACTTGGTAGCACAGTCAAACTCGGCTTGATGATCTGATTACCAATCATGCTAAGAGCGCCATCAAAGTCCTTGGACGTCAAAGCAATATCATTTGCTAAGAATATCTGATTACCACCTCAATATGCATCCTCAACAATCTTGAGCCCGAGTAGCTCGGAGGTAGATGGATAAGGAAGGGTAAGAGCATCACTTCATCAAGTACGTCATGAGACTAAGCACGACCTCTTGATATTAAAGAGTGTGACACTCTAAGGTTGAACAGAACAAAAGCTAGACAAGCATCTTATTCTATGGATTACAATACTTTGACCTGGTCCGAGAATGGACAAGGTACCGGAGTTTGTTTCTCCTAACATCCCGATGTGGAATGTATTGACGGGCCACAAGGGTAACATGCATCAGAACACACCAATGCACGATAAACACTTGACTGTCAACTAACAGATAAAGGTCGGACAACAGATTAAGAGTAAGGAACATGCTTCAGGAGAAATCCCAAGATGTTGCAGAAGCACAAGATAGCACTCTTCCAACAACTAGTGCTGAAAGGGTTTTACTAGCAAGTGTTTTTGGAGGAAACACAAACATTGACAGAAAACTCGCTAAGAGCAATCTTGTCGTGATCCAGATGGTTTCATGACAGAAAGTCCAGATACGGTTAGCGACAGAGAAAAGCATTGCTGAGCAAGTCAATTACGGCTGCAAGCTCGAGCTCGAGGATTAACTTCAGATTTTTCCAACCTGATGTAGGGTTTGACCACTAATATCAGGATTCGACGAAAAGATCTTAGGTTAAAGATCAGCTTCATGAACCGGGACTCAGGAATAGCATAATGCTCATATGGGTGACAACCCTCATAAATCATTACACCTGAGCCCTAGCACAATCCGGGACCTTCGGTTCAAGATCTTGGGCTAAAGCAAGGGAATTTCTTGACGATCCGCAACATTTCCGTTCTTCGGGCTTTAGAATTGGCAGACGAGCAAAGTTAACCAGTAACTAAAGATAGAACCCAACCCCGTGAACCTAAATTCTTGAATCGCCAGACGAGCAGAAGAACCGACAAATCAAATAGAGGTAAGATGGCTCCGAGATCAGAGTGAATTGGATGAGGAGTAAAAAGAATCCTAAGAAGGTTTTCAGAACTCATTTTTAGGTTATAAATAGCTTTCACGACACTAGACTCGACATCGACCAGTAGAACGGGTTTCCTACATGCAGTCCTGCTCTGATACCAACTTGTAGCGCCCCGACCCCAAAGCTATACAGTGAAACGTTGTGCAACCGGTCATGCTACACAATCGGGGGGTTACTGGGTTTACCAATCCCAGGCCAAAACTCATTGGCAGGCGTGCTCGGAATACATCATCGGCACACAACACCTCGATCATGCCATAAGCTCGGACATCGCTTTCACGTATAACAAAGAGACCAAGACTGCGGAACAACTGGCACATCACAGACTCTACGACACAAAGATATCATAGTTCAACTCATATAATTGAGAAAGATAGCAAATGACACATCAGAGGTCACTAACCCATCATTACAACAAGCGGAAGCGAATTTAAAGTTGTCTAAACAACAAGATCCAAATTATGGCCTAAGAGGCCTACAGATAAACATCCCGTGCCAGCCTATTCCAAGACGTCCCAAGCTGCCACCTGGGAACCCCAAACTACTCGTCGATGTCAATAAAGAACCCACCTTCCAGTTCGGTGACGTCCTCCTCTGAAACAAATAATAATCAACAAAGGAAGGCTGAGTACGACGTACTCGCAAGAATTAGTAGGGCGATATAGGCCCGATGCTGACGGAGGCTCTAAAGCTGTATGATGTAGCTAATTTGCATAAAGCTAGATTTCCTTTGTAAAAGATATAACAAGACCCACGTCATCGTCTATTTAGAATAAGTTTTCATAAAGGGGATAAGAGAGTAAACTTTTCATCTTCGGTTCTCATCGAACCTACTTGTAGCCAAAACATCACTCGTCTCCACCAAGGCACTCCCTCGAATCACCCTCGAGGAAATGAACCTTTTATCACACTTTGAAATGCAACCTCTAGTTGCCAAATTTATTAATTAGGTTCAGGTTCTCTATGAGCTAATCCGCCTTTCCCAAGAGTTTGTCCATAACCGCGGACACGGCTTTTCGAAAAGATTAAACCCTACAGGGGTGTACTAATTTACCCATTGGTACCGTCCGGCTCACCTAGTTGGCCCTCTTCCGGGGAAGGCCGGCAAGCAGGCGCGGTTAAACCTTTACCTCGCGTGAGACTATCCAAGAGTCATCTGTGGCCACAGGGCAAGTTTACCCAGCCTCAGCCCCTGCCCCATCGCCACGTCCTAAACACCACCATCCTCGTCATTTCTTTTTCCGCTCACACACACGGCAAATGGAAATAGCAAACTAGAGGACCCTTGGATACGCCCGCACAAGTTATTCAGTTAGTGAGGCGCCCATACACCCACCAATGGCAGCACGCTCGGTTCTTGGTTCTAGCTAAAAGCACTCTCAGCCTAGGCAGCAGGAATGAGGCAAAACACCATCCCCGATGGCAACTCATCCAAGCCTTTTAGCAAATTAATTATCCACCACAAGTAACCATCATATCCGACCATTCCTCCACCATTCATAATAATGGATTTAAATCACCGGACAACATATATCATTTAACTGAGCATGGCTAAGCATAGCTAAGCATATATAATCAACAAATATATCTTTGTCTCCGGCCAACACATCAAACCTAGGGTTCATAGGAGGGGAGGCATGTGATGGTTCAGGGGATAAACATGCATTCATATGATACTCTACATCTTGATCAAAAGAGACATTTGAATCGCATGCAATATTCTGGTGGATAAAATAAGTTTGTAAAACAATAGGATGCTAGATGCCAAGAAGGTTAGGTTAGCTCTTGCCTTGCTGATAGTACTGGGCGCGTTGATCGTCGAGGTATTGTGGTGGAACCTCGACTCCGGAATCTAACGAAACACAAACAATACAGGAAACGAAATAAATAACACGAATACAAGGTGCAATGCACAATCATGATGATATGGTCATATTATGCATTGAAAAGGTATTGGGCATGTCCCACAAGTTAGATGGAACCCCTAAAGTAAATATTGCAATTAACGGGTTAAAACTCCATATTTAACTTAGTGATTTGTGTTATTTACCAAAATGTCCAGTACTGAAATATGGTTCCTAAATGCATGAAAATGACATTATTAGATAGGTATTATTCCACTGATCAACTTGGTACTTCGTTTGCAATTTTCCGATTAACGGTGAAGAGACGGTGATTTAAACAGGTATGCAATTTAAATCATTTTAACCAATTCAAAAATGACATCAAAGGAAAAGTTATTATCATTCTGTGATTTTAACATAGATGAATAGCCTTTGAGTTGAAGATCAAAAAGATATAAAAAAAGAGTGCGGCCACCATTCATCCTCATGCACCCTTGCAGGCAAGGTCTTTCGGAGTGGCTTCTACTGGCGTTCAGTGCTTCAAGATGCAGCCGCAATCGTCCAGTCCTGCGACGCCTGCCAATTCCACGCCAAGCAAATTCACCAGCCCGCGCAAGGACTCTAGACTATCCCGCTCTCCTGGCCGTTCGCGGTCTGGGGGCTGGATCTCCTGGGACCCTTCCCGCGAGCGCTCGGGGGCTACCGCTACCTCTACGTCGCCATCGACAAGTTCACCAAGTGGCCTGAGGTGGAACCCGTGCGCACCATCCCGGCGAAATCAGCGGTGAAATTCATCAGGAGCTTGGTCTGCCGCTTTGGCATGCCCAACCGCATCATCATCGACAATGGCTCGCAATTCATCAGCGGCGCCTTCAAGTCCTACTGCGGCAGCCTCGGCGCCCAAATCTGCTACGCCTCGGTGGCTCACCCACGAAGCAACGGGCAGGCCGAGCGAGCCAACGCCGAGGTGCTCAAGGGCCTCAAGACGAGAAGATTCAACCGCCTCAAGGCCAGCGGCAAGCACTGGATCGATGAGCTCCCCGCAGTGCTCTGGTCCATCCGCACCACGCCAACAAAGCCAACTGGCGAGACACCGTTCTCCCTCGTCTATGGCGCTGAAGCCGTTCTCCCCAGCGAGATCACCCACGGCTCTCCACGAGTCTTGGCTTTCAAGGAGGCTGAGCTGGACGAACTCCGCAGCAACGACCTGCTGCTGCTCGAGGGGCTCCGCCGCAATGCGGCCCTGAGAGCGGCAAGGTACCAGCAAGACCTCCGTCGCTACCAGAGCCGCCACATCCGCCCGCGCACTCTCGAAGCAGGAGACCTTGTCCTGAGGAGAATCCTCTCCAGGGCAGGCCTCCACAAGCTCTCGCCAATGTGGGAAGGACCCTACAGGGTCGTGCACATCGCCAGGCCTGGCTCCGCGCGGCTCGAGACGGAGGACGGCATTCCTGTCGCCAACCCCCGGAACATCCAGCACCTGCGCAAGTTCTACCCCTGATCGTCCTCGACGAGCAATTTTTTGCATCAAGGGAGAGCTTTGCGCCATCATCCTCCACGAGGAAAAACTTCGGGCTCCCCTCTCTACTATACGTTGCCGCGGGCCATTCGAGAAGACTCCCAAGCCACCACGCCTTGGCAAGGTGACTTCTTCAAGCACCATGCCTTGGCAAGGTGGATCCCCATGCCCAGCCATGGTGGACCGCAGGCTCTACGAAGCCAACCCCTCATAGGGGCCCCCCTCTGAGCTCTCTCTACATGCGTCGCATCGGGCCACGAGAGTCTCAGCCACTCAATGTGGAACCCCATGCCCAGACATGGCGGATTTTGTATTTCTGGCCACGCCAGTGTAATGAACCCTTGTTTCAGGTCACTTTGAACCTTTGCGCTTCGCGCCAGCATATGTTGTTGCTTCGGTAAGCAGTTATATTATTGCTTTTCATCCTTGCTCGTATGATCCCTCCTGTGCATCTCGCGAGCGGGGGCTGAGCATGGTGCCTGTGCCTCGGGAGCATCCCAGCAGCGCCTCAAACCCCAAGGGATCCGAGCTCTGAACTCATGGGTCAGCTCTCATGTACGTCAACTCCCAAGGAGCTCTGAACTCATGGGCCGGCTCCCGTGCACGTCAACTCACCAAGGACCTTGGTGCCTGTTCTCCTCGCGAGACACACATGAAGGAACCTAAGAGCACGCATGAGTTATCTAGCTACGTATTGCTTGTGGGTATGCCTATCTGTCCAAACGCAGGAAAGCAGGTTCAAAACAAGCCTCAGGCAATCTCGGAAGAAAAACCCCTCATCAGGGAACCAACATCCTCTCCAAGGCAAAAACGGCTCGTCAGGGAACCAACACCCTCTCCAAGGCAAAAACGCCTCGCGCAGCTAAGTCCAAACACTTGGTTAAAATTCTTTTCGCTGGTTTTTGTCCCTCGAGCCTCTTTTCTCTCTCCTATGCCTCATGGGCTACTTGCGCATTAAAGGGGAGCCCCGAGCATCGCGCCTCGGGAGCTCTTACCTCTCGAGGCCTCGCGCACCCCCGGCCTTGTGGAGCCCTGACTCTCACATACTGAAGCGGCGGTGGTGTAGTGCTAAGAGAGGGTCCTAAGACGTAGAGCGAAAAAGACATGAAGGGAAAGATAAAAGCCTCCCGAGGGATATTCACAAGCGCATTCAAATAAAACTTAAACAAGTCTTTACAAAGATTTACAAACAAAATGCTAAGATAATATGTGCCCCATGCACATCCAGCTGCAGGAGAGAGCTCAGGCCGTCGGGCCTCCTGAGGTGTCCACGTCGTCCGCCGCGGCGTTTTCCTCCTCCTCTGCGGCGTCCTCCTCGCCATCGTCCTCGTCCTCCTCTACCTCGACCTGCTCAAATTTCTTGGCATACGCCTCGGCGGCCTTCCGCATCCTGTCGCTCACCGAGATGCGGCAGCTGAGGTCGACGGGCGCCGTCACGGCCTCGAGGTCGAGGGAAGGCTGAAGCCTCGCGAGGTTGGCAAAGATGCGGCAGGTGGCGAGGACGAGGAGATCGCGGCTCTCCTCCACGACGCACTCGTCGAGGTTCTTCACGGTCTCTTCAAGCTTTGTGAGGAATCGCTCGAAGAAGAACGCGTACCCGGCCTCGTCGTCGTTCCCCTCGGCGGCGAGGGAAGGGACCTCGGCCCCCAGGCGATCCCCAACAGCACGCACGCGGGACACCAGGTCTTGGAGCATGCGCTGGTGCTGGCGCGACATGGTTCGCGCGATTTGCGTGTTGCGCTGTGCCTCCTCCGCAGCATCCGCAACCGGCCCCACCTGCTGGTGGAGCTCGCTCAGGTCCTTCTCCAGGGCGGTGGCCTTCTCCTCCGCGCGGGCCTGAGTGGCCCTGGCGCTCTGAAGGCGGGAGGCCATCTGCTTCTCCTCCTTCTCGAGCCCCATGATGCGGTTCTGGAGCTCGTTGCGCTTCGTCGTGAAGTGCTCCTCCTGCTTCTTGGCCTTCTCGCCAAAACTCTTGGAGAGATCTTGACGGATGAGCTTGACCCTATCGTCGGCCTCCTCCTTCAGTTTCTTCTCCATCGCCTCGAGGCCGGCGTTGGCCTTCGCGAGGTGCTCCGCGTAGGTGGACTCGTCCTGGGCCACCCGACTCTCGCGAGCCAGCAGTTCCTCCTCGCGGGTGGCCTAGTCCTTCTCGAGCTGCTGGACCTGCTCCTCGCGCCGGTGCAGTTCCTCCTCGCGGGGGGAGAGCTCTCCCTCACGTCGCGTCAGCTCCGCTTCGCCCCGTGTCAGCTGCTCCGCGCGAGCGTCCAGCTTCTCACAGAGCTCCTTCAAGCTGTCCTCGATGACTTTGGAGTCCATGATAAACTTTTGCTCTGCGGCCCAGACCTCCTGTTGCTTGGAGGCGGTTTCCGCCTCGAGCGCCTCCCGCGCGACGTCCAGCTGCTCCATGGTCTCCGCCGCCTCCCGCATCACGCTTGTCGAGCGTCTGCCGCGTCTGGCTGAAGATGGAGCTGCGGCGAGCTGCGTGATGGCGCGGCTCCCGTAGCGCCAAGGTCCCCGCATCACCGCGGGGTGCAGAGGCCTCGACGCTTGGCGAGGCACCCGAGGCGCCTTGCCTTGGGCTCACGGCTGCTCCTGGTGTGACCTGGGGGCTCGTGTGGGCGCCTCCTTCGCCGCCCGCATCAGGAGCCCTCTAGGGACTGGGCGTCCTCTCGCCCCCGGCCCGGCGCCCGTGGGCTCCGGAGGCGTTTCCTCCTCCTGCTCTTCGGGGGCAGATTCCGCTCCTCCCGTGGTGGACGCGCCTGCCGCGGCCTCGGGCTCGTCAACTCCTCTTGTGGAGGCCTCTCCCTCCGGAGGCGGCTCCACGGTGGCCTCTTGGGCCTCCGCCTCGTCCGGCCTCTCCGAGGCTCGTGCGGCCTCGGTCGCCGCCTCGTCCTCCGCTGCCTCCTGCAGTATGGGAGGAGTGGCGGCCCGTGCTGGCGATGCCGCCGCCACTTCAACCTCTCCCTCCGCGCGGTGTTCCTCCGCAGGAGGAGTAGCCACACGCTGCGGCTCGTCAGCCGCAGGCATCGCCACGGTGGCGCCGACGGTCTCCCCAAGCTTGCGGAGCCATCGCCTCTTTGGCGCCGCAAGGTTGCTGAAAAGAAAGACAAACAGAAGATCCTTCAGGAGGGTTTTCGAAAGCAAAATCCTAAAAGAAAGAAGAAGGACCAGGGCTTACTCGTCGGCCATCCTCCACACCCTCTTCTTCGCCTTTGGCGGCTGGGGGCTGCTTGCTCTCGCTCCTTCTCGAGGCGCCCCTGCCTCCTCGCGAGGAGCGCCCCTCGCGGCCGCGGCATTCCTGTCATGGGCGGACTTGGAGCGGGGCTCGCAGCGCCCTCCCTTACCGCTGCTCTCCTCCTCCTCCTCGGGAGGGAGCTTCGCGAGAGGGATCCTCGCCGCTGCTGGAGGAAATCACCTGGAGCTCCTCTTCAGGCGGTGCGCTCCTTGAGGAGCCCGCAAAGTCTCCCGAGGGGTCAGCGCTCCCCGAGGCCTCGCCCTCGCCAGAGTCCTCCGCCTCATCCAGCTCCGACGGCTCGTCCATCTGCACCGGCTCCACCGCTCGCGGGTTACCGCGGGGCCCACGGTGTCCTTCGGGCACGATGCCCCACTCATCGAATCTGGGCAGGGCCCTGCGGTGCTCGCGCACCTTCTCCTCCCCAAAGGTGAAGAGCGGCCGGGCCTCGTCGACGGCTGGGGCAGGGATGACCGCCGTGGTGAAGAGGGCCACCATGACCCTGTCTAGCACCTACGGGGCGAAGTTGTCCGTGCACAGGCGCATCCTATCCTCCAGGCCTGCGTACGTCCACATCGGCTCTGAATGCCACTGGAGGGGGGCGATGCGGTGCCTCGTGAAGTCCTTCGCCACCATCTGGCCGGTGAGCCCGGCGTCGCGGAGCCCCCGCAGGCACTCATACACCACGTCGAGCTTTGGGCCCTCGAAGCCCTCGCTCGCCCAGCGCGCCCACTTCTTCGGGGGCGCCACGGGTACATCCAGGAGATGGTTCGACACCTTGGTGTCGACGAAGAACCACCGCTGGCGGAAGTCCTCCACTTTCTTCATCACCTTGGTGATGGCATTCTCGCCGCTCCACGCGATGGGGATGTAGTTCCTGCTCCTGGCGTCGGCGATACGGAAGGAGAAGCATCCGGTCCGCTCGTTCTGCGTGGTGGACCGGAGTGCATAGAAGATGCAGAAGAGGTCCACAGAGGGATGGATACCGATATAGGCCTCGCAGAGGTAAGCGAAGATGGAGAGGATGACGATGGAATTGGGATGAAGATGGAGGAGTTGGATCTGGTATGACTCCAAAATCCCCATGAGGAAGTCGGAAAAAGGAGGAATGAGACCGACGGAGAGAGTGTGGAGGAAGATGGGGTAGTACCCCGTGGGAAGCCTGCTGCCGGCCGGCTTCATGCTTGTGGCGCCATGCTCGTTGGTGCTCGCGGCCGCCAGGTGGCGCACCTTGTCGACCCTCGCCGAGTTAATGCGGAACCTCGGCAGCGCCCCCTGGGGTTCAGCACTCCGCGACGCCGCCGCGGGCTTGCCAGCCGGCATCGGAGCCTTGCCTTTCTTGGGAGCGTCTGCTCTCTTGGGCGCCATGGTCGCAGGAGAAGGAACCTTTGGAGGTGGTGAGCTCTGGGAAGAAGGAGGCGTTTGGGGGAAGTGTGCGGCGGAGTAATGGGAGAAGTGACGGGCGCCATCATCGCGCACATGCTTTATTGGCCAGTTACCAAGGGCTTGGCGGACCCCACCACATCGCCCGTTGGAGCCGAGGAGATCGTGGCCTCGGGCGCAACCGCTGCGCCCCACGTGTCACGGCCCAGGCAGGCATCGTTGGGCCCCTGACGCTGCGCCTGCATCCATGGGCTTTGGCGTGCCCATCGTGGGCCCGGGGGCTACTATCGGCACAGTGGAAACCAGGGTACCACGGGCCGGCCTGCCTGGGCCCACAACACTCTTCAGAAGATGTCGCTAAGGACCAGGCTCTCCAAGCCTGGCGAGCCTCGCGAGGGTTTTTCCTCGCGAGGGACCTCTCCTCGAGAGGGCATTTCCAAGGACCAAGCCAAAAGGCTCGGCGAGGCCTCCGGCCTCGCGAGGGTTTTTCCTCACGAAGCTTGTTCTGTCTCCGCGACAGAGCCTACATGAACTCTACGCCCTCCGCAGAGTCACGGGCGTGCTTACGCGCGCTGACGGCAGCGCCGCAGTTGCCATTCCCGTGAATAAAGCAGTCAACAATGCTGCACCAAGCAAAGGAGCTACAAGAATTGCCGTTCCGGTGATAAGGAGACCGTCTGCCGCTACGCTCCAAGGGCGACGTCACCATGGGGTGCCTCCCAAGCTCAGCAGCGCCAGCCCACCGTCCTGGCTGGACGGTGGCTTTTTCCAGCTTTGGTGATGCCGCTCCCTACCGTGGACCGCGTCCATGGACTCTACCTTTATCGTGCACCCGTCCTCCTCCTTCGTCGCCATGTGGTAACCCTTCCCGCCAAGATGTTTGGGGGAAGAGGTCCAGGACACCTATAAAAGGAGGGGGAGCACGTTCGGGCAGGGGGTTCGGAGGTTGGTTCTTCTTCAGTTGGCAATCTGAGATCTAGGGTTAGCCATTGTTAGCCAGCTCGAGCTCGCCAAGCTCTCTTTATACTGAAACCTCTCCAAGCAGTGCAATACAACCAAGGCAGGACGTAGGGGTTTTACCTCTCCAAGAGGGCCCTGAACCTGGGTAACATCGTGTGTTCATCTCTGCAGTGCCGTCCCGCAGCGATTCTCAACGAGCTCCGTTGCCGAGGCACATTGAGGGTTGTTTGATTCCGTGTTCAGCCCCTTACTCAATTCCTTACCTGGTGAGACACACCCAGTTCCTGGGACAGTTCTCCGACAACATCAACTCATCATCCTATTCCCGAAGAAGCAACAAACACTGGACAACAGAAAAAAATGCATTTTACTACTATGGCAAAAGAAGCGGCATGTTGATGATATGATGCATGACAAATTAAAGGTGATCCAATTTTATTCCCTAACACATGGCAAAACATTTTAAATGGGATCGGTGCATAATATAGATGCACCGGACAAAACCCCATATTAAATTTATTTAATTCGACTAAATGGATAAAGGTGCAATGTTGATTAATGATGCATGATTTTAGAAGATACGGATATATATGGTATAGGGTTAGGGTTGGGGTCACACATCGGAAACGAGGAACTTCGGATTCGGAACCGTCGTCTTCGGGTCGTAGTCAAACTAGTCGTCGTAGTCGAAGTAGTCGTTCCGTCCGGAGTCGAGGTAGTCGAGGTAGTCGATGTCGTGGAGGTAGTCGTACTCGGGTCGTCGTCATGGCGGACCTTGTCGTTTCGGGCTTCGGGGTCGACGGGGTTCCACGGCATTGGGGTACTTGGGCACCGGTCTTCACGGACGCGCACGAAGGCGGCCGGCACAAAACGGACATCCACACGGAGAACTTGTCGCATTTCCGGTTGAGGTAGACCTTGGCGGGTTGTCATCGTTCACACGTCGGGGAAGATCTTTGCGGCTCCGGTCTTGGACTTCACGGCGCCGGGTTTGGCTTCACGGTCATCGGGAACACGGCTTCACGGTGGAACGGAGACACGTCGGGAACTTGTCGGGGAATACGACGTCGGGGACGGCTTCACGGAGGCGGGCACCGGAAACGGGGACGTCGGGAAACACAACTCGGAGACAACGGGCACCGATGAACGGCAGCACGGCAGCAGCAGCAATGGCACGGGCACGGAGACGGAGGCGAGGCGCCGGGGAAGCATCACGGGTACAGAAGAAACCCTGCAGGGCAACATGGAGGTGGCAAGGTCGGGCTGCTGCTCTCACGGGGGCAGCAGCAGCAGGTGACAAAGGCAAGAGGCCGGCAGGGGACCAGCCGGAGGAGATCGTCGGGAGGAGGCCAGCGGGAGCAGAGGAGGAGAACCGGAGCAGGTCGGTGTTGTCCGGGGCGAGGGAGGTGAGACGGGGACGCGCATCAGTGCGGGTCGGAGCAGAGGAGCGGTAGGAGGAGGCAGACACGAGGGGGCGGGGAGGCGACGGCGGCGGGGCACCGCCGGCCGGAGAGGAGCACGACGACGAGGGGGAGAGGTCGGCTCGGGAGCAGCTCGGCATCTGCTCAAGCAGGGGAGGATGCGGGGCTCGGGGAGAGGACGAGCGGAGAAGAGAGGGAGAAGAGAAGAGGAGGAGACGGAGAGGAGAGAGGATGGAGGCGCAGGGGCACGCCAGCGAGGTGAGGCGGCCGGAGGCGCGCGTGGTGGAGCAAGGTGGAGCATGGGATCGGGGAGTGTGCGGGTGCTGCGTCGGGGATGGAGGAGGAAGAAGCACGGGAGAGAAGGGGAAAAGAAAAGAGAGGAGAGAGAGAAAAGGATAAGGTCCCAGGGACCGAAAAGAAAAAGGAAAAGGGTCAAAACGCGAGGTGGAAGGGCATGCCCGTGAAAACGAAACAGAAAGGGAGGGCGGATGCAAGATGCAGGGGGTAGGAATAGAAAAAGACCAGGGCAGAATTAGGGTTTGGATGTTAGGTGGGCTTTGGGCCAGTTTGGGCTACTCTCTCGCAATTCTCAAAACATTTTTTTTCTTTTGTAAATTTAATTTGTCAAATAATTTTAGAAAACGGAGACGACTGTCTCGATAAAACTTTTTCAAAATTTTTAGAAAAATAAAATAGGGTTTAATAAAATATTTTTTGTTGCCAAAAATATGCGATGCGATGATGCTGATGTCATGATGATGCAAAAATAAAATAACATGCAATTCTAATTTGGGGAAAACCCCGGGGCATTACAGTGTGCTAGCGATTCGATCCAGGGACTAGCATTATACACAGGGATCTTGCCTAATTCTTAAGTGCAGGTCCGCTACAGATGGTATCAGAGCACTGTGTTGCCTGTAGGTTTGAAACCCTAAGTTTGGTTAGAAATAAGAAAGCCCATAGGACTAAAATTTATTTTCTCTTCGTCCAAAACTTTTCTAATGTCATTCTTGTAACTATCTTAGCTATTTGATTTCTAAGTATCTTTTCTTGTTTTAGATGACCAGCCTCAGCGAATCCATCAAGAAAGGACCGATGATGACCATGACCCTGCAATGTGAAACTGAGTTTCCAAGAGCACTTAAGGATCACATGAAGAGCTTGGGATTTGAAGGAGAAGCTGTATACAAAGGATTTCCTTTCATGGATGAAGGTCAAGAATACTGGTGGGTGCAACTCCATTTGTACAGGAGCAAAGACGATGACCACAAGATCGAAGGATGCTACATGTTCACCAACCCAATACTTCGCACATCCTTCTTTGATTCAGCAAGAAGTGCGGCATGGGAGGCCATCGAGTACCTTGGAGCAAGACTTCGTTTTAGACTTCACAACACCCAGAAGCACCTTGACGAACTCAAGAAAATGGGTGATGAACTTGATGCACTCAAGAAGGAGATAGACTAGACCACCTGTCGTGGGGTTGTCACGGCAAGTACTTCCTCCGGGAAGCTAAGTTGTGCGGCAATTGGCGACTAGGACACAGGAGTGGTTAATCTCGACGAGGGGACAAGGAGTTTACCCAGGTTCGGCCCCTCTGTTTAGAGGTAAAGACCTATTTCCTACTTGTTCTTTATTGCTATGGATCTAATCTCGATTACAAGGTTCCGACTCTTCTAACTCGGGAGTCGGCGACTACGGGTTTGGTGTTTCTTGAGAGCTCATCAATCTAAGGTCCGGGGCCCTCCTTATAAAGGTGGTCGGGTCCCTGGACTTACAACTTATGCTGAGTTACACTTCAATACGGAGTTCTACTATAGGTCTTCACCTTCCAAGTTGGTACTCCGGGTTGTATTGGGACTCCGGTCTCCGCCGGGTCCTTTCCCTTCTGCTGACTCATAACGGGCTGGCCGGCTTGTTCCTTGTCCAGCCCATGTTGCTTGAAGTGTAACCCGACTTGGGCCTCCTGGGTTCTGGCGGGTCCATTTTCCGGCTCCATGGGCCTACCTAGAAAGTATCCCCCCATCAGTAGCCCCGAATTTATCTTGGGAGCAACTCTGGCGTATTCGTCCGACTCCTTTTTCTTCGGCTTCTTTTGAGGTTGATGACTCGGAAGTCACCTGTCGCTGGCTCAAAGATGAATTCCTGCATAAATATAAACAAATTTATCTGAAAAACAAGTTGGCCCTCTCCTTTACTCGAGCCTCACACTCGACCCCCACTTTCTGGCTGGCCATGTGGCTATAGCTCCATACGAGTCGGCTAGGAGGGCAAACTTTCTCACTTATCCATATTGAGGATTCGTCTTTTAAAAACGAGTCGGCTCTTCTGAATTATTTTGTTATTTCATTTCCGCACGTGTCATCCTTTGACAGCGGTCATAGGGACGCATCGGTTTCGCCGCATATCTTTGCACCGGATAAAATCCCGCGATTCCTGTGATTCTCGCGCATCTAGCGCATCAGGCAGCCCCGTTATTCTCTAGGGCTCACTTATCCCCTTTATTTAAGTGTGGGGACCAAATCTTCACATTACCCTTTCTGCCTCCCCTTCTTCTTCCTCCGCCCGCACGTGCTCTTCCTCTCTCACGCGTGCGCACCTTTCCCTCACCATGGCACCCAAGCACTCCAAGGCCGCCAAAGTGAAGAAAACCATGAGCTCGGTGGTCGACATTGCCGCCGCCGCTACTGCTGCGCCCGCGTCCAAGCGGACCATCTCCGCCAACTGGGGCAGATCTCTGCTGACCCAGGACACCCTCAAGGGATACGAGGAGTCCGGGCTCATCTCTGCCAGCATCTCCTGGCGCGCCGCCGGCGAGGAAACCGAACCGTCACCGGCCGCCGGAGAGGTCGTCGTCTTCGGTGAGCATCTCTTCCGCGGCTTCACTCCCCCCGGCAATCTCTTTTTTCGTCAAGTCCTTTACTTCTACAAACTTAGAATCCATGATCTTGCCCCCAATTCCATCTTGAATCTCTCCAATTTCGTAACTTTATGCGAAGATTATCTTCAAATCAAGCCGGATTTGGACTTCTTTCTTGAACTCTTCTACTGTAATCCCCAACCTGAGCATGCTGGTGGCCCACTTCTCAAATGTGGTGGTGTTGCTTTACAACGCCACCAGGGCTCTCTCTTTCCCAAGCCTATTCTGCCGAGTCATATCAAGGACTGGCAAAAAACTTACTTCTATTGCAAGGATACGTCCCCTGCGGACGAGCCCCATTTTCCCGACTTCTCTCCTGATAACCTCCAGATAAGTGCCAATATGAAGGCAAAGTGCTCTGAAGATGCTCGTCCAAAAGTTGACTCCTTGATGAGACGACTCCGCGCTCTTGTAGCGCATGGACTCGGGGGAATGGATCTGGTGCTCTGCTGGATGACTTGGAGGATCCAGCCACTTAGCCCCAGGACTCGGCTAATTGTCGAGTACACTCGCTCTGTGACAGACGACCTCCGGATGACGGAGAATCAAGCCAGCACTACTGATATTAATCGGTTGGTGAAGAAACTGACCGGCAAGCTGGTGAAGGACCAGGAAAGCTTTGGTCTTTCACCTTTCTGCGTAACAACTCCTCCACAAGCGGTAAATTGCTCAACACTTGTATTTTGACTTAACTCTTGACTTTACTCTTACTATATTTCAACTCCTTCTTTGTCTGATTGTACCTTTCTGAACTTTTTGCATAGCTTACTGATAGCTGGTGGTCACCCAATGACCAAGATGCCAGAGCTGAAAGCAATGAAGGCATTGAAGAAGAAAACCAGGAGTCCTCTCCTGAGACTCCTGATGGTGATGATGCCAGGGGTCCTTCTGTTGAGGACCTACCAACTACTATGACAACCTCCTATGGCGAGTCATCAAGCAACAAGGACCCGGCCCCCACTCCTCGTAAGACTATGAAGAGGAAGGAGCGAACTGGAGTCCCAAAGGTGCCCCTCTCACGTCTTTCTCCAACTCAAGCTGCTCTTACTAAAGATCACAAACAATCACAGGTCGTACTAGCCGCCAGGGCAAGGAAGCTAAGGAGTAGTGGTCCAGCTGATGCTCCACTTGTGATTCCCACCACTCGGAAGCGCAAGTCGCCCACTGCCTCTCCTTCCTTGGCCGAGGAATCGTATGATTCTAGAGCCATGCCATCTTCTGAGTCCAATGCCTCCTTGGACTTAGAGAAAAATACTGGGTAAATCAACTCCTTCACTCATATTATTCTGACTTGTTTGTATTTCCTTTGCCTGCATCTTTTTGTGATTTTGACTTTTCTGGTTCTTCTTTTAGGGCTCGGCCTTCGACTAAGGTTGCAAAGCTTTCTGCTGCAACTGATGTCACCTCAGCACACCAAGCTGAGACTCCACCCTCCACCTCTACTAGCATGAAGACGACTCCTTCAGTGGCTGCCTCCACTGGGGTTACTATTGCTACTATGCCACCACTGGTTCCTGAAGCCAAGTTAACAACTCGGGCTCAGTCTTCTCCTGCCACAAAGCCACAACCCGCGGCCCAATCTGAGCATGCCATGACGAGTACTTCCCAGGTACCTCTCCCTGAATCCCAAAAGGGACCTGCAGGCCCTACCTCCAATCTCGCTATTGACTATAGCCGACTCCGTATTGGGGAAAACAAGTCCTTCATGGACGTATGGGATGAAGCCTTCAAGTGGAACGAAGAAGCCACTAGGGGAAGGGCGAGGAGATGGCCAGCTTGATGGCTTTGAAGATGATCCATACTGTAAGTCCTTCACTTTTTCCTGTACAAATTATTATCTCTTACCATGCTAAAAGCGCCGAGTTGTTTTTAGCTTGCAACAACTCGGACCTGAAAACTTTGAAAATTTCTCATATGCCTTTAAAATTCTTGATCCGTGAGTAGCCCCCAAGCGCCGGGTTGTTAGCCTGCGACAACTCGGAGCTACCATCTGCACTGTGCACACCATGTAAAATTGAACTTCAAACCACTGTAGCCCCCAAGTTCCGAGTTGTTTGTTCACAACATCTTGGGACTTGTAGATCAATTTTCCTCTGCTTTCACTGAAAAAACCTTCAATTTGGTAAATCTGTCTTGCATTCCTTTTGGAAAAAGAACTCCCTGTAGCCCCCAAGCGCCAGTTTGTGCCTCTTTGACGACTTGGAGCTACCTCTAACATATGACTCCTTGTGTTGTTGTTGTTGTTGTTGTTGTTGTTGAGACATGAAAGAACTTGAGCAAAAGGCAGCTGCTTCCGCTAAATCTGCTAAATTTGAAAGGAATCATGCTCTCCAGCTTGATAATGACTTGAAAAAAGTCTGTGCCGAGCTAGAGGATGAAAGGAAAACGGCTGCTCACAACAAAAAAAATTGCTGAGAAAGCCATTAAGGACCTCAATACTGGCCTTGACCGTTGCCACGCTGGCGTCCGAGTGATGACCCAGCGCATCTTTGGTAACCCTCTTGATTCTCTATGTTGCACTGTAACTGTAAAAACCTTTTTGCTTTACTATACTGATTTGTTGCCCTCCATCCAGGTTCAACTTCTCAAAAGATGAAATTAGGAGTCAGCCCACAAATGAATGAGCTGCTGGATTACTGCCATGGCTTGCAAGAGGGTGCAAAAGCCATTGTGACCTATCTATCTCCTCAGAAGAAGTGTCCTCCAGCTCCTGAGCGGCTAGTTAGAGAGTTGTCTCGAGCTCCTGCTTATGTGAAGGCCTGGAAGGAGTCGTCTTTCAGATGTGCTGCTGTCCGAGTCCTGACCTTGGTGCGGTCGTAATATCCAACAACTACGGATCCTGCACTGCTAACCCTGGGCAAGCTAGAACAACATGAAGACGGCTCCCCATTTACCAAGGAAGACCTTGAATCTCTGCAGAAATCTCTCAGGCCGTTTGCTTGCCAGATCATGGAGAACATGGACTCAGAAATATGGACTCATCGGTACGACTCCAACAACCAAAAGATTGTCATGGCGACTCCTCCGGTTGTGGAGTTCGGCCGTCCTTCTCAGTTGGGTGCTGGCGCATCTACTTCAACAGGGCCCACGCTATCAACACCTGCAGCACCTGCACCTGCTCGAGCCCGACCAGAGGGCGTTGTTGACTCCCAAAATCCATATGAAGCAGCCGCCCCTGTTGTAAAGGACCCGTCTGCGCCTGGCAGCTCTGCTCAAGGTGCTGCAGCTAATGCTCCAACTTCAAGTTCTGCTCTTGCGCAAGAGGCTCATCCTTTGGATGATTTTTAGACTTTGTCTTTATCTGATGTCGTGTTGTTCGGCTTTTGAGATGTAAAAACTTTATCTTTGAGGTGACATGCCCTTGAATGTCTTGCTTTTATGTGATAGGCCTGTTTTATTGCCTACTTTGTATAAATTATTTTGGTTCTTATAACCCATCTGACATTTACGCTGATGAATAAGTAGGCCTCGCGTGACTTTTGCTAACAGTTTCGCTCTAACAAGCCCAACCTCTCCTAAGTCCTTTTTAGGCTTCATAGGAGTTCAGGACGAGTTATGCCTGTAGTATTTAGTCAAAATTTGCGAGTTGCATCTAACTTACCAGCTAAAATCAGGAAAGAGTCGGCTTCTGAGCCAGGTTCAAGAGTCTAAAGCTTGAATTTTTTCTTAAAAACAAACCCCCAAGAACCTCAAGATCAAAATGTAATGAAGCACACATACTAAGTGTTTCGACAAACGATTTCAATTTCAAATGCAGTCGGCTTTATTTCCTTTGATCATAATAATCATGATACAATGTATGAGGAGCTCACTTGCTTACAAGGATTAACTGTAGTATGGACGCAGCTGGGCTATGTTCCAGGGCCTCTTTGCCTCTGAGTAGGGGTCTAGTGTATGAGTTGTGTCAGCTCCTTTGCTTCCAATTGCCGGCTCTCGTACATCTATTAGATAGTACGACCCATTGTGCAGGTTTTTGCTGATAACAAGCGGTCCTTCCCATGGAGGAGATAACTTGTGCATCCCTTCCTTATTTTAGACTAGACGAAGCACTAAGTCTCCTTCCTAGAAAGTCCGAGTTCTGATTCTGCGTGCGTGATATCGCCGCAAATCCTACTGATACACTGCAGATCTCTCAAGGGCTAACTCCCTTGCCTCTTCAAGTGCATCCACCAAGTTCTGGCGAGCAAGCTCGTTCTCTGTCTCGATGTAATTGGCGACTCGTGGCGGGTCGTGAAGTAAATCACTGGGCAGGACTGCTTCTGCTCCATAGGCCATGAAGAATGGCGTGAAGCCAGTAGATCTATTAGGATTCGTCCTTATGCTCCAGAGTACTGTTGGTAATTCCTCCACCCAGGACCCGACGGCTCATAACAGGGGAACTCTCAATCTGGGCTTGATCCCTTTGAGCAATTCCTGATTTGCACGCTCAGCTTGTCCATTGGATTGTGGGTGTGCCACCGAGGCTAGATCAAGTCGGATGTTGTTTTCTACACAAAACTTAGCCATCTCTCCAACTAACAAATTTGTTCCATTGTCTGTGATGATGCTATGTGGATAACCAAATCGTGTAGCTATCTTTTTGATGAACCTGACAGCAGATGCTGCATCGACTCGGCTGACGGGTTCGACTTCCACCCATTTGGTGAATTTGTCAACTGCAACTAGCAGGTGAGTTTTATGGCAAGGTGACTTTGAGAAAGGACCCACCATGTCAAGCCCAAAACTGCAAACGGCCAAGTTATTGGTATAGTTCTGAGCTCCTGGGCTGGCACATGATCCTGCCTGGCGTACCTCTGACAACCATCACAGACTCGTACTATCTTTTCTGCATCCAAGTGTGCTGTCAACCAGAAGAAACCATGCCTGAAAGATTTGGATACTAGGGATCTTGTTGGTGCATGGTGGCCACAATCTCCTGCGTGAATCTCTTGCAGGATTTGCCTGCCTTCCTCTGGGGATACACACCGTTGGTAGACTCCTGTGGTGCTTCTCCTGAACAACTCTCCATTGATTACTGTATATGACTTGCATCGCCTGACGAGTTGTCTTCTCTTGACTTCATCCGCTGGGAGTTCCCCACGTAGGAGATAAGCAAGATATGGCTCTGTCCAAGCTGGGATTGCCCGAGTTGCCGCTACCAATGCTGACTCCGGATCCGGAAAGGCGAGTTCCTCTTCCGAAGGCAACTAGACTGACAGATGATGGAGTTCATCCAGGAAGACATTTGGTGGTACTTTCTCTCTTCTAGATCCCAACCTTGATAATGCATCTGCCGCCTCGTTTTTTCGGCGATCAATATGTTCCACTTGGTAACCAGAAAAGAACCCGGCGATCTGGTCGACTGCCCTTCTGTAAGCCGCCATATTTGCATCCTTTGAATCCCATGTTCCTAACACTTGTTGAGCCACGAGATCCGAGTCTCCAAGGCACCTGATACGCTTGATGTTCATCTCCTTGGCCAAACAGAGTCCATGTAGCAGTGCCTCATATTCTGCCATGTTGTTTGTGCATTCAAAGTGCAATTGAAGGACAAAGGCCAACTTATCTCCCTTAGGCGAAGTCAGAACGACGCCGGCTCCTGATACCTCGAGTTGTCTGGACCCGTCAAAGTGCATCATCCAATACTTGGTGCAGGGCGTGTTTGGTGAAGATGTGAAGTCGGTCCAGTCATTGACAAAATCTGCCAAGGCTTGTGACTTGATAGCTGTGCGTGGCTCATATGTGATGTGGTAAGGACCCAATTCAATTGCCCACTTGGCGACTCGTCCCGTGGCGTCTCTGTTGCGGATGATGTCTGCTAGTGGTGCTGAACTCACCACCTTGATAGAGTGCTCTTGAAAGCAATGCTTGAGTTTCCGACTTGCTAAAAAGACTGCATATACCAGCTTCTGCCACTGTGGGTACCTTTGCTTGGAATCAGTGAGTACCTCACTAATATAATAAACAGGGCGCTGCACTGGATACTCCTTTCCTTCCTCCTTGTGTTCAACAACTACCACTGCGCTGACAACCCTCTCGTTGGCAGCTACATATAGCAACATGGGCTCCTTATCTGTAGGAGCTGCCAGGAATGGTGCTGTTGACAAAGTTTTCTTCAACTCCTCAAAAGTGTCGTCAGCTTCTTTGTCCCATAGGAATTTGTCTGACTTCTTCAGGAGTCGGTAGAGAGGACCCGCCTTCTCTCCGAGTCGTGATATGAATCTGCTTAAAGCTGCAACACAGCCTATGAGTTTCTGGACATCCTTCAAACAAGTTGGCTTTTGCAGGTTGTGTATAGCCTTTATTTTTTCTGGGTTTGCCTCGATCCCTCTCTCTGAGACGATGAAGCCAAGTAGTTTGCCTGTTGGAACTCCAAATACACACTTGCCTGGATTCAACTTCATCTTGTACTTGCGCAGATTGTTGAATGTCTCTGTTAGGTCATCGATCAAGGAGTCAGCTTTCTGTGACTTGATGACCACATCGTCCACATATGCATGAACGTTCCTTCTAATTTGTTCTTGAAAACAGTTCTGAATACATCTCTGGTATGTCGCTCCTGCATTCTTGAGTCCAAAAGGCATTGTTTTGTAACAATAAGCTCCAAAGGGTGTTATGAAGGAGGTTTTCAACTCGTCCTCCTCATTGAGCCTGATCTGATGGTAGCCTGAATAAGCATCCAGGAAACAAAGTAACTCGGAACCTGCTGTGGAGTCAATGATCTGGTCGATGCGTGGTAAGGCAAAAGGATCCTTAGGACATGCTTTGTTCAACCCTGTGAAGTCAATGCACATCCGCAACTCTCCTGTTTTCTTTGGTACTAATACTGGATTGGCCACACACTCTGGATGGAATACCTCTTTGATGAAGTCGGCCGCAAGGAGTTGGGCCACTTCTTCTCCTATAGATTTTCTTCTATCGTCATGAAACTTGCGAAGTCCTTGTTTTACTGGTCTTGCGTTAGGCTTAACATGTAAGCTGTGCTCGGCGAGTTCTCTCGGGACACCTGGCATGTCAGATGGCTTCCATGCAAAGACGGCCCGGTTCTCACGGATGAACTCGACGAGCGCGCTTTCCTATTTGTCAGAGAGGTGTGCCCCGATAGTTAACTGCTTGGAGGAGTCACCCGGGGTGAAATCAACTTGCTTTTTATCTTGAGCCGACTAGAATTTCATCTTCTCTTCTGTTGACGGTTTCTTGAGTACTGTTTTATCGTCCGGGTCCACATGGGCCCTATAAAACCTGAGCTCCTCCTGGGCACAAGCTGTTTCTGCCATAGCTGCATCTCCTTGTTCACATTCTAATGCCATCTGCCTACTACCATTGACTGTGATGACTCATTTTGGTCCCGGCATCTTCAACTTCAGATATACATAACATGGCCTTGCCATGAACTTGAAATATGCAGGACGTCCAAAAAGAGCGTGATATGGACTGCGGAGATCCACAACCTCAAAGGGAAAGATCTCTGATCTATAATTCTCAAAAGTGCCAAAAGCAACTTCCAGGTAAATCTTACCAATGGGTTTTGTCGACTTCCCTGGTACTATCCCATGAAAAACTGTCTTTGTCGGTATGAGATGCCTGTCTTGCAACTTCATCCTCTTGAATGTATCGTAGTATAATATGTTGATGCTACTACCACCATCCATGAGTACCTTGTTAAGCGTGTATCCTCCGACTTGTGGTGCTACCACCAAGGCTAGCTGCCCCGGGTTGTCGACTCTTGGAGGGTGATTTGCCCGACTCCAAGTGATAGGCTGTTCTGACCATCTTAGCCATTGTGGAACTGCTGGTTCCACGGCATTGACTGCGCGAACTTTCAACTTCCTTGCTCACTTGGAGGTGCTGGTGGTGAATACATGATAGCTCCCTTGACTCGGATGATGTGGCCGAGTTGTTATGTAATACTGCCCCTGATTATCATGAAGCTGCTTAGGGTTCTGCTGAAAGCCGCCCTGGTTCCCTTGCTGGTTTCCTCCACCATTGTTGGGTCCTGGGTTGTTTCTGGCTCCTCCACAATAATTGCCAGGTCCTCAATTATTACCTCTATATCCATCATTTCTACCTCCATTGTTGCCATGATTTGCCGGGTTGTTTTTCCACTGCTGCAGATCGACACATTGCTCTAGGGTATGCCAACATCTGCCGTTCTTGGCATGGCGAGGACACGGACTCTGCAAGATTTCTTGAGAAGTCGGTCTGCGTGCCTGGTAACCTTGTGAGTTGTTGTCCCTACGTCTGTTCCCCAAACTGGTGTTAGCTACTAAGTCGGAGTTGTCATACGGCCGCTTAGTCCCTCCATGATTTTGGTTATGATGTTGATTCTGGTTTTGATTCTGGCCACTACCACCTTGGCCCTTTCCGACTTCTTCTTGGTCCTTGGTTTTATCCATGGCTGCGTGTTTGTTAGCTCCTGCCATGATTTCTCCAATGGTAATTGGTATGCCTTGGTTCAAACTGTCCTTCATACGCCCTAGCTTCCAACATAGGGGATTAAAAGTGCAGTTCCTTTCTAGGGCCATCAACATAGAGATTGGTGGGAGTCCTTGCGAAGAATTGATGATCTCGGAGACTCGCTTCATCCAATGCCTTGCAGATTCTCCTTTCTTTTGAACACATCTCTCTAAGTCCTCAATGGTGTAACGCCCCAAGATCGGTACTATACAGACTTGAGCGTTCCAGCCAAATCCGCATAATAACGATCCTAGGATGCCTACCAGGCATAACGTGCATGTCGCAACACACACGTTATGCGGATGGAATTGTGATAACATTACAACAGTTCTCGATGGAGCCCACAAAAGAACATATATACAACAATGACTCACAGAGTCAAGAGCAAAAGATACAATACAAAGAACCAAGGAACAGCGGAAGCGAGTAGCGTCCAGCTATGGACAAGAATACAAATGTGGACTAAGAGTCCTGAAGATAACCAAAGGCACCATATCCATGCCCAGGCCAAGCCGGAGGGATTCCCAAGCTAACGTCGTCAGACTTCAAACAAGTCGGCTGCATTGGAATAGCAGCCCCGAAGGGGTCAGTACTAGTAGAAGTACTGGCAAGGAATACTCACAAGATATCGAAACTTGAATTCCGGGGGAAGAGGGTTAGCGATTGAAGCGGCGGCAAGCAGCACTAACAACTTATAGAGACACGCTACAACTTTCGTCTAAAAGAGACAAGGTAAGAGAGCGCAAAAAGGAACCAACTATACTCCCTCGATCAACCACCCGCGAGGAAGCAATCAGGGCAACTCACACGGTGGACAAGTTTTATGTGTTATTATTCAAGTGATCTATCTTACTAGTCAAGTTATAATCATTAGGTGCAAGTTGTCTATGATCTTTTTAGCCCGCGCATTTCACCAAGTCGTCCATAACCGCGGACACGGCTTTTCGAAAAGATTTCACCCTGCAGGGATGCACCAATGAACCCACACGCATCGAAACACTCACTTAGAGGTGAACCGGTGGAGCGTTCGACGCAATACTTCCCTTCTCTACAAACAAGTCCAGGGAGCCACCTAGCTAGGTCTGATCCACCTTGAGAGTCCGGCCGAAGCTTCGAGGTGGGCCTAACCGTTGCGCGCACGGCTTCGGGAGGAACACTCATACGATTGCCCTCCTTCCACATGCGATAAACGCCCATGCCGCAAGCCCTACCGTAAAGTAACAACGTAACCATCATCATCTTACCTTCACATCATCATCGTAATTCGCGCGCAAATGGAAACACCCAAACTAAGTTGTGGCTCTTGGACAGGTTTGAGGATCCGGTAATAGATTGCGGGGAGGCCCATAGAACTCCCACATGTGGTTAGTGCGCTCAGTCTTGGATCAGCGGAAAAGAACTCGGGTCCTAGGCGACACTAGCAGAACAAATCACCACGATTGGCCTTCCGCCGATGTCTTATCTTTATTAATTATTCCCATCGCAACAGAAAATAAAGATTTCCATTTAAGTTGAGCCTAGCTACCATGTTATAAGCAAGACTAGATAAAGAGATAATAGGACTCAAGCAAAGCACATAAGCATGCACTACGACTCGCAAGACTAACAAAGTAAACAAGCAACAGGGTAATAGGATGTGGGGGTGTGGCTATATCATGGCTGCCAGGTAAACATGCAAATAGGATCGGGACACAAGCATCGTAACATAAGGCTAGCAAGGAACAAAAGATAGGACGAGTAAGAGACAGAAAACAAGCAAAGATAGCAAGGGAGTATCACTTGCCTGCAATCCGATAGAGATAGCAGAACCTGTCGTTGCTCACATCGACTCAACGTCATATTCCCGAAGAAGCAACGAACACTGGAAGGCGCAAACATGCATTTTACTACTACGGCAAAATAAGTGGCATGTTGATGACATGTATGCATGACATGGCAAGATATGAGATGCGCTTAAGCCAAATTAAACGGAACCGAGATTCCGACTTTTATATATAGGGTTCAAGTTATTTTTCTAACCATCAAAATTAAATGTTATTAGCAAGTCTAAACAATGCATGGGTGAGCTACTCAAAATTAAATGGAACCGGGTCAACAATTAAATTAGAACCCACATATTCCATATTTAATTATTTAGGTGATAAAAAAAACACAACTAAAATGCAAGCTACATGATGCAAACATGAGCATAGATGGAATATTCACATTCCTTATATTTTTCTGATCAAAATTCATATAATATACTTTGCAATTGGAGGTATACATTTAATGATATGATTTAAACATATTTGCACAAAGAAATAAAATACAGGAAGAAGGGTGGCCTTTGGGTGCTGCCAGGGATCGAACTTGGGATGGCCGGGAGAGTTAACAGAGAGCAATGCCACTGGGCTGCGGGTGCGCCAGTGATGATTGTCGGTTCGGGATTTACAAGAAGAAGAGGAAGAAGATAACTGAATTTTTGAAAGGCAACAGGTTCAGACTCCGGGTTCAGAGAATAGGGGCGGACGGGAACGGACGGAACTGGCGACGACGAAGATCGAACGTTGCTGGGGACGAGCTGGGTGTGCTTGTGCAGGAGCGGGTGGTGCTGGACACAGGGGTGCGGAAGCAAGCAGGCAACCGCAGCAGCAGCGCGTGCGTGCGTGTGGACAAGGAACGGCTTCCATGGCCGTGGTGGCCATGGAGCTCGGGCGGGAACAGCACGGCGCCCACGACGACAGATTCTAAGGGGAAAAGGGTGCACGAGGTGCAACTCACCTCGGGGAGGCTGCTGGCGAGAGGATTTGGCTCGGGGACGACCGGAGGCGTGATGTAGGCGACGAAGATGAACGGCGACCTTGGCATGCTCCGGGCAGACCTAGACGATGACGAGCTTGGCAGTTTCCTGGCAGCTCCGGGATCCGGCTCCTCCGGCTAGAAGACGAAGAAGATGTAGGCGCAGATCGTAGACATCATCGCAAGGCTCAGGGTGGCGTAGGCTGACGGGAACGACGAATGGAGGTCGACCACGAAGCTTCAGGGCGCGCTGCTCGGCATGGCGACAGCGAAGCAAAGAGGAAGGGATCGGCGGCGCTGCCGTGGGGGAAAAGCAAGAGGAGACTTAGGGTTTGCTCGGGGACATTATTTATAGAAGAGGGACGCACTAGATGATGGGCATCGAACGGAGGTGGAGGAGATCATGTGGTGGAGGAGGGGTTCGTACACGATGACGTCAAAAGGTAGAAGAAGAGAGGTGGGTGCTGGGCTGGAAGTAGCGATGGGCTTTGGAGAAAAGAAGAGATGGGCCAAACCGAGTTTGCTGCCTGGCCTGAGAAGGAATTAGGGAATTCCCCAATTGAAGAATTGGAAAAGAGAGAAAGAAAAGAGAGAAAAAAGAGGGAAAATAAAGGAGAGGGAGAAAATTTGCAAAAAATAAAAATAGGTTTTGTTTAAATAATATTTTTGATTTCTTTTGCAAAATACGCTAGGTGATTGATGTAGCGCCCCGACCCCAGAACTATACAGTGAAGCTTTGTGCAACCGGTCATGCTACACAATTAAAGGTTACTGGGTTTACTAATCCCAGGCCAAAACCTTTGGCAGGTGTGCTCGGAATGGATCATCGGCACACAACACCTCGATCATGCCATAAGCTCAGACATAGCTATCACGTATAGTTAAGAGATCAAGACTTGTGGAACAACTGGCACATCACAGACTCTACGATAGAAAGATTCATATAGCAACTCATATATGAGAAAGATACAAATATTACACACAAAAGGGTCACAGACCATCAATACAATATGCGGAAGCGAAGTAGTGTTGTCTAACAACAAGATGCAAATTATGGCCTAAGAGGCCTACAGATAAATAAACCCAGCCAGCTTGTTCCACGGTCCCAAGCTGCCACCTGGGAACCCCGAACTACTCGTCGACGTCCACGAAGAACCGACCTAGCTGCTCGGTGTCGTCCTCCTCTGAAACAAGTTATAAAGGCAACAAAGAGAGACTGAGTACGACGTACTCGCAAGTTTAGTAGGGCGATATAGGCCCAAAGCTGACGGAGGCTCTAAAGCTGTATATGTAGCTATTTTTGCATAAAGCTAGATTTTCATTTAAAAGATATAAATGACTCAATGGCATCGTCTACTCAGAATATTTTTCGAAAAGGGGTAAGAGAGTAAACTTTTCATCCTTGGTTCTCTTCGAACCAACTTGTAGCCATAACCCACGCATCTCCACCAAAGGCACCCCCTCGAATCACCCTCGAGGAAATGAACCTTTAACACACGTTGGTTATGCAACCTTTAGCTGCCATATCAATTAAGTTAAGGTTCTCTATGATCTCGTATATCCGTTCCCAAGTCGTCCATAATTGCGGACACGGCTTTTCGAAAAGATTAAACCCTGCAGGGGTGTACTATTTTACCCATCGGTACCGTCCGGCTCACCTAATTGGCCCTCTTCTGGGGAAGGCCGGTGAGTGGGCGCGGTTAGACCTTTACAATGCATGAGGCTTACTCAAGGACCATCAGTATGCAGAAGGACAGGTTCAACGCCTCCAACGCCCTGCCCCACGGCCACATCCTAAACACCACAGTCCTCCTCGTTTCTTTTCCACCCACACAACTCACGCGCAAATGGAAATAGCAAACTAGAGGGCCCTTGACAAGCCCCTCACAAATTATTCGGTCACAGGGGATTCCATATGTCCCCACCTTTGGAAGCACGCTCGATCTTGGTTCTAGAGACAAGAACTCGCACCTAGGGGCAAGAGTGAGCCAAAACACCATCCCCGATGGCAACTCACCCAAGCCTTTTAAGCAAATTAATTAAGTACCACACTTCACCACCATGTCCGAAACATTCCATCAACATCAACAATTATGGAATTTAATCAACGGACATAAAGCATTTGACTAAGCATGGCTAAGCATAGCTAATCATATAATACAACAATTATATCTTTGTCTCCGGCCAACAGTTCAAAACTAGGTTTCATAGGTGGGGAAGAAACATGCAATCATAGGATACTATAGTACTTGATCAAAGAGACATTTGAATCGCATGCAATATTATGGTGGATAAAATAAGTTTATAAAACAATAGGATTCTAGATGCCAAGAAGGTTAGGTTATCTCTTGCCTTGCTGTCGGGGCGTGTAGTACGGCTCGTCGGGGTAGGTAGAGAGACCCTCGACTCTGGAATCTATCGATACCCAAAAATAATAACAAAGGAACAAATAAATCACCCGAAGAAAAGGTGCAATGCACAATCACATGATGACATGACAAGTTTATGCATAGATATCAACATTTAAATTATCTAACAAATTAAATGGAGTTCCAAATAATTAGTGCAATTAATTGGAAACAACCCCATATTTATCTTAGTGACCACATTGTTTATAAATTATTACATTATTAGAGAAGTGGCTCAAATATGCTTGAACATGATATGATTGGATAGGGTTTGTTCTTCCGATCATTTTGGTACCTTATTTGTAAATTTTCAATTACCGAAGATTAAATAGTGAATTAAATAATTATTCGAATTTAATTCCTTTAATCATTTAAAGAATATTAATCAAATAAATATTTGAGATCATGATTTGATAAAGGCATGGTTTGATAGCATTTGAAGTGTTGATCACATTGATATTTCATTCATAATTTTTGGTTAAATATTTATCGAAATATGATTTTTCCCAAATTAGGTATTATTTATACCATTTTAGGAATTCTTACATAAAGGAGAAATTATTTCCTCAAAAGGACATGGCAATGTTACCAAATGATAGGTTTTATTTTTCTGAACAGCTTGGTATTTGATTTGTCCAATTTGGATCATTATTTAAATAGTTATCAATACCTTTATTTAAATTTTAACTCCAAAAAGGAAAGTTAAAAGCCCTGGCAGACAGGCCTCCAAACCGGCCAGGCCGGGCTCAAGGCCGGGGGGCGACCCGAAGCGGGCGGCCTTGTGGCCGGCCCAGGCTGGGCGCTAGGCCGGGCACCCTCCCGAGCCAGCCGGCCTTTGGGCCGGCCCAGGCCGATGCCAGGCCGGGCAGTCGGTGGCGTGCGTCCACGACACCAGAGGAGCAGCGGCCGGCGTCGACCACAGTTTGGCGGCGCCACTGTGCGTGGGGGTGACTGGGCTGGCGTGTGTGTGCACGGGTGCGGGACGGCGCATGTGAGCAAGGGGAGGAAGAGCAGGAGCAGCGGCGGCTGCTCGGCTTGGGCTCTGCCATGGCAGCGTGCGGCCGACGGAGAAGGAATGGCGGCGCACGATGGCGACGTGCCCAGAGCAAGGGGAGGGACAGGAGGATGTCCGGGAGGACGCAGAGCTCACCACGGTGACGAGTTCATGCTCGACGATTATTACGGAGCCCGGGATGAGCATGGCGAGCGGCGGCCTGAGATGGGGAGGACGACTGCGATTCGCCCAGACGGCGCAATCCCGGCTCGATTCCATGGTTGAGGACGATGAGGACGGCGAGGCGGAGCATTTGGCGCGGTTGGATTTGTCCGGGGAGGCTGGAGACGGCAGCGGCCGTGACGGCGACGCGGCGGACAAGGAGCTCGAGCTAGGGTTAGAGTTTTTCCCGGGGAAGAGAGAGCAGGTGAGGGAGAGAGGGGAAGCAGAGGGCGTCACGGGTGGTCCTTCAACACGGAGGGGGGGGCACGGCATCGAGGCGCAAGCGAGGACACGGCGACATCGCGGCATGGGCGCGGGGCGGCATGGCTACATGAAGAAGAAAGAAGTTTTCCAGAAACCCCCTTTGCAGATTTGAAATAATTGCAAAAAGGTCCATCAGTAGACTTTGACGATTTAAAAGAGGCACTCAAACATTTTTATAAAATCTACAAAAATTTATAGAGCCTTCCCTTGACAGGTAGAAGCTTCACAAAAAGTTTGGCTTCAAAATAAAATGTTTAATTTCAGATTTATTCAATTTGTTGCAATATGGTAATTTTTGAGAATTTGCAAAATACATTTATTTGAAGCACTTAAACATTTCAATAAATTATGAAAATATTTATGGAGGCTCATATTATAATAATGAAGCACCCCATATTTTTATTTTTAATTTTGGGAAAGTTTAACTTGGTTTCAAAAATATAATTTGAATTGAACCAAATTGACTTCTCAAATTCATTTAATTGCTTGTTAAGAATTTAGTCTTTGGCAATTTATTTATAAAATTTATCCTTGAGCTTCCTGGACAAATTGGAGACTCAGGAACAATTGGTTTTGCCAATTTGAGTAAGGTAGTTGGTTTGAAATTTTGGGAAGGTTTTGTTTCCCTAGTTTTTAATTTCCAAGGGTTGCGTTATTTAGAATTAGCAATTTAAATGAGTATGCCATGATGCAATGCAAAACAAAAGTGAAAATTTGGCCCATATTTTAGGGTGCCAAACTGGGGCTGTTACAAATCTACCCCCCTTATAGGAATCTCGTCCCGAGATTCTAGAGTAGGAAGAGGGACGAGGGAAACATGGCAACTCTTCACTTCAACGATCTACTCGACCTCCCGATGATCTTCCTGGTTGTAGTGATTGGGCTAACCAACAAGACATGCCAAAATGGCGGAAGGACAGAAGGTAGCTTAAGGTGACGGGCAAAAAGGCAATTGTGCCCAAAACCATAAGCCACTGAGGAAAACTAGGAACTACTTGACCAAACAAAGGTCGAACCGAGGGTAGGACAACCGATCACTTTGTTCAGGATATTGGTCCAAGACCAAGACAATACTTCAAACCACCCCGTTGTGTAGACCGTAGAGATTCGAAGTACCATGAGCGGAGAGGACATCTTCTGGACTCCACGATTTCGACACACCAGAAGTTTCCACAAGATTAAAGGCTCAGGCCCTAATGTGTTTGACGAATTCACACCATGGCCGTGTGATTGGTAAAACTTTGGGTTCACCTAGGAGGGATAGATATAGCATTGATCCACCATTAGATAGAGAGATCAAACATTATACACGAGCCATTTCCAAGATACAAGGAGTAGGGAGATCGACCGGTATATATTTAGCCACTCCGTAGTGAGGTTCTCCTTGAGGTTCTAGATATCACCCTCCGGCTTCGGAATAGCCTTCAATCAATCCTCAAGCGAAAGTTGTACTTGAGATAGAGAAAAGACCATAAGGAAAAACCCCCAGGGTAAATTACACATTACCCTCAGGGATAGAGGTTGAGGTTAAAGATTTGAGAGATTTCGTCAATAGGCCTTCCGGTGAGGTGCGTAAGCAACAACATCGGACTTGTCGGGATTGCTAGTAAGCTTAGGTCATGCTTTTAATAAACCACCCAACATCGTTTCTGCTTGAGGTTCAGATTGGGTTAGGTGTACAGACACTTCGCCTTAGCAGGTCTGGAAGGAGTTTGCAGAAGTTAGCCTCAAGGCAGGGTAACTAGATTCGCAAGACATGGGCTATAGTGTCAAGCTCCAGAGCAAGAGCTAGATTGGGAGTTCCAGGCGGTCAAGACTACACAGAGGACAATTGAACCAGCATGAGCTCCAACAATGAAGCACAACTGAGTCCTGATTGGGAAACATCGGTAGATACTGAGATTTGGCAACTTCTTCTTATTCAAGAGCAAACCGACAAGTGGCTCACATGATGTATTAGAGAACTGGAGGCAACAACCTACCATCTCAAGAACAACCCGCACATGCATGCCCAACTTGTGATTTAACCCGAGGATACAAGTGAACTTCCTTCGGATCCACAACGACAAAAATCACTAGTTGCGAGAGGAAATCTTGCTTTCCAAGGCAAAAGATGTGGTCTTGAGAGTTTCAACAAAAATCTAACTCGTTGACCGAAGGTGTGCACCTGAACGAATGGACTTGGCAACACAGACACTCAGCTCGATGATATGATTACCTGTCATGCTAAGAGTGCCACCAAAGTATTTGGATTTCAAAACAATAATAATTGCTAAGAATATCCGATTACCACATCAATATGCATCCTCAACACTCTCGAGCCCGAGTAGCTCGGAGATAGATGGATAAGAAAGGGTAAGAGCATCACTCCATCAAGTACGTCATGAGACTAAGAACGACCTCTCGATATAAAAGAGTGTGACACTCCAAGGTGGAACGGAACAAAAACTAGACAAGTTCTTCTCCGCGAGTTACAATACTTTGACCTGGTCCGAGAGATGGACAACGTAACGGAGTTTGTTTCTCTTGACATTCCCGAAGTGGAATGCCTTGACGAACCACAAGAATAACATGCATCAGAACACCCCAATGCACGATAAAACTTGACTGTCAACAGACAGATAGAGGCCGGACGACAGATCTAGAGTAAGGAACAGGCTAGCAACAATCTCAAGATAATGCAGAAGCCCCGTGTTAGCATTCTTCCGACAAACTAGTGCCGCAAGGGTTTCAGGATACGGTGTTACCGGAGGAATCACAATTATTGATGGAAAAACTCGCTAAGAACAATTCCGTCGTGCTTCAGATGGTCCCTAACAGAAAGTCTAGCTAAAGCTAGCGACAGAGAAGAGCATTGGTGAGGAAAACAATTACAGCTGCAACCTCGAGTTTGAAGACTAACTTCAAATTGTGCCAACCTGATGTAGGGTTTGACCATTAACACCAGAATTCAACGGAAAAGATCTTGGGTTAAAGATCAACTTCATGTACTGGGACTCACAATAGCATAATGCTCACAAGGATGAAAACCCCCATGAATCATTACACCGGAGCCCTAGCACAATCCGGGACCTTCGGTTCAAGATCTTGGGCTAAAGCAAAGGAATATCTTGACGAACCACCATACTTCCTTTCTTCATGTTTTAGATTTGGCAGACGAGTAGAGATAACTAGTAACTAAAGGTAGAAACCCAACCCCGAGATCCTAAAGATTTAGAATTTTGCATACGATCAGAAACACCGTTAAATCAAATAGAGGTAAGATGGCACCGAGATCAGAGTGAATTGGGTAAGGAGTAAAAGAATCCTAAGAAGGTTTTGACAACTCATTTTTAGGTTAAAAATAATTTTCAACTAGACTCGACATCGACCAATAGAACGGGTTTCCTACAGGCAGTCCTGCTCTGATACCAACTTGTAGTGCCCCGACCCCATAACTATACAGTGAAGCTTTGTGCAACCGGTCATGCTACACATCGAAAGTTACTGGGTTTACCAATCCTAGGCCAAAACCTTTGGCAGGTGTGGTCGGAATGGATCATCGGCACACAACACCTCGATCATGCCATAAGCTCAGACATAGCTATCACGTATAGTTAAGAGATCAAGACTTGTGGAACAACTGGCACATCACAGACTCTACGACACAAAGATTCATATAGCAACTCATATATGAAAAAGATACAAATATTACACACAAAAGGGTCACAGACCATCAATACAACATGCGGAACCGAAGTAGTGTTGTCTAACAACAAGATGCAAATTATGGCCTAAGAGGCCTACAGATAAATAAACCCAGCCAGCTTGTTCCACGGTCCCAAGCTGCCACCTGGGAACCCCGAACTACTCGTCGACGTCCACGAAGAACACACCTAGCTTCTCGGAGTCGTCCTCCTCTGAAACAAGTTATAAAGGCAGCAAAGAGAGACTGAGTACGACGTACTCGCAAGTTTAGTAGGGCGATATAGGCCCAAAGCTGACGGAAGCTCTAAAGTTGTATATGTAGCTATTTTGCATAAAGCTAGATTTCATTTAAAAGATATAAATCACTCAATGGCATCGTCTACTCAGAATATTTTTCGAAAGGGGGTAAGAGAGTAAACTTTTCATCCTTGGTTCTCTTCGAACCAACTTGTAGCCATAACCCACTCATCTCCACCAAAGGCACCCCCTCGAATCACCCTCGAGGAAATGAACCTTTCACACACGTTGGTTATGCAACCTTTAGCTGCCATATCAATTCAGTTAGGGTTCTCTATGATCTCGTATATCCGTTCCCAAGTCGTCCATAATCGCGGACACGGCTTTTCGAAAAGATTAAACCCTGCAGGGGTGTACTATTTTACCCATCGGTACCGTCCGGCTCACCTAATTGGCCCTCTTCCGGGGAAGGCCGGCGAGTGGGCGTGGTTAGACCTTTACAATGCATGCGGCTTACTCAAGGACCATCAGTGCGCGGAAGGACAGGTTCAGCGCCTCCAACGCCCTGCCCCGCGGCCACATCCTAAACACCACAGTCCTCCTCGTTTCTTTTCCACCCACACAACTCACGCGCAAATGGAAATAGCAAACTAGAGGACCGTTGACAAGTCCCTCACAAATTATTCGGTCACAGGGGATTCCATATGTCCCCACCTTTGGAAGCACGCTCGATCTTGGTTCTAGAGACAAGAACTCGCACCTAGGGGCAAGAGTGAGGCGAAACACCATCCCCGATGGCAACTCACCCAAGCCTTTTAAGCAAATTAATTAAGTACCACACTTCACCACCATGTCCGAAACATTCCATCAACATCAACAATTATGGAATTTAATCAATGGACATAAAGCATTTGACTAAGCATGGCTAAGCATAGCTAAGCATATAATACAACAATTATATCTTTGTCTCCGTCCAACACTTCAAAACTAGGTTTCATAGGTGGGGAAACATGTGATGGTTCGGGGAGAAACATGCAATCATAGGATACTATAGTACTTGATCAAAGAGACATTTGAATCGCATGCAATATTATGGTGGATAAAATAAGTTTATAAAACAATAGGATTCTATATGCCAAGAAGGTTAGGTTATCTCTTGCCTTGCTGCCGGGGCATGTAGTACGGCTCGTCGGGGTAGGTAGAGAGACCCTCGACTTCGGAATCTATCGATACCCAAAAATAATAACAAAGGAACAAATAAATCACCCGAAGAAAAGGTGCAATGCACAATCACATGATGACATGACAAGTTTATGCATAGATATCAACATTTAAATTATCTAACAAATTAAATGGAGTTCCAAATAATTAGTGCAATTAATTGGAAACAACCCCATATTTATCTTAGTGACCATATTGATTATAAAGTATTAGATTATTAGAGAAGTGGCTCAAATATGCATGAACATGATATGATTGGATAGGGTTTGTTCTTCCGATCATTTTGTTACCTTATTTGTAAATTTTCAATTACCGAAGATTAAATAGTGAATTAAATAATTATTCGAATTTAATTCCTTTAATCATTTAAAGAATATTAATCAAATAAATATTTGAGATCATGATTTGATAAAGGCATGGTTTGATAGCATTTGAAGTGTTGATCACATTGATATTTCATTCATAATTTTTGGTTAAATATTTATCGAAATATGATTTTTCCCAAATTAGGTATTATTTATACCATTTTAGGAATTCTTACATAAAGGAGAAATTATTTCCTCAAAAGGACATGGCAATGTTACCAAATGATAGGTTTTATTTTTCTGAACAGCTTGGTATTTGATTTGTCCAATTTGGATCATTATTTAAATAGTTATCAATACCTTTATTTAAATTTTAACTCCAAAAAGGAAAGTTAAAAGCCCTGGCAGACAGGCCTCCAAACCGGCCAGGCCGGGCTCAAGGCCGGGGGGCGACCCGAAGCGGGGGGCCTTGTGGCCGGCCCAGGCTGGGCGCTAGGCCGCGCACCCTCCCGAGCCAGCCGGCCTTTAGGCCGGCCCAGGCCGATGCCAGGCCGGGCAGTCGGTGGCGTGCGTCCACGACACCAGAGGAGCAGCGGCCGGCGTCGACCACAGTTTGGCGGTACCACCGTGCGTGGGGGTGACTGGGCTGGCATGTGTGTGCACGGGTGCGGGACGACGCGTGTGAGCAAGGGGAGGAAGGGCAGGAGCAGCGGCGGCTGCTCGGCTTGGGCTCTGCCATGGCAGCGTGCGGCCGATGGAGAAGGAACGGCGGCGCACGATGGCAACGCGCCCAGAGCAAGGGGAGGGACAGGAGGATGTCCGGGAGGACGCGGAGCTCACCACGGTGACGAGTTCATGCTCGACGATGATTACGTAGCCCGGGATGAGCACGGCGAGCGGCGGCCTAAGGTGGGGAGGACGACTACGATTCGCCCAGAAGGCGCCATCCCGGCTCGATTCCATGGTTGAGGACGATGAGGACGGCGAGGTGGAGCATTTGGCGCGGTTGGATTTGTCCGGGGAGGCCGGAGACAGCGGCGGCCGTGACGGCGGCGCGGCGGACAAGGAGCTCAAGCTAGGGTTAGAGTTTTTCCCGGGGAAGAGAGAGCAGGTGAGGGAGAGTGGGGAAGTAGAGGGCGTCACGGGTGGTCCTTCACCACGGAGGGGGGGGCACGGCATCGAGGCGCAGGCGAGGACACGGCGACAGCGCGGCATGGGCGCGGGGCGGCATGGCTACAGGAAGAAGAAAGAAGTTTTCCAGAAACCCCCTTGGCAGATTTGAAATAATTGCAAAAAGGTCCATCAGTAGAATTTGACGATTTAAAAGAGGCACTCAAACATTTTTATAAAATCTACAAAAATTTATAGAGCCTTCCCTTGACAGGTAGAAGCTTCACAAAAAGTTTGGCTTCAAAATAAAATGTGTAATTTCAGATTTATTCAATTTGTTGCAATATGGTCATTTTTTGTCAATTTGCAAAATACATTTATTTGAAGCACTTAAACATTTCAATAAATTAAGAAAATATTTATGGAGGCTCATATTATAACAATGAAGCACCCCATATTTTTATTTTGAATTTTGGGAATGTTTAACTTGGTTTCAAAAATATAATTTGAATTGAACCAAATTGACTTCTCAAATTCATTTAATTGCTTGTTAAGAATTTAGTCTTTGGCAATTTATTTATAAAATTTATCCTTGAGCTTCCTGGACAAATTGGAGACTCAGGAACAATTGGTTTTGCCAATTTGAGTAAGGTAGTTGGTTTGAAATTTTGGGAAGGTTTTGTTTCACTAGTTTTTAATTTCCATGGGTTGCGTTATTTAGAATTAGCAATTTAAATGAGTATGACATGATGCAATGCAAAACAAAATTGAAAATTTGGCCCATATTTTAGGGTGCCAAACTGGGGCTGTTACAATTGATGCATGATGTCATGTTGATGTGAAAAAGAAAAACAAACAAAAATCTAATTTGGGGGAACACCCCGGCACATTACAAATGGTACCTAATTTTTTACAGGTGCCTTGAAAGTTTTGAATGAAAGCGATTTTCAATTGCTCCCACGAGTTGATTGACCTAGGTGGTAAGTTTCTCATCCAAGCTTGAGCTGCTCCATCCATCATAAAGTACATAAACTTTGCACACAAATTTCCAGTTGCATTGCGAATACTCATTGCCATCTCATAACTGCTGAGCCAGGAAGTCGGATCCATATTGGGCTCATAATTACCAACCTTGCACGGCTCCTTAAAGCTGCTTGGGAAGGACTTAGCTCTGATTGCTTTTGATAAACATTCTGGACCCTTCAAGGAAGGTGAACTTCCAGGCGAGTTTACTTCTATGATTGCACAAGTCGGCTGGACTCCTGGTGCTGCTGTTGCTAGTGCTGGCCCACCGATTTCTGTGGCTTCTATGGCTCTGGCCGCGGCAGCTCTCCTGTTCCTTGCTTCATCAACTCGTCTTTGAGCTTCCGAAGCAGTGGGTACGTGTGGTTGATTCCTTGCCAGTTCGCGGCGTCTTGTGCTCGACGACCTGGCCGGATGAGACTCGTCATGCCGACTCCTTGTTCTGGAGTTGTATGGAGTTGAATGAAGCCGGCTTGCGTCTGGGAAATTAGGGTAAAGAGCTTGCTGCTGCAATGCTGTTTTCAACATGTCTATGGCGAGTCGTGCTTCCTATCCCGTTGGATTCTCATTGAGTGTAATTCTCTCTAGCACCATGGTTGTTGCGTGTACATTATCCATTGGGTTTGAGTAATGCCCTGCGGGTGTATGAAACCTCTGTGGTGGTGGACCCATACTGCCGACTGCTCCTCCAGGTGGTGGGTGTGGTGCATTAGCTCCAGCTCCTGCTCCGACTCCTCCATTTCCTCCCGGAGGTGGTGGTGGTGGTGCTCCAGCTCCGGGTGCTGATCCTCTGGCTCCTGCGCCTGGACCTGTTGGCATCCGAAACAAGTTGGTTGGATTTATGTGAACTCCTTCGTGCAGTCGGCTCCGAGTCCTTCGATGCTGAATTGATGTGAACTCTTGGTGGCGATTGCGCACTGCTGCTGCTTCAGCTTGTACACGCTCATGCTCAGACTATATGCGGGCTTGTTCTGCTTGCACGAGGGCTTGGTCCGCCACCAATCTGCGATTTGCTTCTGCAACATCTGCTAACTGCTTCTCTATTGCTTCACGAGCCGTGATCAACTCCTCTGCACGAGCTGCTGATGACCCACAAGTATAGGGGATCTATCATAGTCCTTTCGATAAGTAAGAGTGTCGAACCCAACGAGGAGCAGAAGGTGTTGACAAGTAGTTTTCAGCAAGGTTTCACTGCAAGCACTAAAAGAGAAATGTTTTTGGATTTTTGATTTAAAGAACAAATGAAGAACAAGTAAATAAAAGAGTGCTACAATAATTGCAGCAAATAGCCCAATCCTTTTAAGCTCAAAGGACAGGCCGGTTGTGTTACTTATGAAGATTAAAACGTTCTCAAGGACACATGGGTGTTTCTACCTAGCCAGTTTCATTGCACGCCGGTGATTAACATTCAATGTTTTGATAAAGTGCTGTGTGGGTGGACCTATGCTAATGCACCGCCCTTACTTGGACAAATACATACTTGTGATTAAACCCCTTGCAAGCATCCGCAACTACAAGAAAGTAATTAAGATAAAAACCTAACCACAACCTTAAACTCCGAGACCCTACGCTCCCTAGTGCACTAGTTCACAAATTGGGGTTTAGTTTTCTGTCACTCCTGCAACCCTAGCATAAGCAAACTAAATACACTATGCATTCCCCTAGGCCCTTTGAAAGGTGAAGTATCATGTAGTCGACGTTCACACGATACCACTAGAGGAATAACACCACAACATAAATCAGACCATTAAATATTACTCAACATTATGCAATTACTAGCAACTAGGCTTTCCCCATGTCCTCAAGAACCAAACGAACTACTCACAAGCCATCATATAGATCATGATCAGAGGTGATATGAATAAGGGTAACAATCTGATTGTAAAGACAATTCACCGATAAAACTCTCAAGCATCAACTACAAGTGGTAATCAATACCCGGGATACGATTCCAATGAACTAATAACAAAACAATGATGATTGCTACATCGGGATGAGATGGAACGGAGACAGTGATGATGGTGCTGATGATGGAGATGGTGTTGATGATGATCCTGATGATGCTTGGCGTGATGGCGATGACGATGGCGGCGATTCCCCCTCCGGGAGGGAAATTCCCCGGCAGATTTCTCCCTGCCGGAGCTCTTCTTCTCACTATCTGGTTTCCGCCTCGTGGAGGCGGCGGAAAAATTCCTCTTCGATGCCCCTGAGGTTTTTAGGTCAAGGGTCAATAATACATCGAAGGGGAGCCGGAGAGGGGCCACAGGGACCAGGGGCGGGGCCCACCCGCGGCCCTAGGTGGGCCCACGGCAGGGGGTCGCCCCTGCCCCCTGTTGCTCGCCTCTTCGCCCTCTTCTGGCTCCGTGACTTATTTCCTGAAATATTACGCTCTGAATTTTCCTGGAATTTTTGGGGCTTCCGAAGTCAGGTGTCTTGACAGGTACTTTTCCAGCTGATTCCAGGCTCCGACGGATGCATCTCCAATAATTGCCACACATGCAAAATGGGATCAAATAACATAAGTATTGCATCATAATATGAATATATCAATGAAATAAAGATAAATTGTGATGTAAAATAGTGATGCAAAATGGACGTATCAGCCGCCGCATTGTCTACCGTTGTTTCCTTTGTTAGCAAGTTTGGGTCGAATTGACTTCCTCCACCACGTTCTCCACCATTCTCTGGTCCGTACATGTACACTCCAACATGACGTGGGAGTGTTGGTGATTGCACGTATTCCTCCTCTATTCCATAGCCGAGTCGATCTTTGAACAATGGTAGGATTGACTCTGAATCTGCATCGTAATCAGGCTCTGAACCCGACTCCGGCAGCACCTTCGGCTCCTTTTCTTCGGCGACTATGCCGACTTGTGATGTGCCGACGGACTCCTCTCCATTGGACTCGATGATAGCTGTTGCTTCTGAAACATATTCCAACTCGTTAGCACAGTTACCTGTGGTGCTGACCATGCCAACGAACATGTTGATCTTGCCGAAGATGAGCTGATAGCCTTCCTCAACTTCATCCATCTCCGAGCTCCACCCGTAGTCGTCGATCTCGGTCTCGCCGTACTGGTTGGTGTAGACCCTGCCGATGGCGAGTTTCTCCATACCTCGGTGAGCTTCTCCCATGATCTCGACTCCTTTCATCACCGGCCCCACGGTGGGCGCCAACTGTCGTGGAGTTGTCACGGCAAGTACTTCCTCCGGGAAGCTAAGTTGTGGGGCCATTGGCGACTAGGACACAGGAGTGGTTAATATCGACGAGGGGACATGGAGTTTACCTAGGTTCGGCTCCTCTGTTTAGAGGTAAAGACCTACTTCCTGCTTGTTCTTTATTGCTATGGATCTGATCTCGATTACAAGGTTCCGACTCCCTAACTCGGGAGTCGGTGACTACAGGTTTGGTGTTTCTTGAGAGCTCATCAATCTAAGGTCCGGGGTCCTCCTAATAAAGGTGGTCGGGTCCCTGGACTTACAACTTATGCTGAGTTACACTTGAATACGGAGTTCTACTCTAGGTCTTCACCTTCCAAGTTGGTACTCCGGGTTGTATTGGGACTCCGGTCTCCGCCGGGTCCTTTCCCTTCTGCTGACTCGTAACGGGCTGGCCGGCTTGTTCCTTGTCCAGCCCATGTTGGTGGAAGTGTAACCCAACTTGGGCCTCCTGGGTTCTGGCGGGTCCACTTTCTGGCTCCATGGGCCTATCTGGAAAGTATCCCCCCATCACCACCATTTCACTAGAATAATGAGTTTCCGATGGTGTATTGACCTACCAAATTGTGGTATGGCAGTACTATCACATTTGTTTTTTTTGGAAACTTGGTGTACTTCGTTCCAAAATTATTAGTTCGTTTTATCAAAAAAAATTGTGTTGAACTCTTGATTGATTGTTGATAATTGTATTAACTGTTTGTATGGATAGGAGTATTCCTTAAAGATCTGTCTATCTTTTGCTCATCTATGCTAAAACCCATAGATGCCTCCCCGACGTGATCCTGAGAACAACAACACTGATGCCATGTTACAATAGATGATTGCAACGCAGACTCAGCTGATGACTATGATGGCGCAATTCATGGCCAACCAAAATGCACCACCACCACCTCCACTGCCGCCACCACCTCCTCCTCAAGTGGACAGGCTTGAAAGATTTCTGAAGCTTAGACCTAACAAGTTCTCCACTGCAACTGAGCCTATTGTAGCAGATGATTGGCTACGCTCTGTGCACAAGGATCTGGTGACTTGTGAGTGCACCGACCCTGAGAAAGTTCATATTCATATTCTTGTTCCCTCTTAGGTAGATTCATATTCAAAGTAGGCTTCCATATTTTTAACATAACCATTAGGCATAGACATTCCAGAAAGTTTCTCCATCTTTTTTGTGTTTTGATATATAAAACTGAAAATAAAACTAAACTAAATGCAAAACTGAAAGTAAATATAAGAAAAACTCACAACCAAACAAGTTAAAGAGGAAAACCTCCCCAAGCTAAGATGATTGCAAGATGTAAAACAAACAAAAAGAAATGCAGAACTGAAAATAAATATCTAGTGCAAACAAGAATACAAACTTAAGCGCTACACTCCCCGGCAACGGCGCCAGAAAATGTCTTGATACCCACAAGTATAGGGGATCGTTGAAATCTTCGATGTGTAAGTATTAGTATCGATCCCACGAGGAGTAGAAGGTATAATTATTTATCCTCTCAAATAAGAGTGTCACTTCTCTTATTATCTATGCACTAGACAAACTAAAATGATTAAATGATGCAAGTGTTTTTGGGTTTTTGGTGTAGAGTTTGCAATAAAGTAAAAAGCTGAAAATAAAATATGACAAGTGAAAGCTCTCAAAGAGAGAAAGCCCAATCCTCTAGGCAGCAAGAGGACAAGCTTGAGTGGTGTGTTTCTTATAGGTGGAAAACGTTCCCAAGGGCTACATGGATTTCATGGCATAAATATTTCTACAACCACAAGGTAAACATTTTGTCAAGTTTTAATCTTCTTTGGACGGAGCCATAATTAGGTGTAGTTAAATAAATAAACTAAACCCCTTATGATGGATCATGTGGCCAAGTAAATGACTGCACAAGAATTATTAAGATATAAAGTCCCACCATAGCATTACACTCTAAGGTCCCCGATATAAATCCCCTCCTAATGTAACTTCATGTATTAGACCAAGGTTTACATGTCCTCCTAGGTCCTACCCATTCCATCACACTAGTGCGATAGCACCTTCATGCATTACTCAATATATGGTGCACTTCATACATTGTACATCAAGACAATCATAAAAGATAAAAACTTGACAAAATACTCAACACAAGTTAAGTGAAAATTATTGCCAATCCATCCTATGCCCCCAGGAACATGAGAGAACTACTCACGACGCGAAGACATGATATGATTCAATGGTATAAGTGATACAACACAATGACAAGTAGCAATTCACAAACATGTAGAATAGTACTTAGACAATAGCTAGGGTTCAAACTATCTCAAACTATGAGGGGGATGAAGTGGATCACGAAGATGGCGATGGTGCTGGTATTGATGGTGGTGTTGATGCAGACTCTGGAGGGGGACTGGAGGAGCCTTCCGGAGGTGATTCCGGCGGCGTTTCCCCCCTCCGATCTTCTCCGGTGGTAGCCTTCTGTCTCCTGTTTCTTGGTTTTGTGTTTCTCCACCGCCTCTTCGCGAAAGCCGTCGGGGGACTATTTTTATAGTCGGTTTTAGGTCAAGATGAAGCAACGGAGACGAAAACAGACGGCATCGGAGCCACGAGGCCCAAGATGGGGGGTCCCATGCGGCCAAGGAATCTGGCCGCGTGGGCCCACCTCTTTTGGCCCTTGGGTCTCCGTTTGTTCGCTTCCTTCGCTCCTATGCTTCGTTCCTTCCAAAAAATGATCCCCGCAAAATATTAGATCATTTGGACGTCGTTTGGGTCCCTGAAACATCAAAATATAGAAAATAGGGTTTTCTGCCAGTGCAGGGTTAATTCCAGAAAAATAGGAAAATTGTGAAATCTTCCCAAAATCCTTATAAAACAATGATATAGCCATTATATGATGCAAATATGATTGAAATATTTTCAACTCGTCGCAAAGTTCTCTTAGGTAGTGAAGCCTAAATAATGAGCCAAGGCTCTGATACCAATTGAAAGGATCGTATGTTCACCTAGAGGGGGGTGAATAGGTGCTACACGAAATTTTAATTCTTTTTCAATTTAGGCTTGACACAAAAAGTAAATTCTCTAGACATGCAACTACGATGAATTTACCTATATGACAAGCTAGCACCTAACATTAGGCAATTATCACGATACAAGTAAAAGCAACTAAGGGATAGAGATAACCGAAAGTAGAAGCACGTGGAGGCAAGGATGTATTCCCGAGTTCCTCCTTGTTAAGGGAGTACATCTCGTTGGGGGGGGTGGGAGCTCGGCACAACAGGCCTACTCAACGCCACAAAGGCCTCACCCTATTCTCTGATGAACCTCGCCACAATGGCTCGATCCACCTTCCACTATCGGAATCTTTCAAGACAGAATCCGGAGCCTTTACAAAATTCTTGGGGCACACATCCACAACTTAATCGGGGGCTCCCAAATCAACAAATCTGTCAAATACAACAAGTAGTTAGCAGATGAATCTAGGGAGACACAAGCAAACCCTAGAAATGAAATCCCTCAAGTGAATGAGGGGGGAATGAAGAACGGCTTGGTGAAGATGTAGATCTGGGCCTTCTCCTTCAATCCTCCAAAGATCAACGAGTTTGGGTGGAGGGATTGGAAGATCTAGTTGATTTGAACTCTGAGAAAATAGGGTTCTTGAGATGCTGGACGAGCTACCCTTTCCAAGGTAGGAGAAGGGTATTTATACCCTTCTCCAAATTGTAGCCGTTGGGCACTGATTGGGCCGGAGATTCCGGGGTAAGTGGGCCGGAGACTCCACCCTACTCCGGAAGCTTTGAGTCTTCTGTCCAGACCGGAGATTCTGGTCTCCTTGGGGGCGGAGACTCCGGCCCTGCCGGAGACTCTGGGGTCCTTCCGGTGTACAATCCAGTACTGCACAACACTTGCGTCTTCATGAGCTTGAAGCAGACGGACCGGAGACTCCGTGGTCCAGAGGCCGGAGACTCCAGCCCGGCCGGATACTCCGGGCACTCTCCGAGGTACCTTCGAACTGGATTCCAGTACCGCTCCACACTTGCGTCTTGATGGGCTCGAGGTAGATAGACCGGAGACTCCGGGGACACTCCAGGGTACCTCCGGTGAGGAGTCCAGTACCGCACTACCCTTGGGCACAGGCTAGGAAAATACTGGGGCCGGAGACTCCGGCCTTGAAATTCCTGCAACAAAGAAACTTTGCCCTTTTCTTCCTTTTTGGTGGCGGATGCTCATGGGAATGATTATGTCTATAATCCCGCATCACTTAGCATCTCATTAAATAATCACTAGTGTTGTTAACTAACACACAAAACCAACTAGGGTTTAGGAAATGCTCTTTCAGATGGCCGCTTCCGCCACCGGAGCCTTGCCATGCGGGGCGCCCGCCCTGCTCGTGCCGGGGGCGACACTCGTGCTCCTTGATACGTGTCAAACGTATTTATAATTTTTTATTGTTCCATGCTTGTTTTGTGATGTTGTCACATGTTTCTACTATCATATTATATAATTTTGACGCATTTTATTGGACTAACCTATTGACAAGATAGTACTGGAAATATTCTCGGAATTGCATGAAAATTTACGGAGATTTCAGAGGGCGCCAGTTTCCTGTTTTTGTGCTGTTTTTGTTGCAGAAAGTTAGTACTGGAAATATTCTCGGAATTGCATGAAAATTTACGGAGATTTTTTATTGGACAAATGAAGACACTAGCCAAAAGGGCGACCCTGGGGGCAGCCCACAGGGCATAGACGGGCTTGGCCCGCCGCCCAGGGGGCACCCGCGGCCACCGACCATCCCTGCCCCTCGGGACTCGCCTCCCCGAGGGGTTTTGCCTATAAATTAAGTCTCGGAGAAAAAACCCTAACCCCCGAAGGATTTTCCCAAATACGATACAGAGCTCCGCCGCCATTGCGGACAAGTTTCGGGGGTTCAAAAGGTCCTTGTAGCGCCCCGACCCCAGAGCTATACAGTGAAACGTTGTGTAACCGGTCATGCTACACAATTGAGGGTTACTGGGTTTACCAATCCCAGGCCAAAACTCATTGGCAGGCGTGCTCGGAATACATCATCGGCACACAACACCTCGATCATGCCATAAGCTCAGACATCGCTTTCACGTATAGCAAAGAGACCAAGACTGCGGAACAACTGGCACATCACACACTCTACGACACAAGAGATCATAGTTCAACTCATATATGAGAAAGATAGCAAATATCACAAACAGAGGTCACAGACCCATCATTACATCAAGCGGAAGCAAATATAGTTGTCTAACAACAAGATCCAAATTATGGCCTAAGAGGCCTACAATAACATATCCCAGCCAGCCAGTTCCGAAACGTCCCAAGCTGCCACCTGGGAACCCCAGACTACTCGTCGATGTCGATAAAGAACCCACCTTCCAGTCCGGTGGCGTCCTCCTCTGAAACAAATAATAATCAACAAAGAAAGGCTGAGTACGACGTACTCGCAAGAATTAGTAGGGCGATATAGGCCCGATGCTGTTTGGCTTCGAAGCTGTAAGTAGTTGGTTTTGCAGAAAAGCTAGTTTTTTTCGGGTAACACTAGGACTCATGGCACCGACTACTCAGAAGGTTTTTCTCAAAGGGGATAAGATAGTAAAACTTTCTTCTTCGGGTCACCTTGCACCAGCGGTAACCAACATTCACCACTCGTAACCACCAAGGCACTCCCTCGAATCACCCTCGAGGAAATGAACCTTTACCACACGTTGATTATGCAACCTCTAGCTGCCATATCAATTAGGTTAAATGTTATCTATGATCTCATAATCTATTCCCAAGTTGTCCATAATCGCGGACACAGCTTTTCGAAAAGATTAAACCCTGCAGGGGTGTACTGTTTTTATCCATTGGTACCGTCCGACCCCTTGCCTGTACAATTAGCTCTCTTCCGGGGAAAGCCGGCAGGGCGGGCGCGGTTAAACCTTTACCTCGCATGAGACTATCCAAGGGTCATCATGACGACAGGACAAGTTCAGTGCCTATTTCAACACCCTGCCCCATCGCCACTCCTATCACCACCATCGTCATCACATCATCATCATCATCACCATCACCGACCACACACTCGCAAATGGAAAGCGCAGACTAGAGGACCCTTGGATACGCCCGCACAAGTTATTCAGTTAGTAAGGGGCCCATACCCCCACCGTTGGTAGCACGCTAGATCTTGGTTCAAGAGATAAGAACTCGCACCTAGGGGCAGGAACGAGACAAAACACCATCCCTAATGGCAACTCATCCCAGCCATTCTTTGCAATTATTTATTAACACAAGTTTCCACCACTGTCCGAACATTCCATCATCTTCACATATATGGAAATAATCAACGGACATCTTAAGCATTCGACTACGCATGGCTAAGCATATCTAAGCATAACATACAACTGACATTAATTATCTCAGGCCAACACATCAACCTATGGTTAATAGGAAGGGAAACAGATAATGGTTCAGGGAGCATGCAAGTTATAGGATTCTCTATCCACTGAACAAAAGTTGTTGCTAGAATTGAATGCAATATTGTGGTGGAGAAAATAATTGTACTAATAGGATGATATGCACAGAAGGTTAGGTTAGCTCTTGCCTTGCTAGTAGTACTGGTCGCGTGGATCGTCGAGGTATTGTGGTGGAACCTTGACTCCTGAATCTACCGATACACAAACAATACAGAAAAACAAAATAAATAACACGAATACAAGGTGCAATGCACAATCATGATGAGATGGTCAAATTATGCACTGAAATCATATTGTGCATGTCCCACAAGTTAAATGGAACCCCTAAAATAAATATCGCAATTAACGGGCAAAACTCCATATTTAACTTAGTAAATTGCATTATTATCCAAAATGTCCAGTACTGAATTATGGGTCCTAAATGCATGAAAATGACATTATTAGATAGATATTATTCCACTGATCATTTTGGTACTTCGTTTGCAATTTTCTGATTAACGAAGAAGAAATGGTGATTTAAACGATTATGCAATTTAAATCATTCTAACCAATTCGAAAATGTCATCAAAGTAAAAGTCATTTTCATACTGTGAAATTAACATGGCTAGATAGCATTTGTTTTGCTGGTCATTTTGGTATATCATTTGCAATTCTTGAATTAATATTCATCAAGTTATGATATTTTTAATTCTGCCATTTTACCTATTTTTATTAAACAGCACCAATATTACATCTAAAATTCTCTCAAATTACATAAACTTGTAGATCATTGTTCACTGAACATTTTGAGAGCTTATTCATAATTTTTGGATGAGTAGAACTCAAGTTATGCAATTTCCAAAATTTGAATTAAATCTGCCATCTCTGTTTTTATTAATTATAGGCAATTTATTTTGGTCAATTAATTCAACCAACGGCACTATCAGATAGATAATTTCCTCCTGAGCATTTTGATATATTATTTGCATTTTTTGGACTTATGGATCAAAAGATATGCAATTTCAAAGTTCAAATTCATTTTCTGCCATTTGTTTTAAATCCAGAAACTGGCCGAAACGTTTTTCACCCGGGCATGGGCTAGCCACTGAGACAGACGGGTGGGGCAGCGGCCACGCTGGCGTCCACGTCGGCCAGGAGGGCCACCGGCAGGTTTGACCGGCGCAGGATGCCAGGACCGGCGCGGCGAGCGCGCGGTGACCGGCGGCAACGGCGAGGACGCATCCGTTGCTACGCGTTGATCTAGCCCTAACGGAGGGTACGGGCGTGCTCTACGCGCTGAGGCGACCTAGGTGGCAGCGGTGCGTGACCATAAGGTCACCGGAGGAGCGCCGGCGACGAGCCACGGCGGCGGCACGGGTTCGGCTTAACTAGCTACGGCGAAGCAGAGGGGAAAAAGCGAGGGGAAGAGGTCCAGGAGGACCGTGAGCTCACCCTGAGCGCGTGGGTGTGCTCGGCAGTGGCAGAGGAGGGCCGACGGCGACGGAAACATGGCGGCGGTCGTCGGTCGGAGGTGGAGAAGGCGAGGATGATTGCGGCGATTCCCGGCTCCCGAGCTCGATTCCTTACGCGCGGATGATGAGGGAGACGAGGCGGAGGTGATGGCACGGCTCGATCTGCTCCTGGCGGCCTGAGTCGTCGGCGGCGCGCGGCGGCGGTTCGGTCAGTCGGCGGTCATGCTCTGCTCGATCTAGGGTTTCTGCAGGGGGAAGAAAAAGGAGGGGGCGAGGGAGTGCACGTTGAGGGGAGCCTCCTTATCCTCCAGGGGGGGCCAGCGCACGAGGGGGAGCGAGGAGGAGGCCACGGCGGAAAGGTGGGCGCGGCCATGGAGCCACAGTGAAGATGGTGCTGACAGTGGGGACCCACTGTCAGTGATTTATTCTTTTTCCATTTTATTTAATTCCAGCAAGGTTTAGGCATTTAATTGAGGCCCTTAATTAATTTTAAATATTCTGGAAAAATTTACAGAGCCATAATATATTATTTGGAACCTGTGGTAAAATTTGCAGCCCATTTGGAAAATATCTCATGTGGTAACATTTCAGAATTTGCCCTCTTGCATTTTAGGGCTTTATTCAAATATTTGCATTTGCCATTGCATTAAATTTGGCAACAATTATATTTGTAGTTGTTGGAACTTCCTGGACAAATATGAGAAATTAAATTGAGAGTTTGTTCACCATTCACATCATCATATTTGGTTTCTTAATTGTTGCTCCTTTATTTCATGTGAAGCAAATATGAATGAGGGATGCCATGATGCAAAAGAGATGCAAAAAGTGAAAATTTTACTCATATTTTCAGGTACCAAAAGTGGGGCTATTACAACTCTACCCCCCTTACAGGAATCTCATCCCGAGATTCTAGGCTTGAGTGAAGAAGGCGGGGTATTCCTGACGAAGACTAGTTTCACGTTCCCAGGTTGCTTCGTCTTCAGAATGGTTAGACCACTGGATTTTGAGGAACTTGATGGATTTATTACGAGTCTTCCTTTCCGCTTCATCCAAGATGCGGACGGGATGCTCACGGTAAGTCAGATCCTCCTGAATGTCCAACTCTTCATGATTAACCCCACGAATAGGACCTTTGAAGCAACGACGGAGTTGAGAGACATGGAACACATCATGCACATCTGGGAAATTCTCTGGGAGCTCGAGCTGATAGGAGAGATCACCTCGCTTACCCAGGACAGTGAAAGGACCAACAAAACGAGGTGCCAATTTCCCCTTGATCCCGAAACGATGAACGCCTCAGAGGGGAGAGACTCGAAGATAGGCTTTGTCACCAATTTCATAGTGAACCTCCTAATGATGCTTATCATAATAGCTCTTCTGCCTGGACTGAGCAATCTTTAGATTGGCTCGAATGACACGGACCTTTTCTTCTGCCTCATCGATCACATCAGGACCGAAGAGTGACCTCTCTCCGGTTTCAGACCAATTGAGAGGAGTTCGGCATTTTCTCCCGTAAAGGACCTCAAAGGGAGCCATTTGCAAACTGGCTTGGTAGCTATTGTTGTAGGAGAACTCGGCGAGGGGAAGGTATTTTTCCCAACCCTTGCCAAAGGAGATAACACAAGCCCGAAGCATATCCTCAAGAACTTGGTTCACCCTTTCAGTTTGGCCATTGGTTTGAGGGTGATAGGCGGTGCTGAAGTTGAGGCGGGTTCCCATAGCAGATTGGAAGCTCTGCCAGAATCTGGATACGAATAGGCTCCCACGGTCTGAGATGATCCTCAGTGGAACACCGTGGAGGGGAAGAATGCGGGCAACATATAACTCGGCCAACTACTTCGCCGTTATGTCCTCGCGTACGGGAAGGAAATGAGCTACCTTGGATAGACGATCGATGACTACCCAGATGGCAGTATTACCCTTTTGCGATCTTGGAAGGCCAGTAATGAAATCCATACCAACTTCATCCCATTTCCACTCGGGGATGGCTATGGGGCGAAGGGTACCAGCTGGCCTTTGATGTTCAGCCTTCACTCGGCGACAGACGTCGCATTCTGCAACATACTCGGCGATCTCGCGCTTCATGCAAGACCACCAGAATTGAGGGCGAAGATCTTGGTACATTTTGGTGCTACCCGGATGAATAGAGATGGGTGACTCGTGAGCTTCTGAGAGGATCAACTCTTTTGTGTCTCCACTCTTGGGCACCACCAAACGGTTACCAAAGTAGACGACACCGTTGTCATCAACGGAGAAACAGTTAGCCTTCCCACTAGCTATTTTCTCTTTGATCTCTAACATTTCAGCATCATTTTGCTAGGCGGCCTTGATATCATCCTCGAGAGTTGATTTGATCTCGAGGTTAGCCAAATATCCGGAGGGAACAATCTCTAGATTCAAACGTGCGAAGTCTTCATGAAGAGCGGGCTGAGCTCGCTCAACCATCAAGGTGTTACAATAAGACTTGTGACTCAGCGCATCGGCAGCCACATTTTCCTTGCCGGGCTGGTAATTGAGGGTCACATCATAGTCTTTGATCAACTCCAACCATCTTCTCTGTCGGAGATTCAGATCGGGCTGGGTGAAGAGATACTTCAGACTTTGATGATCCGAGAAGATCTCGCAATGGTTGCCCAATAGGTAGGGTCTCCACTGCTTCAGAGCATGAACTACGGCAGCAAGCTCTAGATCATGAGTGGGATAGTTGAGTTCATGCGGTTTGAGTTGGCGGGAGGCATAGGCTACGACATGGCCTTCTTGCATCAAAACACAGCCCAAGCCTTGGAGTGATGCATCACAATAGACGACAAAGTCTTTGGCGGGTGTCGGGAAGGACAAGCACGGTGTGGTAGTGAGCTTGACCTTGAGAGTTTGTAAGCTCTCTCCAGCTTTGTCTGACCACACAAACTGTTGTTCTTCTTGAGTAGGTCAGTCAAGGATTTGGCTATTTTGGAAAAGCCCTCGATGAATCGGCGGTAATAACCCGCAAACCCAAGTAAGCTTCGGATATCTTTGACGGACTTGGAAGTTGGCCAATCCAGGATTGACTGAATCTTGTCAGGTATAACCCGCTACTCCAGTAGCTGACACCACATGACCAAGGAAGATGAGCTCCTGTAGCCAAAACTCGCACTTAGAGAACTTGGCATAGAGACGATGATCACGAAGCTTGGTCAGAACTAGCCGAAGATGCTCAGCATGTTCTTCTTCGTTTTTGGAGTAGACAAGGATGTCATCAATGTAAATTATGAGAACTTGTCGAGATACTCGTGGAAGATGGAGTTCATCAGCCTCATGAATGTAGCCGGAGCATTTGTGTGGCCGAAAGACATGACGGTGTACTCATATAACCCATAACGGGTAGTGAAAGCCGTCTTGGAATATCCTCCTTTCTGATTTTTATCTGATGGTAGCCTGACCTCAGATCCATCTTGGAGAATACCTTTGCACCAGCTAGTTGATCGAACAGGTCATTCATTCTGGGAATAGGATATTTGTTCTTGATGGTCACCGCATTCAGAGGGCGGTAATCAACAACCAAGCGAGGAACATTTGTATCCCTCTTCTTGACAAAGATGACCGGGTAGCCCCAAGGTGAGCTACTCGGACGGATGAATTCTTTTTCTAGCAGTTCATCAAGTTGCTTCTTTAGTTCAGTTAGCTCCGTTCCGTGGCATACGGTAGGGCCTTTTGGAAATTGGGGCAAGTCCCGGAACCAATTCAATAACAAAGTCCACACTTCGATTAGGTGGCATGCTAGGTAACTCCCTACGGAAAGACATCGGGGAAGTCACACACCACGGCAACCTCATGCATTTCAGGCGGTGTGGTGCCTTCCAAGAAACATAGGCTGATTTCCGGGGATAGAGGGTGGCAGCGGATGGGGTTGCGGACGAAGGGGACCAGTAACTTACTAGCCCGACAGTTGGGTGGACCACTGTGACCGACTTGGCAGCACAATTCAAGTTAGCATGATATTTGACTAGCCAGTCCATACCCAAAATGACATCTATACCATCTGCCTTCAGGGCTATCAGCTGGAAAGGGAAAGACCAATAGCCTATAGTAATCTGGACGTCTGGAGCTATCCAGTCAGTTCGCCAACTAGAACCTGGGGTTTTAACCACTAGAGGGTTGTCCATGTTCACGAACGGTATCTGATGGTTGTGTGCATATGCTATGGACATGAATGAATGCGATGCTCCAGAGTCAAACAAGACTGAAGCTGGATGATCATTAATTCGAAGCGTACCCATGAGAACACCGGGGTCCTCTTCAGCTTCTTCGGCAGAGAGGTGGTTCAGGCGGCCAGGTAGTACTCACAGCCTTGGCTGCGGGTGTAGAAGGTGCTGGCACAGGTGTTGCGGTAGCAGGTGCCTTCCCAGGGCAGTCCCTTGAGTAGTGACCGGGCTGGCCACAGCTGTAGCAGGTGAGCCTCGGCGGTGCAGGCAGCTGAGGGCGGAAACCACTTCCAGCCGCACCCAAGGTCGAGGTAGCTGGGCGAGGCGGGGGTGGCTTGAACCCTGAAGACTTTGGCGCGAAGGGCGCCTTAGGCACAGCGCTGTAGGGCACAAATACCCGGCGCTTCTTGCCCTCAGAAGAAGAGGAGCCCTGGTGGTCCCCCTGCGAAGGCCTCTTGGAAACCTCCAGTTCCTTCCTACCCTGCTCCAGAGTGAGAGCAAGGTTGTACAGCTCCTGGTAAGACTGGAACTTGAAGGGCAGCAATTCATGACGGAGTCGCGGAGTCAGTCCCTTGCGGAACAGATACTGCTTGTCTTCATCATTGGTCACGTCCCGGGGGGCGTAACGAGAGAGGTGGTTGAACTCACGCCCATAAGCTTGGACGTCCATGCGTCCCTGGGTCAGCTCCAGGAACTCCCTCCTTTTCAGGTCCATGATTGGCTGGGGAATGTAAGCCGCACGGAAGGCAGTGCGGAATTCAGTCCAAGTGAAGGTATGGCCAGCCGCAACCATGGACACATGGCTTTCCCACCAGGACCCTGCGGCTCCAGTCAGCAGGTAGGTGGCAAAGTTCACTTGTTCCGCCCGGAACATGCAAGGCAGTGAACTTGCGCTCGAGAGCACGAAGCCAATCATCAGCATCCAGGGCTCTTAGCATAAGCGAAAGTGGGAGGCTGGGACTTCAGGAATTCAGTGAGGGTGCTGCATTCAGTGTTCCTGCGTGCACCCTGCTGCACCAACTGCGCGAGCAGATTCTCGTTGCCACGCGGCCCTCTTCAATAATCATCAAACCTCCGCCATAGTGGGTGGCGGCGGTGGGTCAGGATTGCTGCTTTCACCACGACGGGTAGGAGCCATTCTGGAGATATGAACAAGGACACAGTTAGTATCTCTCTCCGAAATGGATAGGAATAAGAGCGCTTAGACCCGAACAAGCGAATATGAATGGCAA